>VWZY01004708.1:459127-485538 GCA_013399075.1 Chloroceryle aenea
CAGCATATCTGGGCTTGGAAAAGCTTCAATATTGGTCTATTGCCTTCTTAGCTACACACAAATACAGGAACAAAGTAGCTTAAGGAAGTACTCTGTTGGCATGACAAGTTCAAATAATATACTTGTTGATTACTAAAACTGATTAAATATTTTTCCTTAGCAGTAAGGCTTTAATAGGAAAGGTATTGAAGTATTATCATAATAATAGAAATGGAGACAAAATTCTTACTTAGATGGTACAACTAGAGCTGATATTTCTATCTGTTCTGCTATAGAAAAGTGGAAGATTTGCTGCTTTTCAGGTAAAGACCAGGTAAGAGCACAAAAAAAGGCTCTGAAGCAAATCTCATGGGTTGCTTTATTTATTCCTTCCTAGCAGTGGCAAGTCAAACTTGCTTAGTTTAAAAGTAAGAAGTATGAGATGAGGTTGATGTCTTTGTTATGGCTCCACCTCCACAACTTCAAGCTGAGGTTTGAAAATCAGTTTGTTTTCTTTCTCCATTAAATATTCTTCCACAAGATACTGTCTGATTCTTTTGTTCTCAAATCAAAAAGAAGGAAAATATTGTGGGTGTAAGTGATAACAGTAATTCCATCTCTTGCTGAGAGGACTGCCAAGACTCGTCCCTCATACAGGCTCCCTGATATCTGTCATACACTCTGGCAACTATAGCAGCTCTCCATTATTTTTGTCTTTATGCACTCAGAATATGAAATCCTCACAAAGGCAGCTTTTCTTTACCCCATGGTGCAGTTTTTAGTTGCTGTGGTAAACAGACCCTGAGTATAGCTTTACATATCTTGGGCACTGTACAGATTTTTCCATGTCTAGTGCATTATATTTTACTCTACAGTATTCATAATTCTTCATTAAATTTCTTGTCACTTGTTCTGTCATATTATTCTGAGATGTTCCTGTTTAAATTCAGTGTGACTATTCACATAAAAAGGTGATGCTCAGTGTAAGTAAAGATTAGCAAACTTCGACAAAAGCAATTAGAGCAGTCCATTTAATACTGCAATTTTAAAGAGGACTATATGCATTTCATGGACACTGAAGGGTTGTGCCATTTCAGATATCCTAATTTCATTTGGCTTCAGTAACTCCAGGACAATCTTCTTTTAGTAGTCTGGTTGTCAGGAGAAAAAAAAAAAAAAACAAAACAAACAAACTAACCATAACTCGTGTAGAATTATGCAGAAAAGTTGCAATGCAAATTGCAAGCTCTTTGATTACCACGTATTACATTTGTATATACCATCTACATAGATATACAAAAAATACTTTGCACTGTATCTACCATGTCTTCCTTGCCTTTTTACAAGTAATTTTGAAAACTGGCAAGAAAAATTTAAGTCTGTCCTTTGCTGACAGTTTCTACATGATTCACCCTGCACATCATTCATCACAGATTGCTTCTACTGCAAGGTCAATCACCAGTGAAAGACTGTGGGATCCTACACTGGGTCATTTTTATTATTAATTTTGCCTGTTACTTTTTCATAGAACTGAGGGGGGAGAAAGACAATGAAGCTTTTTAGCCCTTGGGTTTCAAGAAGAAAATGAACCTTTCAAAGAAGCCCTGAATATTCTCTGCTTAGAAATAACAGCTAACTCACCTACCACCAATGTATTAAATCACAGGTAAATGACAAGCCACAGACTAAAATTTCCATAGGGCTGCATATGTGAAAGAAGGGGGATTGCTTGGGTTGAATCTCAAGCACTGATGTATGGCCAGCCTCTGCAGCTGTCCCCAGCCCTGGGTTTGACTTCTTGCACCTACTTCACAGATCTGGCAGAGTCACTTGGTATAACACCATGAGGAGAAGGAATATGATCTGCTGGCAGATAAAATAAAGCCTGATAGTTCAGCTATGTTCAGATACGTACCTACAGGACCAGATCTGTCACCATCTGACATTTCCCACTGAAGACAATCTTTGTGAAGTGCCTGAAAATCAAGACACTTCTTTCCATGGGAATAAAGGCTTGTTATCCATCCATTGCAGATGGAAGGGGACTGGAGTCTAGACATGAAAGAAAAGATAAAATTGTCCTCTTTTTCTGTTTTAGCTAATTTGAATTCTGACCCATTACTTGGAAAGTCCAATCAATTTAACAGATACAGCAAGACAATGGACTATTCTTTCTCTTATTCAATTGGTGAAGACTTCTGTCAAAAGAACTTTTCTATTAAAAGATCTAGTTGCTACCGAAAGATTTCTTTTTTTCTTTTTCCTCTCTTTATTTTATTTTATAGCAGTTTTCCAGTGTCTGTCCTCAGAGATTGTTGTCTGGACTTTTTTCACTATCCATCTCCAATGTCAGTAATGATTGATAAATAAGAGCAGTAATAATGATAGTCATAAAATTTTACTTTTAGCGAATGGGATATAAGTTTCCAAAAAATTTGTTTTTCCATGTCATGTGTATATATATTGGTTACTAAAATAAATATAGAAAAATAATGTTGACAGTTTTATGTTTCTAAAAATTCTGTTTAAATTGATTTGTTGAAAAAACCAATGTCATTTCACTGAATTTTACCTTCTGGTACAACATCTCATGAAATCCTGTTACACATTACAGTCTTAAGTCTGTATCACTCAATGCAAATATTGCTACTTGGGTGGTTGGGCACATTTTTAAGAAAGCATATATCAAAATGATTCTTGCATTTGTACAGCTATTACAATGCATCTCAAGAAATATAATACAATGAAATTACTTATTTTCCATAGATTTGAGATGTATTTTTAAAAAGCCCTGACAACTCTACAGAAAGTGATGGGGTTTTTTTTTCATTTGTTTTTACAAGAACCAATCAGATTTTGCAAACACACACACTCACAGTAGGAAGCTTTGCTCTTCATTGAAGCCTCTTTTTTTCATAGTCTTTTTCACATAGCAGAATTTCACTCCTGGGACCTTTTTTCCCCTACTTGTTTGAATCAGTGTGAATAGCATCAATCCACACTCAGAACCGCCTACCTCTTAGGCAAATCTATATGCATGACTCAACTTGCCCAAATTTCAGCATATTCTCCACTAAACAGAAAGGACCACGTTTGGGGGGAAGAGAGGGGAGCTGGCACAAGAACTGTATCTGTACTTTAAAGAGCGACCTTGCTACCTGCACTGTGAAACACTAGGGCTAAAAATAAGTATACCATGGAAGTGTGCATTTTATTATTTATATTTCTAAAGTGTCATAGTTTTTGTAATTTCTAGGCCAAGATCCTCATAGATTATGAAAATTTTGAATCCATGCACGCAGGTAAAACATTACATTCACTCCTTTAGAAAAAATACAGTGTCTGCTCAGCATCTTCAGCACTGTTTGTCTTACGTTTTGCAAACTGTCACACATTAATATCCAGCTATTGGAGCAAACATAAAGCACATCACTAAGTCTATAAACACCAGTACAGACATATTCCCTGAATTATTCTGGATTTAAAATAAAAACATGCCAACTGCACATAACAATTTCCAGTACAGGGAATCCAGTCCACCATTAAGTAAAAAGTTCAGAGTGCTGCAGTCCAGCAACCACTGTAGAGGTATGAAGTCTCAGGTTAAGGCAGTTGAAGAGAAACAACAAATTTGGTATGTAAGCATCACAAGACAGGTGCTTTTAAAGCCATGCAGATTAGTAAGTGGCTTGCTTGTCCTTAATTTCACAGAAAATGCCTAGTCTTATTCCATAATTTCTCATTTTAAATTTCATTATTTGGTTTCTGTGCAAAATTACCACCTTTTTCAAAGCAGTAGAACTGTAGCTGCACAATTTAAATTCATATACTTATTCAAAATGGAGAACCTTATAAACTTTTCTCCTTTTTTTTTTCTCACAATGCTCCTTAAAATGCCCTTTGTCTTAAAAAATAAACCTGACAAATCTTCAGGGCAGATATATTTATGTAAACAAAATTATTAGTAACTAAACATAAGGTTTATAATGGAATTTGGCTAAACTGGAAAGGATTTATGCCTATAATTAATTAGAAATGCTGCAATGTGGCTCTACTAAAAAAAAAAAGGCAAGCACAAAAAGATAAAAATAAAAGCATGTCTGATAAGCTGAAAATAACAGCTTTGCCACCAAGTTAGGCAAGTAAGAAGGTTAGGTATCACAACAGGAAAAAGCCGTCTAAAGTACCAGACAGTTTTAGCTGAGAGTCCTTAGGGAATATTTATAAATGGCGTGTCAAGTAAAAATAACTTCTTCACAGTGGAGGAAGCACTTTAGAGAAAACAATGGAGAAAAATAAAGGGAAAGAAGGCACAAATACCCTCTTCAGCTTCCCCCAGGAGGTAGGAGGATGCTGGGACCCTGGATTCTGTTCTTGCTTTCTTGAGGAGTCAAGGGCAAACACATGGACATGTAGGCAGGAAAGTCAGATGTGCTTTCTCCCCTCACTGTACAATGCTACAATATGATTATATTCTCATAGCTCTTTCAGACCAGGTACTCAAGCCTGGCAGCCAGGTACCAAGGAGTACTGCTCAGAAAATAAAGGCATTGATTGGAAAAGATCCCTTTGTGTGTGACAGAAATGGATGTGCCGGAGACGTTGGGTAAGGATTAATTAGTTTAATTAGTTTAACTAGTTTTTCCACTTCTGAACTCAACTGACATTGTACTAATACAACAAAAGGAAAGGAAAGGAAATGAAAGGAGAAAGGAAAGGAAAGGAAAGGAAAGGAAAGGAGAAAGAGAGAAAGAGAGGAAGGGAGGAAGGGAGGAAAAGAAAAATAGAGAAGGTACTAGTCCTAGCGAAGTAACATATTGAAAGATATATTATTATAGGAAAAGGTGTTTCCCTATGGACTAACCACATAAACTGATTACCTATATTACAGCAAAAGAGAGGTTTGATCTTAACTGCAGGTGGACAATACATTAAAGTCTTTAATTAGAGAGTTGTTGCCAGATGGAGATGTTCCCAGGTGATTTTTCAAAGGATTGGACTGTATGATAGGGAATTATTTAAAAATACTAGCTTTTGTTCTATTTTGAGGGGTCTGAAGTATAATTGTAAATATTATTAAAGCTTCACAAGCACAGCAAAAGCTTCATGTTTGTCAGAAATCCTGTCATGAATGGTGCCTACTGAAAAGCATTGCAAAAACTATCTGACAAGTAGTAAGTTCAAATTGACAAGAATTCTGATGTGTTACTGATAGGGTAGCTTCTGTGTGTCTGTCAGCCTGCTCTCTCGGGCCATCAACAGATACCCCTCCTCGTCTTCACTTAAGTCTTCAGCTGAGTGGTTTAGAGCATCATCCCCATGTGCTTTCAAAATGAAGCACCTCATTTCACATAGAAAAAGTAGCCTTCATCCAACTGTGCTGGAAATCTCCTTAGGTAGAAATTACATGAAAATATCCAAAGATTTTTTTAGATGTTTTACGGACAAATTGATTAACACATACCTCTCAGTTGCAGTTTCCATACACAGTGGGTGGATGGTGCCTTCAGTGGAGATGGCTTACTGCAGTATAGGGAATGGCAGAGAACAAATACAAAACATCTTCCTGAAAAAGAAAGCAAAGTTTTTGTTTCTGTCCCTGTAAATATTCTAAGTGTTTAGTAGCTTTAGCAGCAAGCAGATAACTTTAAGATTTTTAAGGATGGCATGCAGGGTGCACAGCTGTAGATACAAATGTCACCTTCATAATTATGTACTGCTCTTTCTATTCTGAATTTGTATTTTCACTTGTGAACATTGTCATGATGGTACAATAAATGCCTTCACCACAAATTTTATTTTGTAGATCTCACTCCTTTTATTTTTGTATTAAGGCAAGGAAGAATTATGAAATTATTGCAATATATGTGTCTTATTATCTACAGGATTGTCTCACCATCTCTATTTATAAATATTACAGTAAGATCATTGTCTGCAAATTTGCAGTAGTGATGGCCTCAGCTTGTGCGTTCAGCCTTCAGTGAGGCAAGGTCATGTTAGTTATACACACCACCTATGCTTTGGCTTATACTGGCTC
This sequence comes from Chloroceryle aenea, assembly GCA_013399075.1. Classification (NCBI taxonomy): domain Eukaryota; kingdom Metazoa; phylum Chordata; class Aves; order Coraciiformes; family Cerylidae; genus Chloroceryle; species Chloroceryle aenea. The sequence continues at coordinate 465,144 of VWZY01004708.1, forward strand.
CCTGCAAGCTGGTTCGGAGAGGTGTAGCCTTGAGCCTTCCTCTGATTTGCCTTGTGACTGGGAGCATACTGGTCCTGCAGCACCAGAGCATATACCTGCTGTGCAATAAAGGGTGTCAGGAAATACCAGTCTGAAGATTGAAGTCCATTGCTTTGAGGGCAGCATAATGGAAATGTCACGAGCTGCATAACCTAAGCAAACATCATCTAAGTGTTCCAAAGACATGAACAGTGGGCCCTTACAGATTAAAAAACAGACTGGAATCACTCCTCCAAAGAAGACATTTTTACTTAGCTTTTTTAATAACTTTCTCACCTGCAGTTTCTGCTTGCTGTGGAGAACTGTACATGCAGGCAGCAGATCAGGCTTAAAATGTCATGCTGAAATATCATCATGACATACACCATCTTGATGCATCAAAATAGAATCAATGATAAAATGCTGAAGGTTTTACTGATTTCCAGTGAAGATATTTGAATAATTATTTCACCATGGCTGCAGTGAAGTCAGTTGGCACAACCTCAGGAAATACCTTCCTGAAATGAGATATTGAACAAAAGCACTTACAGGGTCTTTACTGTGCATATTTTATGATAGAGAACATTATGAAAACCTGAATAAATTACCATGAAGAATCTTTAGAGTTTTATTTAAAAATAATAGCAAACCTTTCTGAATACCATTTCTTTATAGTTGATGAGGAAAGCCTACACAAAATCTTTACAAAAAAGCTGCCAGCACTCTGCAGTGTTCTTGTGAGCAATTACAGAAATGCTGCAGTTCAGATTAACTTCTAGATTTTCTTTTCTTTCTTCCATCCTACTTGGTAGATGTTTGTCCCATCCATATGCTGTGTTCATTTACATAAGAATACAATGGGAATGTTCATTCAGATCAGCAAAACTATAGCTTGTTCCTGTGCTTACTAAAGAGGGTTATTAGTGTATTTATAGCCAATGAGAATGATGGTTTTTCCCATACAATTATTGGAATGAAAACATGTAGTGTTTGCAGTTAGTGGTATCTGGGAGACAGAAAGTCAACAGCTTTGTCTGATAATGTAAGAGTCATTCATCAACATACAAGCAGCCATGTTCAGCTCAGTGAAGAAAAAGCTACATGACAAGAAAATCATTATGGTTTCCTATTATCAGGGAGATGCAGATAGTTTCATTGGTGTCTGGTGAAAGGCTATTTAGAAGCAGGTTGTACATCACTTCTTCATGGCATCTATTTAGTGGTTTGTCAGATGGTATTGCACTGTAGCAGTACCTCAGATTGATCCATTTTGGAGTTCCAACTGCAAGTTGCATATTTAATGAAGAAGAGAAAATATTCTTCAGTGAAGAAGCCATAGGCCCTAATGAAATGTGACACATTAATTTCTGAGGTATGAAATTATGTAATCTCAGTAGATTTATGTTTCCAGCTCAAGAGTCCCAACCAGGACAAGACGGTAACTTCAGTGATATGCCTGTTTTCTCCACAGTTTTTCTTGTTGCTATGTTCCTCATCATGTAATTGTCTCTGGGAATAATCTTTTTCTTGGAAAACTAGCACTCATGAATTATTGTGTGCATTTCTTCAAGAAATGGCTATGAAATGTCAACCTTGTTGTTTTATGAAACAGGACAAAGGGCTGGTAGATAGGCAGCTAGCTATGCAAAACCCAAGTTTAACTGTTTGATGTGTAAAAGAAGCCCTGGAAGAAGATACGAGTAATTCATGCCTTGTCCTTAAACTATCAGTGGTAGTGGGGAATAAATTTAATTTCATTTCCTTGAGAATTAAATTGAAATACCTCTGATTAAAAACATCCCAGCATTTTAATCTGGATGCATCTGTGGCATTATCTGTGATACTGCCATCAAGCTGTCATCTGCCTCACTTCACAACAGGTTTATACCAATGCATGACACACACTCATGAAAAATAGAAGTGATTAATTCCCATATGAGATCGTAGGCAGAGTGAATATGAATGCCGTTATCACAAATAGGTTTAATGTGTTGTCTCTCTCTGTCCCAAAGACCCCCCAACCAGCAGTCTAGGAGCATTTTGCTGGGCAGGGGCTCAGTTTTCAGCATTAGCTGAATTAGCTTTTTCTTCACTTGAATTCCACTTGTCCTAGATGGTTATCACTGTACTGAGTGTGACAGGTTTTCCTCAGGCAGTACAATTTCCATATTTACTCACCTTTTGTGGTTGGTTCATGGGGGATTATTGCAATAGAAATGTAAGGACTCCACAAAAACAACAGCTTCGTTCAGGATATGATAGTCAAATAATGTTTCAGACTGACATATAAAACTATTTGTGTTACATATTTACAATCGTTTTGACTTAATGCTTTCACGGCACCAATATGAAGGAGACTGCATAATTATGTGCAAAACTTTGGGGCAGCTATAAGAGTATTAAATGACTAAATGTCAGTCCTTAAAAAAAAAATCAACACCCTCTTTGCAGTTTGGTTACAAGAACTCAAACTTATTTTGAAAGCTACCCAAAACAGTTCATATATTCCTAGGTACTAGATGGAAAACAGTCTAGGCATTAAAAGCATTCTATTGTGCATGGAAATGAAAGCAGAATTATGCTGTTGACGCGTTCACTTGTAAGAAATGATAGCATAGGGAAAAGGATTGTTTGGAAGATAGACTATGAAGAAATAAATGCAAAATTCATGTGCAACTTACCAGTAAAGGTGATTAATGTAACCATTTGCATTGCTTAACACATTAATTTTAGATTACACTGTTTGAAATGCACTGATTTTACTCTTCCCCAGAAAGAGGAAGTCTCCAGTGCTCAGTTGAGACACTGAGAAAAGACCTTGTTGCTTTGCAACATTTTTTATCTGATTTTTTTCCTTATTTCAACTTCCTAGCCACCTTCAAGTTTTTCTCTTTATTTGTTTTGACTTACATTAGAAGGAAAACGAGATTTTTTAAAACTCAGCTCATTAATAAGGGCATGTTTTAAGCAGAGTAATCGGGTGTTGGCTTCTTCCAATAACATATCTCAGGTAGCATTGACATTTTTTTCAATACAGTGGAAAAAATCAGGAAATGATAGCATCTATCAAGTGATTCTCAGTCAAAAACAAGGAAGGATGGAAAGAGAATCAGACTAAAAAGAAAATTTAATAAATACTAAAGCACATACATTAAAAATCTTGCATCTTTGTACATCTCTTTTTGCCAAGACTTGATTTATAATGTAAGACATGGCATATGATAAAGGTAAATATATAAATAATATATTAATATATATAAAAAATATATATAGCTACCTATCGATCTATCAATAGATATGAGATCATAGGCTGCTTCTTGTCTGTATCTATAGAAGTCCAGCTGAAGCTGGACCAGAAGTATATTAATCATTTATGTTCAGGTACAGATCAATAAACTGTGAAACACTTTCATCTTTTCTTTTAAAATGTTCCAGTGTCTTCCATTCTGTTTAATGTCTGCAAAATCTCCTAAAATGCTAGTAAGGATTAGTCTTTGTCTATTTTTATTTAAACTCATAATGTGTAATATAATAATATTATCCACTGACAAGACTGTATGAAATGTTTACTTACTAATTATGAATGGGAACATGATACCTGTGAAGTCACTGGTAAAACTCCAACAGCACAAGGGGAGTGCTACTCCTTGGATTACGGGCTACTTCTTGACCCTCATGTCTATAATCTAGACAAGGGGTCTGAAAATTGTAATATGGCTAAAAACTTGAAATTATAGAACTAAAATTAGCTGTTATTCTTCCACCAAAAAAAAAAAAAGCGCCAAACACTTAAAAGATCTCCATGTTTAGTGTTGAATTCCTGCTGGTTCCATTAATGCCATTTGGAATCAGAGCTATTCAGTGTGCCTGAAAATCAAATCCATGGTACTGTTTCTTTTCAACATATTTAGCCAAGCCAGCCATTGGCTCTTAACATGATTTTTGCCATTTAACAGATGGAAGAGTTGAAATATAAAGGAACTCAAATCCAGAGAGGAATATATCTAAGTGAAAAGTGAAAGAAAAATGTTTAACACAACTATTCTTTCCTGTTAAAAAAATATAACTGTGTGAAAAATTGTGTCACATATTTTGCCAGGTTCAAGACATTATTTCAGATCAAAACAGAGTGAATGCATTTGCTTGGCTCAGATATACATCAGAGCTGGGAAAGTTTGTCTCACTTGTAACAGCTTTAAGCACTAATTGGATACACACACAAAAGCATTCCCTTTCCAACCGAAGGAAAATTTTTTTTCTGTCATGAGACTGAGACTTCAATTGTTCTGCCATTTCTGCTTGTTTCTCAACAGAGATGAATATTACTGTCTAGAACTGTAATTTTTTGTCTTGCTTGAAATGTCACTTCCTTTTGGCCTCTCCAAAGACACTTTCCTTTTCTCCACTAAGCCACCTGGACAGTTACCATGTTGGTCTTAGTATGTCATCTCTTGCCAGGTATGATCTGCCAGATCCCCAGACTGATTACTTCAAATAGAATTCTTACTTTCCAAGACTTCACACGTTACCTTCCTTTTACTTATCATACATGCCTAGGGGAGGATGCTTTCCCTGGCAGCAGGCAGTGATGAGAGGGTCACTGCAACTGCTGTGGAGAATCTTCCTGATGATTTCAGCATCACAGATCACCCCAGCAGAAGTAAACATCCGTCAGGTTCCTCTTTGAAACTCTCCTTTGCTAAGAAGCTAGGTAAAAAAGCCGATGGGCTGCTAAGGTGGTAGAGCTGGCAAGCTGATCAATAATACAGCACTTTTTACTCTACTCTGTACAGTAGCAGGCAGCCCAGGGACCCAGGACATGCCTAAGGACTCCAAATGTTTCAGTAATAAAAATAATAAAAATACCAAGAATTATTTATAGTAAACTTCAGCCAGTCAAAAATAAAGGTACTGAACTGGACAAGTGGAAGGAAGGCATGAAGCCATGCTATTTCCAGTTCTCTGCATATCATTCCAATATAACTCACTTTAATGATTTACCCTGTGTGATATACTACCTGTTAGAGGAACACTTTATCAAGTATGAAAGGATTTAATCACAATTTAAAATTAAACCATTAAGAAATACTCCTGTATCAAAAATTTTTACTGTAAATATGTCAAAATGAGCTAACCCTGACAAGATAATCCTCTGATTTCTTCATCTTGTTAGAACTGTGCTGTTAGAAAAGACTTCTATTGGTAATATGTATTGATCTCATATCTCCCTTTGCAAGAAGATGAATCTAAAAGTATGCCAAAAAAAGTAATATTTTCTAGAGATAATGGAGAATGTTCTTTGACTGAAATTAGTTTTTAGCTGCTCTGTCACTACTCCCTTTTATATATGCCCCATGGCACCTATTGTCAAACTAATGTGGCCATTCAACATTTCATTGCTTAATTGTAAATTTTTAAATGAGATAATTTATTTTTATTACTGATCTATCAACTAGAATTCATAGCTTGTATTCCCCTCACCACCCCCAAACACACTTACCCCAAAGGTAAAATAACTTGAAATGGATATAAAAATTGAATTAAATCAATATGGTTTTATTCTGATCCAACTCTATTCCCACTGTTCTACAATTAAATGTCTACAAGGAATATAATTTTGAAGAAATAAATCCTACAGACAAGATTCAAATAAGTAAATCACAAAGGAAACAGTGAGACGTATTCTTCCAACAAATAAATAAAGGAAATGGTAACTCTTCGGCAGAATGGATAGTTCTATAAAAATGTTTTTCTTATTTTAATATGTAAAATTCAGTTTCATATTACATTAGCCTGGTAGTATTCAAGTTATTATACTTTGTATACCACAAATACAGACAGTTGTGCATATGTTTAAAGTCCTTCTTAAGCCTATCACAGAACTTATCATCTTCAGCAGTTATTGATTCCCTTCTGTCTTGCTAGTGTGGATGTCAGTCATGTATTCACACAAAAGCTTTCTCCTGAGATCTAGTCCACACAGAGTTTACAACTGCTAAAGACCTGACTCTCCCTGTTCTGGTGTCAGTACATGGGCTGGGACTGTCATGTCTGTTGGCTGCATGTGCATGGAAGATGAAGATCTGAGGGCAAAAGAAATATCCAAACTCATGGGGTGCTCATGGTCACAGCAGCATTTATGAGGCATGTTCAGGGCTGAGAGAGAAGCATCAATAGTGAGGACACACAAACATAACTTGCGATGTCCTTAGACCCCCCCCCATCCAGAAACCACTTATGGCTCATTCACCTGTAGACACCTGACTAGGACTGCTTCTTTTTATACTATGCCTTTCATTAACTTGCATTTACTTCATCAGCAGAAAATAAGAGTCTGAGGTTTGCTGATGATACAGAGATGGGAGATACTGTCAATACTGATCATCACCACTGGCTGCACAGCCTTAAGGAAAGTGATCATAGATTAAGGGATTAGGGTGCAAATTCAAGCACATGGTGTTCAACAGTACACATTTGTGCTGCAAAATGGACCTTGTCAGTTGGAAATGATGAAAGTGATAAAGATCTGGGAACACTGGCTTGAGGAAGGTCCATAGTATTTGCAGTTTATAGGCTGACTATAAACCTCAACTGCATCATCCATGAAACTGCTACCTATCAAGTGGTGAAGTGACAAAGAATCATGGGTGCTATGGCCTCTGCAGCACAAGCTGAGAGTAAAGGTGAATTTTCATAGGAAATTGTACAGATGGTGACATTAGAATGATCTGAGGGATGAAGAATTCTGAAAATGGAAGACAAAAGTGCCTCCTTCCACTTGTTTTGTTTGCTTTGGAAAATTCAGACTGAAAGGATGCAATTATTGTCTACAGAAAAAATAACAAACATTAAGGTAAAAAAATCCAAAACAACTGTATTAACACTCTCCCCCCAATCATGCTGGTAAATGAACAAATCAATATAATTTTCCTTACCTTATTTAAACTGCAAATTAGTAAAAAAAACCCAAACATGTAAAGATAAAAGCAGCAAGACTATGTCACAAATTTCCCATGGGAGTAAAAGTAAAGAAGTTCTACTTTTAAGACACTGCTTAAGCTGTTTATAAAAAAAGATTATATCATGGGATTGTCTGGATTTAGGGATTTTAAGAATTCTATGTTAGTCTCGTGTCTCAAGAAAGTACTGTGAGATAGACATGCTACAGTCCACCTGTTTATCAGACCGTTGAGTTTGTCCCAGTATTTAATGGCCATGTAGTTTTTCATAAGGATGTTACCACATTTTGAAGATCCAAGGAAAGTGAAAGGCAAACTAGGACCTGGAAAATACAAAGAATAATCTGTTTAATTATCGAAGAGTGAATGGAGCAAAGACAAATATTTTGCCTATGAATTACAAATTGCCCAGTTGTCTTCTGGCACAAACTTGTGGTGATTTTCTTAAGAGAGTTTTGTTATTACAATAAAAGGAAAATTTACATCACGGTTTGGTTTTATTTTTCGTGTTTTAGGAGTTTTCCATTTGTTTGAGTATGACAAACAAAAGATATTATCTAACTTTTGATGAAATGTTTCAGGAATAATAGTGAAACATTTCAAAACTTTTATTTCAGTAACTAAATATAATCATGACTTACATTACACACTTTTAATTATTGGTATCATTAATATCAAATATTAATTGAAGATCCATGTACTCTACATAGTGCAGAACCAACATCAAATACATACTACCTATTCATATTTCATGTAGAATATAAATATACAAGTTTAAAACAAAGAGTTTCATAGCAATTTTGAACAGTTAGAAACTGGTATAGGCATAAAAAGAATAACAGCTTTGAAGTGGTAGTGTAGATTATCACAGAACAATCAGTTCAGATGAATTTTGAGGTCTAGCAGCTGTAGTAATACACTTGACACATTCTCCCTTTAAATCTGGCATTTTGGTACATTACATTATATGTTAAAGTTTATAGAAACAGATGGAATGAAGAACGAAGAAAATGTAACCTAAACCATTATATAACAGGCCTTAAAGAATTTGCATTATTTCAATTTTAAATTTCCTTTTCAATTAAAGTATACTGGACTTCTGGGAGATTAGAAAGTCATATTTCTAAGGGGTTTACAATGCTTTCTGACATTTAGACTGATAAAGTGTGTAACACAATAGTTTAGAAAAAGGTAAACAACTGCGGACTTCAAATAAGTTTCCTGTCTTAGACTTGTTTGTCTTCACAATTTTTCTGGGTTATAAAGGCAGTATTTTTATCAAATTCTTGTAGGCTTATTATTTTCATCCTTGAACTCAGTTGTTTCTCACACTGTACATTACTACTGTTCCACTTTCTCCAGTTACCTGCTGACATTCAACAACTTTTTTGGACCAAATCTGACTGCAGAATAAGTAAGGACTTTATCTGAACATTTCTTGGAGGACTTGGTGGTACGTACATCATTGGAACAGTATCCCTGTCAACAGCAAATTGGAGCACATGTTTTACTTCTCTTTGTCAAAGCCAAATCTTTAATACTTCACTGTTATTTAATTTCTCTGTTTTAACAGCTGACAGCAATCTTGGATCAATAAAAGGGAAGGTTTTCTCCTAATTATTGATCTTTTGCTTATAAACACAATCCTTTTCTCTTACTGGGAATATGGCATGCAATTAACTCCGTTTGCCATAAGAATTGAATCTATTTGGTGCTTGAGCTAACAAAACAATTATGTACTTAAGCTTACCTGACTTCAGTGAAAACAAAGTGACGTTTTTATCAAATAGTGAATCCTAAACTTGTCAATATTCATTGATGTGCAGCTTAGTTTACAGTCTTGGCACATCACAGCAATGTCATCTCTGGCAGCATTATGTGAGATAAAGTTTTTATGCATGTGTGTGACATGGGTGATCAGGATTAAAAACACTGTAGGAAATTCACTAATCCTTACACAACGGCTCTTTAGTGTTAGCAAAAATTTGCTTAACTAGCAGTTTCCTATGTCCCTTTGTTTTCCTATGCAATGAAAACCAGACTCTGAATCTGCTTCACACTCAGGAATAGAGGGAGCAAAATTCCAAAATCTGAACTATGCAAAAGAACAAGATGTTAATGGAGAAAATTAGTGTCTGGTTTGGTAAATTGTTAGCACTAATGCACATGTTTTCTGATTTTTGAAAAAGACCTTTCACATAATTTGAGATGAAGGGTAAAATTTCACATTAGTGATGCTACTCCAATTTAGCTGCCAATAATGGAAAAAGTAACTGAATTTCAAGATTCAGTGAGAACATGAAAATAGTCAGTTGATTAGTAGTTTGTTTTAACTGGGTGTATATACTAAATAGCTTGGAATAGTGATAATTATAATTTGCACTTTTATTTCATTTTTCATCCAAGAATTTCAAAGTCTTTTACAAACATTATAATAAATCTTTTCCAACGGTGGCTAATTTTCACAATACCCAGTGTAGCAGGTAGAATGTAGGAAGCAGCTGGAAAACAGTGAGAAGAAAATTGTGGATGACTTGGTGAATTTCTTAAGCAGATACATGAATCCTCACTTACACTCCCCTTCTTAACACAAGCAAAACCAGACTCCGTATAATGATGATTTACAAAGTGTTCTAGATCAACATTTTTAAAATATCCTGAAGTAAGAATACTTTAAAATGGGGATTTTTAACTTCTTTTCCCCACAGATATTTAGCAATGGAAGTAAAAAATCTGAAAGGTGCAAGTGAAGCTGAACACTCATTGATTTGTTGAAATGCAGGTACCTGATTTGAACCTTAGAACTAAAATAACTCCGTAGACATCTGACTGAGCAAACTCAGTAAGGAATGCTTTACTTTAAAAGACTGGGAAAACTTGATTAGCTGCAATTCCTATTTGAATACCTTTACCAGTTGTAATTTTTATGAAGACTGAAGCCTGAAAAAAAAAAATCTTTCGTAAAGTATTCTAAATAGCTTGTGACAAAAATAGAAGCTGACTAATCTAATGTAACAGACACATTAATGAAGGATCACTAATTGCTCTCATTTCACATTAATTACTGTAAGATATATAGTCAAATGACCTTGGAATACTAAGTCTTTGTGGAGGATGCTGAAAATTTATTAACTTTTTCTTTTCCACATAAATTAACATATTTTTGAAACCAACCACAGCATTTACAAAAGGTATTTTAGGAAAACACCTTCTCATTTGCTCTCATGAGCTAAGGACCAACATTCTCGAAGGACAAACTCTTTATTCTTCTGTGTCATCTCAAATCTTCCTGAAAAGATTATTTTTTCCCCTTGTGTATTCTATATATCATAGAAACTTCTCCAAAGTAAAAATAACCCCACCTTTGTGAAAGTTTCTTTTCATTATTAATTTTGTTGTACACTATTTTCATATTAGTGTACCTAAACAAATCCATCATACTTTCAGCTTAGTTCTTTTTTCTCCTGCCAGCACCTGCCAATATTCTTCCTTCATGATTCAAAACTGTCTTGACTATTGTATATAAAGGTCTCCTTTTAAATGTTACCTTTTCCTACACTCAAATCTTGCAGTTGTTGCTGATTTTTCTGTTGTTGTCAGACCAAAAAAAAAAAAAAAAGATGTAGACTAACTTAGTTATGAATGCACTACATAACTGAAAGTGAATTACTAACTATTGCATTTTTAGTGGTATGAAGCCTATTGTCTTCAGTGGGCTGGTTAACTCCTCAATCTTTTTGCTTCCTATCTCCACTTCACTGTCTTGACTAACTCTTCAGATTAATCAGCTCCAAATTCATCTTCACCTTTACTGCCTTGTGTGACGTATCTGCATGGCTCATGCAGCCATCTGTTATGTTTGGGGCATTTCATACAGTCAATCACCTTCACCACACTTACCTGGCAGCAAAAGTTCATCTACACAAAACTCCAGTTACAAGCTATAATACTAGCCATGCTTCTTCACGGAAGGGGTCTTAAAACAAACCATCTACCATGGGAGAAGGATCTTTGCAGAGAAGGTCTGGGCAGGTAGAGCCATTTGGTAGCACAATTTTTTCAAAGCCTTGGTGGGGATTTGCTGCTGGTGCAGAAACTGTGAAATCGTTCAATGTGTAGTCTTTGACAAATATCAGCTGTGGGAGAGCAGAAGTTGTCTAGTCGCAGCTGTGTTAGCTTTTGATTTTATTCTCACTGAGGTTTATATTCTTTCTGTGGTACCTGGTACCTAAGCCTGCATTAAAATTCTCAGTTTGTATTTATTTTATAGCTATATACTTTTATAACAATAACGTAAAGCTGCAGTGTTGAAATTTATAGAAATGTGACACCTAACAACCCTTTAGAAAGAAAAAAACATATCAATGCCTTTATCCACAGATGCAGAATACTTTCACTTTTTAAGACTCAAGGAATTAAAAAAACTTTCCTTCATACCCAGCTGTGATCTTTCAACATATGTTTAACATCCATTTTACTAGTGCAGTAAAGTAAAAGGTAACACGCTCTTTCAGCAGAAATTAAATTGAACAGTTGTCCTGTTATGATCGGTTTAGGTAGGGAAGGTCCCTCTAGAAAGTTTTAAGCTATTCTACAAACAGTCCAAATGTGCAGCTCAAATAAACAAAGGGTACTCATTCCTGAAAGGAACAGTAAGTGCAACAATTGCCCCTGCCAGCTTTATCACAATTGCACTGCAAAGTCAGCTCCACCCCAAGGTTATTATAGAGGATATTATGGAGGAAGCACAGAAGGGAGGCAAGAGAAAGGGATTACGCTTCTATTGTTAGTGAGTAGCATTTCCAGGTACCATTAAAAATAATTTATCTATCATTTTTTGTTCTCAGCAATTGCTGGATGAGATGAACATCTCATCTTTATGAGGGGCTCACTAGGAGTGCTGCCTTACACTCTTGCCGAAGGCTGTTTCAATACCATATAAAGAACAATGTAACAGAAGGCACTCAACCCAGAATCACGAGTAATGAGTGCTTTATAAATCCAGTTCATTTTACAGTGAAAAGGTTTAATGAAATAAATTAAGTTTCTTAAAAAACAGACAATGGCCCAGCAGTTTGGCTGAGCAAGATGTATCATGGGAAGTACCACTTCAGCTCTCTAATTAGGGGTCCAGGCCGCTTGGCTGATGTAAAATTTAATTCCTGTGCTGCCCAAGAACTGGTACACTGTTAGTGCTGGTATAAATGTCAGGAAACTCAGTGGAGAATAGTGAAATACTACTAAAATAATGGTTTTAAAATTCAGGAATATGGTCTCTAAAATATTTTTTATGTAATAATCTGGAGACATTTTTATATATCCCAGTGGTTTTGAGTTTACTGGAGAAGACAGGTCATATATATAAACTCCCTTTCACCAACATGCACACAACATATAAGTAAAATTAACTAAGGTTATTTATTTGTTCAGCATAAGTCCATGTTTCAGGGCTCTGAGAGGAATTCTTGACATCAGAATCACAGAATTTCTGAGGCAGAATAGACCTCCGAGATCATCAAGTCCACCCTATGACCCAACACCATGACATCAGCTAGACTGTGTCACTAAGTGCCACATCCAGTCTTTCCTTAAACACCTCCAGGGATGGTGACTCCACCACCTCCCTGGGCAGTCCATTCCACTGTCTAATCACCCTTTCTGTGAGGAAGTGCTTCCTAATGTCCAACCTAAACCTCCCCTGGGACAGCTTCAGGCCATGCCCTCTCATCCTGTCACATCAAGTGGTCTCTAATTCTTGCAGTCCTAAGATTTCTCTGTGAGGCACAAAGGCATTTTATTCTCACAATTTACCTGTCTCAGGGCAACATCATCAAAATTCATGTCCTGAGCATTTCATTTTCAAAGCATCATCATATAACTGCAACCTGATGCAATGATCATAAAAAAAAATCCTGATCTTACGCACGTTCACAACTCAGGTATTGCTTAGATGATAACTGAGGTCAATGCTGGCCTCTTCAATATGTGTCTACTTTAGCCTACTAGACATGCAAACATAAACACATTTTAATTGAGTTTGTTCATAAAGATCAAAGAAGACATTTGCAGAGACAGACATGCAATAACTCTGTCACTGTTGTTAATGCAGTTCTCATCCACTGCTCAGTCTTTCTGTAGCTGCATTCTGCTCCAGGAATGAGAAGAATGAGACCCTAAAAGAGTGAAAATCAGGTCAGAAACAGCTGAAAAAGAAAGGGCTGCCAGGATCATTGTCCCCATGTTTGCTAACCACGCTAGTTTAAGATAATACCTGTACCTATACTTACTATATAAACATACTAGGATTCTTTGCTCTCAGTTTGACTCTCTTTGCAATTAGCACTGTTGAGGTCCACAATATGCTCAGTGAGTTTCTACTCTTGGCCACGGTGAAGCAGGAGTTAGTTATGGTTATGTCTCTGGAGTGATAATACACACATTTCAAGAGCTACAAATGCCGAGGAAGTCACTTCTCAGGAGGACATTTACCATTAAATAAAATTTCATCAGAAACAGGATTTGTCAGAGTTTAAGCAAGGTTTCTATTTTTATGTGATAGCACAGAAAAAGAAAATATAACATCGTGTGCTCTGAAATTAAGTCAGGTGAGCCAGAGCTTGAGGAATTTTTGTCTACAAGCTTATAGATTCCTTTCAGTAAGCTGCTGTGAGTCTTAGACAGGAATGACATTTTGTAGCTCTTTCTAAGGATAAAATGTTAAAAAGCATTTCCATACGCAATAAATAAATGACTTGTTTTGTATAATTTATGAAGAAAATAAAACAAAGAAAAATTAGCTTTCTTATCGTGCTTTGCTTTGGCAGTGACATTATGGGAGAAGAGCACAGCTGCCACTTATGAAGAACACAGCATCCAATAACACATTTTATGGGCTTTGATTCTAGACTCTCATCCATGAGCATGCATAATGTTTGGAGGTATCATTTTTTTTTACACCAATAAAAAGCTTGATATAAGATTTTATGTGTGGCATTTTGTTACATGGATGGTGAAACATTAAAATAAGATCAGCTGAAACATTTACCACATACTTCATTATCTCCTTGTGAAATGAATATCTGGATAATTGGGAAAGCAAAAACCTTTGATATAAGGATTTATGAATTGAATAAAATTATCTTCTACAACATGATTTTCTGTGAGATGGAGATTTTCCTTTCTGCTGAAAAACATCAGGAGTTATGAAGTGTATCCTAACATATGTCTTCCAACAAAGATTTTTTTTTTTTTCTATTTTGTATCTAATGCAGAATCTTTCTCTTCTCATACTCTCCTGACTTCCAACTGATTAATGTTTAGTTATTTTAAACTAAATCTTAAAATCTCAAATACAAACTCTCTGTGGCATATTCAGGTCTGTTGCATTTCTTTCTGAAAATTGCATTTGAGCCAGACCTACCATTTCCTTTCATAAAGAATCAGTACATGGAAAGTCAGTGCTGAAGCTGTCCACTGCCACAAGAGGCTTCCATGTTACTGAAAGCAAAAGATAATTTAAATTTATTGGGGCTTTTGTTTTATATTACCCCCTTTTATTTTATTATCTAAAACTGTAGGAAGTCTGGACAGGAAGTAATTTTGGATTATAGCTCCCTGCAAAGAAAACTAAAAGATTACTTTTCTCTCCTTTACTGTCTTTGGATCCCAAAATTTACATTCTTTGTACAGCATTATTATTTTGCTTGAGTTGGAACAGCTACATCTTGGGATACTGCTCCTGCTTGAGTAAAACATGTACCAAGTCTAAAAACTTTTTAAAAATACCAAATAACACTTGTCCGTGTTTACAGCTTCAATACATTTTACTGAAAATTCTTTTGGTTTCATTTCTAGCATTGATCAGGAACAGAAAAAAAAAAAAAATCATTGAACAGGAAAAAAAAAAAACAAAACCAAACCAACAACAAACCAACCAACCTATAAGTTAATGGATCTGTTGTTATATCTACTAAGATAATACATTAGTCTAAATTAGGTTATGTTCTACCATAAAGCTCTCTCATTTTTAATCTCTACATGAGGTTTGCTCAGTTAGATCAGAACAAGGACACCTTTTCCCTGTTTGTACAGTGCCAGTAAAATACGATAAAATGGGTTCCAGTTAAATGCTTTCTGTGCCAAATCACTATGAAAACACATATAAGAAATATATTAAGATCTGTGATTTCCTTATCAGCTTATGACACAGATCACCTTTGTTATCACAGGCAATTTCCTAAAGCATTGCTGGTTTTAAAATGTGGCTAATAGAGTTCACTTTTTTTTCTTTTAATGCTTAGATAGAAGATATAAGAGAGTACTTCAATGCAAAAATAATACTGACCATTAACCATTATTATTCACTTGTGTATTCCCAGCACTGTATTTCATGTCAAAATTATACACTTCAAAATGAAAAAAAAAAAAAAAAATGGCAGTCAAAAAATGTTTTAATTTATTGATGAACAATCACATATTTTTTGTCATACACAAATAACAATTGCTTTCAGATACTGGTAAGACTAGGAGCTTGTGGTAAGCGGGAATATTCTGAAACATGAGATAATACCTTAAAGATGGTCCAACTACATATTGCAATTTTAAACTTTTGAGGCAAAACCATCTTGGTTTAAGAAAAATTCTTTTTTTGTAACACCAGATTACACAGACTTCTGCATTTTAAATGTCTAAGTTATATGAAGTTGTAAATATCCCCTGAACAAGGAATAAAAATTGCTATATATCCAATCAAACTAACAAAAAAAAAAAAAGTTTTATCCTGAGGTTTAGAAAATAATGAGATATGATAATGACTTCTTGTGCCTTTCTTGCACAATGTATTCTATGATTCTTATCCATGAATCCCTACTGTATCCTACTGTATTCCATAGGAGGATTCAACACTTTTCCTGTGATCCACTGACAACAGCAAGGGAACCAAGGGAAAAATGAGTTCTGCACAGATGCAGAGCACCCAGCAAGAGGAAAGCTTTTCCAAGTCTTCAGCAACAAGCATCTGGGGACATCATTATATTCTGTTGGACAAACTAGACACAAGCATGAGCTTTCTGAATAATACTAGAATTTATTTTGTTTACCTGTATACACATATAAACCACTGTTAAACCAGAGTGAAGTGCACAGAAGACAACTGAGTAAGGAAAGGGTTTTAAAGAAAGGAGTTTAAAAGGGTAAGAAGAAGTATAAAAATTAAGTTTAATACAGAGAAAAATGCGGAAAATTGGCATGAATAGTTCAGAGAAAATGTGCATGTGGCAGGCATTTCAAAACAGGAGAAAGGTTATTTAAAGTACCCTGACTGTACTTTAGTATGCAGTAATGACAAGAAATAAAGGGCAGGTGCATTTCAACTACAGTACATATGATTAAAGGTTTCAATGATTATCCAGGTTAGTTAGGAATGCAAATATTTGCTGTGAGATGTAGTTACAGAACCACACTGGAGTGTTCAGAAGTGGTGTAAAGAAGATACTTAAAAGATTAAAGCAATTCCCACACCAGTCACATAGGAGATGAATTGGTGCGGGGAAAGGAGGAGAGTCTTTCAACTTACATCAGCTCTGGCTGCACAGATCAACACCACAAGAGAGCTCAACTGCTTTGTAGAATACAAATACTTGTATGTGAGATTTACTAACAAAAGAAAAGAAACAGCTGATAAAAACAAAAGCTGCTGACAGAGATTCCTATTCAAAACTCTCTGGTATGGTTGGAAAAATTTGCATTGCTTTAAAGGAAGTATTGGTCTTGGTCTGGGGTATTTCTGTAAGGGTGACAAGTATCCAGCACTTAGTTTCAGTAGAATAGCTTTCAATAACGGGAAAAGACTAAGAAAGTTACCTATTTTTTTTTAATTGTGTAACTGTCTCCATAACGCTTTTTCTGCTTTTCCCAAGGTTTCCAAACAATGATGATAAAGGACCTGATAGTCATGTCTGTGCAGAGCACCTGGTTCTGAGTACCAGCCAATAGTAGACTAACCATCTAACTGTGAGCAATAATGAACTCTGTTGCTTCTTTCCTATCTTAAGGACAAGTCAGCATTTTTACTATCCTGAATTATGTGACATTTACTTTACAGCTGATCTTATGGGCATTTTTCTCTGAATGTCGCCACAGGAAGTCACATGGTTGAATTTTTCACTGCATTTACACAAATACCCTTGTTTGAAACCTTAGCCTGATCAAGATCTCCTTCAGCTAGTATAAATTAAATTTAGATACAGGACACAGTAACAGCAGTATAGAAATAGAACCTTCATAGAGAGAAAGGGAAGGCTATTATTTACTTGTTGCAAGTTTTTCCTAACATAACACATATCTCTGAAACCCAGAGGTCATTTATTGCAAATGTAACAAATACATTCATATGCACCAAGGGTAATAAATATTGCAAATTAAGTTGAATAATGACTATATTGTCTATTTCATTTCTACATGAGAGGCACACATGGGACTTACTGTAAGTCAGTATTTATAATGCAATATATGGTATAAGTCTCATTCAAAGTTAGAATTGCAGAAATGTCACAAACATTAGTTTACTGTTACTGCCTGAGGAACGAGGAAAAAAAAATTGCAAACAATGTGTATGGGATTTAAAATTAATATCTTAATCATGAACCTACTTTATTTCAAGTTATGACCTTTATTTCTTGTCAGAAGATCTTGGGGTTTAGAAGGCTAAAGGAGAAAGGTCATGCAGTACAGGAGTACTACAAAAATGCTACTTGTCATGTTTTTAACTGGATTGATTGTTTCAAATGTATTTTAGCTTACATGAACCTTCAAAATATTTCTATAAATAACAAACAGAATGTTAAGCATAGAATCACAATTTTTGGTGAATAATGGGTAACACAAAGAAAAAAGAGGTAGTCATTGCCATAATAAGCATAAATAACTACAATCTAATATGAGCAATGGGTTGCTGACATGTATACAAGCATATATAGAGTGTATACAACTGACTTGCCAAGATTTTTGGCGACATAAATGGAGCATATAAAGATTATGCAAGGATAGTGAATGGGAACTAAAGCTTCTTAATTGTCTAATTCTTGAATGTCTGGAGATTTTTTTTAATGTATATACATACACATATATGTATGTATATATATGTGTGTGTACAGATATATAAAAATATATAGAGAGAATGATATATCAGTCTCCCCATATATACCTATATATGTATACATACTTTATATATATACACATATACATATACATAGCCTTTACTTGAAGAAATCTGGGCCATATAGAGAAGTGAGCCAGCATTTATTAAAGACATTCTTTCAAGCAGCTCTGGTTATCAAGGCTTGTCAGAGTTTCAGTGCTTTCCCAACCATAAAGGCATGTACAGTCAATCTTCTTGGAACCCAGGGTTTGAGAGTTAATGAAATTTGACAACTGATTGATGTCAGATGCAGCTTTGAATTTGGAAACCCAATTACCTCTTTCCCTTTCAAAGCAGAGGTCAATCCAGTCAACATGACTGTACTGCCATACTTTGCAATTCGATCTGAGAGGTTGCAGTAGATTCTTGTCTTCAGAAAAGACTAACACACAATGAGCAAAATCCCCAGATGAAGACAACATATATTGACTAACAACTGGTCCCGTGAGCCTGGTGGAAATGTGGAAATATGAACATACCCTTTCTCCACACAGACAAAAGTTACTGCTATCAGGAAGCTGCTTGTGGTTGAAGGTACAACCACAGTACTCAGTTGAAATACGTCAGTTTCTTAACTTAACCTTTCCCTCACTGGTAAATCTTTTTGTCCAGAAGGTTCAGTGGAATTGCTTCATTTGGTGTGCTGACAATGATACAGATTTGACAGAATCTAGCCAATAAGCTTTAACAACAAGCTTTCCAATAGCACATTAGCTCGTTAGGCTCTATTTGTTTAAAAATGGAACTACTACAACTTGCTTGTGTCTGTTGCAATCAGACAGGCAGAAATGAAGTTAAAGTGATTTCTGACCTTTCCCCATTCCTTAACTTGTTAGAGTAGAGTACATGGACATTAAGCAGTCAGGCGGGTGTACACCTGCTTGGCATCTGCCCTGGATTTAGATTTTAGTAATTAAGGACTGTTTAAGGACACTATAACATTAACATTCACAAAAGCACTTTTGTTGGAAAACGCAGAATTGTTGCTAAAGTCCTTGAAGGGAAATGAGAAAAAAGAGGAGATTGCCGAGGCTATGGCAGATAACCACAACCATTACAATTGTTATCCCAGGTGCTTACAGGATTCCCGAGGAAGTAAATCAGAGCACTGATCTATGAAAAGAGAAATGGCTTTTTATTACACGCACTTTGAAGATCACTCTGGAAAGTGATCTTCAGCCCGTTACCCTGCAGCAAGCTGTGGGGACAGCACCACAGCCAAAACCTCAGAGATGATCTAGGGGCTCCTGTGATAGTAGCAGCCAACAGGGAAATACCAGGGAAACACCTCAGAGGAATTAATTGGTATTTCTCTGGAAAGGGGACACAGCCAACTGCCCAGCTGAAGTGCTTCTACATGAACACACGCAGCATGGGCAATAAACAGGAAGAGCTGGAAGCTACTGTACTGCTGGAAGGCTATGGTCATTACTGATAATAGACAGCCATGGAAATGCAGTACTGGATCTATTGATCACCATTGCAGGCGAGCTTGTCAAGGACCTCAAGATTGGAGGCAGCCTGGGCAGCAGTGACCATGCACTGGTGGAATTTGCATTACTGAGGGTCACAAATCAGTCAAGGAGGATAATCATGACCCTGAGTTTCAGAAAGGCGAACTTCCAGCTCTTCAAGGAGTTAATTAACAGGACACCCTGGGAAATGTTCCTCAGGGACAAGGGAGCAGAACAAAGCTGTCAGATATTTAAAAGCACTTTTCATAGAATACAAGAGCTCTTGATCCCTTAGTGTAAGAAATCAAGCAAAAAAGGGAAGAGACCAGCATGGCTGAGTCACGACCTGCTGGTCAAGTTTAAAAGTAAGAACGAGCTACACAGACAGTGTAAACAGGGACGAGTATCCTGGGAAGCGTACAGAGAGGCTGCCCGATTGTGTAGGCATGAGGTCAGGAAGGCCAAGGCATGGTCGGAGCTGAACTTGTCAAGGGACGCAAAAAATAACAAGCAGGGCTTCTACAGGTACATCAATGAAAAAAGGAAGGTGAAAGAAAACATCCCCCCCTGAAATACAAGAACAGGGAGCTAGTAGCAACAGATGAAGAGAAGGCTTANAGTGTCATCCAGAAAGACATAGACAAGCTGGAGAGGTGGTCCCAGGTGAACCTCAGGAGGTTCAACAAGAGCAAGTGCAAGGTCCTACACCTGGGCCAGAACAATCCCCACTTACAATCCAGGCTGGGGGAGGAGGCAATAGAGAGCAG
>VWZY01004708.1:485647-593931 GCA_013399075.1 Chloroceryle aenea
AGAGAGCAGCCCTGCAGAAAAGGACTTGGGGGTGCTGATAGACGAGAAGCTGGGCAGTGTGTGCTTGCAGCCCAGAAGGCCAATCACATCCTGGGCTGCATAAAAAGCAGTGTGGCCAGCAGATGTGATTCTGCCATTCTATTCTGGTGATACCTTGCCTGGAATACTGCGTCCAGCTCTGGAGCCCTCAGCATGGAAGGACACAGACCTGATGTGGGTCCAGAGGAGGGCCACAAAGATGATCAGGGGGCTGGAGAACCTCTCCTGTGAGGACAGGCTGAGGGAGCTGGGATTGTTGAGCCTGGAGAAGAGAAGGCTCAGGGGAGACCTAACAGCCACCTTCCAGTACCTGAAGGGGACTGTTTATAAAGGCCTCTAGTGAAAGGATGAGCGTTAATGGTTTTAAATTAGAGAAGAGTTGATTTAGTTTGGATGTAAGGAAGAAGTTCTTTACCATGAGGATGGTAGAACATTGGAACAGGTTTCCCAGGGAGGTGGTTGAGGCCCCATCCCTGGAGACCTTCAGTGTGAGGCTTGATGAGGATTTGAGCAACCTGCTCTAGTTGAAGGTGTCCCTGCTCTCAGCAGGGGGGTTGGACTAGATGGCCTCTAGAGGTCCCTTCCAACCCAGACATTTCTATGTTTCCATGATTTTGGCATGAAGTGGAAGATAATACAAACCTAACACATGTAACACTAGTTGTAGATTGTTATCTCCATTTCCAGTTGTATTCAGAATGAGGAAGGAGAGTGTATCCAACCTAAGTGAGGCCAGAGGTAACCCAATGCTGAAAATCCCTCTTCTGGATGGGTACATGGGTAAGCCACCTCTCATCACACTCCCGTAGGTGTCAGGGGAGCAGGGAGTACCTCACAGCAACAGAAAGGTTGCATTTTTTAAAATTATTATTTATTTATTAATGTAAATTGAGCCAGTAAGTGAAATGAAGCAGAGGGACAGTCTCCTTCAGTTTCAGTCAAAATTCCTGGTTACCTGGTTCATGGATGATGAGAAAGTTCCCCTTCAGCCAGCACATGAATCAAGAAATAAATGTCACATCAGAGCACATGGGATTGTTTAATTTTACTTGTATGTTATCTATGGGAGACATGATTATATGGTGTGCACCTTCTTTTGAATTTGCATTTCTATAGTTATTAGAGCAAAAACAATAACTATTAAGAAAGTGATATATAACCTTATTATCTCATAATTTGTTAATGGTGTTAAATTAATGGCAAAGGGTATCTACCTGCTCTTTGAAAAATATGTCCTATCACTAATTAACTCAGGTAAAACAGAAAGTATCCCTCAGGGACCTGGTCTTCAACCTCACATGTCCTTTTGATCATTTAAAAACTAAAACATCCTAACGTCCAAGTCATCTGTCTGGATTCAGGAGAAACTCCATTGTGTAATTGTTGAGAGAGATCTATGCACTATTTCAGGGGATTTTGTTTTGAAGTAGTCAAGTAATTTAATAAAATACCACTTCTGCAATTTCCTCTAATCCTTTACACTGCTATTAAAAGTTCAGGGTTAGCAAGTCTGTCCTTTGAAAAAAAAAAAAAAGGGAACCATCAATGCCTTTCCTCTAGGCTTTCTGCAATATTGGCAGGTTTTTCAGGGCAAAAAGCAGTTTCAAGAACTCAGAATCTTCTCTATGCAGTCTATGTTGGAACTTCCAACATCCCAAAAATGTCACTTCTTCTTTTAAATCACTACCTTGAGAGTTTACAAAGAGCAGATACAAATATAGTCCTTTTTAAGCACAGTGTAGAATTTTAATATACTACTTCACATTAGACTATGTAAAGGTTTAACTAGATGGCATAATCTACTATTTGATTGGGGGGGGGAAAGGCGGCACGGAATTACATTACTCCAAGCCTTCCTTGTGCTCTGCGCATATTATTGGTGTAATTTTCTGCCAGAGATATTAATCATTTTGAGGAATACGTCTCTTGGAAAGCACCAGTTACAGCAGACTCAACTGCATTTTCCAAGAGTAAATGAAGGATTAGCTTTTTCCCTGTTTACGCTGCATAATTTGCATGTCAGTTGAGATTATCCTCATGATTTTAAAGTTACTCAGCTCATCTCAAGGAAGATATTTTGCTGAAGCTGATGTAAAAGTTTTACTTTTGTACACTGTACAGCATTTGACAACAGTAAACACTAACTTTAAAAGCCCATCCCATACGACTGCAGTAAGCTTTCTGCTTGATTGTTTAGCATGACTTAGTCTTATAAAAGAATAATCTTGCATGGGATGGATTTTTATAATAAGTAAACATTCATAGAAATAAGTTTTATTAGTTGCAGAAGTTAACTTTGCTGTAAATTGGCACCACACCATACAGATCACTCCACATTTTCTTGCTTTATTTGCACCAGCTAGGGCTATATTACACCACAATAATAGGTGGCTGTGAAAATGGTCTCAATGGGGTTTCTTTACCCTTCGTTAAATTCTTCTCTGCTGAAAAAATAAAATAAATTAAAAAGTAACTTTGTAATTTTTCTTTTTTCTCCCCCAGCCTGCTCAGACAGAGGCCTAGAAGCACGATCAGAGCTTTAAGACAAAATCTAAATGACTATTGTATCTACAACTGGGTGGAGGTTTTACAGTGAAGTGGTTTCTGAGTAGCAAATGTCAGTTCATAAACAGAACTGCCTGTTCACCGCAGCAGTTTGCCAGATTCAGTGAAGTTTCATTTAGGGTAAAAAATAATTCTTGCAGGGCTTCACTGAGGAAGAACCTGCAGACAAAGCTGTGCAGCTGTGAGGTGAGAAAGATGGATATAAAAGGAAGAAAGGAAAAACTCAAATAACTCAGAAGAAAATTAAAAAAAAACAAAAACAAAACAAAACAAAAACCCAAACCACAAGCAAACCAAACAACCAACCAAAGCACAAACATGTAAATCTGCCTTTTGGAAAGCAAAAAAGAGGGGAGCATTACTAAAAGCCTGCAAGAAATGAGCAAGGTGTCTCTGTGGGAAGTGTAAACATCAGGACACACTGGGACAGAGCTGTGCTCTTCTTCTGAGCCCCATTTCTGAATGTGAAACGACCAGGACACAGGGGCAGGGATCTTACGGCTATAGAGAAGCTTTGTTTGATCTGAAAGCTGCAGGTTTTTGGTAGGAGAGTTCCAGGATACTACTGTACCTGCCACAGCCACTGAGGTGGCCATGGCCACTCACATCCCCCTGTAGCTTCCTGAGTGGCTCACATGAGACCAAGGGAGAATATCTTCACTATTTGTATGGAAAATTAAACAGATTATGCTATTTTCCTGGTTTATCATGTTGTGATTCTTTCTGCCTGTGTACTCAAAGGAAAAAAAAAATCAAAACCATAATAAAGTATATGGGGAGATTGATCATGGGAGATCTGTTTTCTCTAATGCAATCTATTTTACTTTGAGCAATCTTGTTTCATATCACCCAGTAATGCAATTACACCCATTTCCTTATGAACACACCCCTAATAACATTATTTTGGTGTCTTTGTAGCTGAGGCTCAGGACGAAAAGGAATTTCAGCACAATTAGATTTAACAGGATTTGGAGCACTGAAACACAACGAAAAAGCAAATACGGGGTAAATTATGCAGTGGGCCAGATCTGGATGTGCTACTTTGCATTGATTCCAAAATTTGTACAAGGAGCTGATGACTATCACTGAACATTAGTGCCACAGACCATGTTTGGCCTTGAAGAAAAGAATTATTCAGCCTAATTTAGGAGGCATTTTTCTTAATCATTCTATTTTTCCATCAGCCACATCGAGTAAATTTTGCTTCCCAGCCTTCCCACTCTAATAACAAGTAAGAGGCTGCCTTGGAAATTAGAAATAGTCCTAATTATACTGAAAATGTATCCTATGAAAAAGTACAGTTCTGTAGGGCTTGGGGGTTTTTTACCTTAGATTAAAATTATTATTATTTTAAAATATCCAGTTACTTTCTAACTATAATTACAAAAGCTCATAGTATTTCTTTTTATTACCTTTTTCTAGTAGTTTGCCAGAAATATGGAAACCCGTTGCTATCAGCTGTTGAATGTTGAAATCTTTACAGACTTCTTGATTAATGTGCTGGTTCACTATAAACCCTGGGAGATTCTAGACTTAATCACAGATTGCTTATTTATAGAGAAAGTATTTAGAAATCCTGAGGGGTTTTTTTTTCAAAGAATACCACGAGTGTTTTTGAAGTCTACATTACTTCCTGTAACAGATGCAGTATAATCCCACACTTACAGGCTTCTAATATACTTCAAGATATTTTGGAAGTCATTTGGTGTTTTGAGTCCACTTCATAAAGAATTTGCATATCTTTTAAGTATCTGAGTTTCTTCTGGCCGAAACACAAAAGAATCTCTAGAGGCACAAATCTCAGAAAGTGTGTAATGAATAACTGGAATGCACTTTGCATACTAATTCAATCCTATTCTTACATTTTCTCTTATGAGAAGGCAACTATTTATTGCAACCAATTTTGGCACATGTTGGTAATTGCAGTGAATAGATGCATTGTCAGTGCTGCACAAAAGAAGGCTTATCGAGTCATGTTTTTTTCCTGAATTGCTTATGTAATGCAAAACCTGGAAAGCTTTCAGAAAACTGCCCAAGAATCACAATATACCTAAGTGGAAATCAGTTTTCATTTTTTCCCCCTATTGTTTCAGTTCTATAATTACATCCTTAACACTGTAATACTAATTTAGGAGAACAGAAAAGAAATGATAGAACAATCTATTACTTACGAAAAAAGTTGCCTGGAGAAAATCAGAAATAAGCAACCTGGAAAGTGATGTTCTGAACATATGAGCATCTTTAATAATAATAATGTACATGTATTTTGGTAACTGCCTTATTTTTTAACGGCTTTCACTTTGAAGCTCCTGGTATAAGTAAGAAGTTCCTGAGTAAACACAATGTAAACTATATTAGGGAAAAATCTATCCATATTCTTTGCACATCACTGAGACAAAGAGACTAAAAGATCATCTGAAACTCTCCATTAAAATAACATTTCTAGGAAACATTTTTCACTAAGCAGGAACACCACTGAAAATTTACAATCTCAACATTTCCATATAAATGAAAACAAAATATCACCTGCCCTGTTCTCAAGAATCTGTTGCTAGTCATAAATACATGTTTTGAGAAAAATACTTAATAAAGTAAAAGCACAATGAACCTTCCTAAAACATCTTACAAAAAACCAGCTGTATAAAAGATTAAAACTACACTGAAAATCCAAAGGAAAAACAGGAAAACACTGAACATGAGGTGGAAAGGATTTTTAGAGGTGTAAGGTGATATCCTTTAAGAGAGGCTGTGCTACACCTAAACTACTAAAGACGGGTGTTTTTCTAACTTGGCATCTCCACTGATGTAGAGTCCAGAGTTGGTTTTTTTTTACTGCTAACTCAGTATTACAAATGTCTTTCAAAGCCTAATCTAAATCTCACTTGCTGAAAATTAATCCCATTATTTCTTATACTGTTCTAAGTGGACATGGAGCATAATATATTATGCTCTCTTTGCAATAACTCTAGAATGGCCCTAATTATACTACATATGCTTTTCGATGGTTAATTTTAAATAAATCAGGTAATTGGAAGGTTAACTACTGACAAAATTATCACAGTTTAACTAAAATATCGATAATGGGTCCCACTCCTAAAAATTATACATATAAAATATGAAACCATGTTAAGAAATTCTTTAGTTCAATGAATTATTAAAGGAGGTTAATCACAGTGAATTTACTTTGCAATTGCACTATTATTCCCATATATATACAGTTGGGTGATTCAAAATTAGTGGAACACAAAGCAACAACAGATTCAAAATAAAATATACATGGTAATGAAAAAGGCTGTAATAACAATTCCTGAATTTATAACTACTCCATGAAAATGGAAGTGATGCTTAGTTTGCATATGGAGATGGTTATTACAATTTTGAGTAAGAAAGCTACTTAAGCAAACTGATTAAAATGAGGCTAGTACTTAATGACTTCCCTGGGCTGTGCATTTCTGTAAAACTGACTTTCCTCTATTTCTGAGTAGCAAGCAGTAACAGATTCATGAAGCCTGAGTATTGGAGGTCTTTGGGGACTGAAACATAAGGTAATACCTGCCTCTGAATCACCACTTGGCTTTAACCTGAAGCCTCACCGCTTGGTAGTTTAGCCTCCAGATTAACAACAGACCTCCAGATTGAGCTCGGATCTTCTTCTGTAGCTATAGAGCAGCAACTAGGGCCACACACTCCTGCAGACATGCCTTCACTCTCCCCCACATGTCCGGGATTGGCATAATCTCCAGGGTGCACAAAGGTACATGAGCTCCTCCTGAAATGCCCAGCTGGAAACCCCCCAGGTTGATGCTCATCCACCACAATGGCAACTCCAGGACCCACCTCCAGGCCAGCCACCAGCTCAGGGGGGTTTCAGAAGCCCAGGGGTCAGGAAAGTCTCCACGCATTGCTAAATCAGTAGTACCACCATGGACTGGGAAGTTTCTTTCAGAGGGATTGTGCTATGGGAGCTGTTTGGTGAGGTTCAGATTCTCATCCGTTGGATGCTTTCTCAGCCATATATTTCATGTATGACTATACCACAAAATCCTAGTAATTTATCTGAAACAGTGCATACAGCTGTGGCTACTACATGGATATTTAGCCAGCTTGTTTAGCCATCAGGTATCTCTGTCTTTCCTGCTGTCCCTAGGAGAGGAGTTATTCCTCTCTGAGGCCTACCGGTGGCTGTGCCATGCACTCAGTCCCGGTGCAGGAGAAATTGCTGTAGGACTGAAACCCTGCGAAGGACCAAGTTTTGCCTTTTATCCTTCAGCCCCTATTTCCCTGAGACTCGGGGGGGGAGAAAAAAAAAAAATAAAATATTTGGAGCTCCAGGAAAAGCAACTTTTTAAATCTGCTCTGGAAAGTGCTGTGCATGATACCAATCTAAATCAGGTTACAAAAGTCAAACTATCCCAAATATATTTTGTCTTGTGAAAAAGTCATTAATTTATTAGTCTCCTGTTAGCATACTGGGGAAATAAATTGCATTTACTTTTGCAATTAACTTAGATTTTTTTAAGTAGCATGAACTAAAATGACTGCTGTCCAGGGGTGATTTTTTTCCATCAGAGCACCAAAAATAGAAAGGGATGATGGAGATAAAATTTTCTTATATTCCTCACTACTTGAAACCAAGAAGTATCATGGCTTTTTGGTCTGATAAAAGAGAAAGTTGTAATGAGGAATTAAAGAATCTAGGCTAGCCTCTAGTGAAGAGGTCTTAGTCCCACAGATTTACAATATGCATTTTGTGACATTCTCGAAATCATGGACACATGAAAGAAAAGTTATTTAGAATGCTGTTCTCATGATAAAGGTCTGTAATAGACCTTGAGCAGTACTGTCTATAAATGCATTATCCTTATCTATTTCTATTGTTATAGAACAATAGGAAAATACTCACAGAGGATTTTTAGTATGAGATACTATTTTACGTGATTAAAAGAGATATATATGCACATGTATGTATGCACACATACCTATAACTGAATAAAGATTGCTTCAAAATGGGTTAAGACAACAGTATTTTCCAAGCAGAGACTGTAATGGAATATGAGAAAGATCCAAGAACGTGAGAAGAAATGTATACCAGAAATTGTATATGTATATGGATTGCTGAGGAGGAAGAGAAAGAGAAAGAAGGAAACAAGCAACAACAACAAAACAACAAAAACTAAGCAAACAACAACAAAACCAAAACCAAGCAACAAAACAAACAAACAAAAAAACAAAACTAAGCAAACACCCACCCACACACACACACACAAAAACCCAACAAAACAAAATAAAAAAGTGGTGGAATAATTTTCAGCTAAAGGCTTAATCTTTTTTTGATGTTAAAATGCATTGATTGCAGCAGTTTAGGATAACGGGCATTGAAGGATTTGAATCAACAAAACTCAAATGGGATGACTGAATTTTCTTACATCTCTAAACTGCAAGGCAAATAATTACACAAGCAAAATGCCTGGCTTCATCCTATGCCCTCAAGAACTGACGCTCACCATTGATTTGCTGCCCAGACTGCATTCCTTTTTGTCCTGTTGACCCATCTTCTACATTTATCACCATATGCTTTATGTAAAAAGTCAATATTTTGCCTGAGGGTTTGCACAGACAAAGAGACATAATAAAGATTGACAGTCTAATGTACAAAGTACTTTCTGTAGGAACACCAGGTGACAGATTAGTTTGTCCTTCTTGCATACAGGAAAAATGTTTATTCTGCTTAGGTCTTGTGCAACATCTTTGATACCAACTTCATTTGTGTTATGTCTGCTGACATGGGAGAGAATCTGACTTTACTGGAAAACCAAATTGTCTCCCAGACCCAAGACACAAAATGAATATTTCTTCTCACCTCCCTGGCCATATATTGCTGCGTTGCAGTATAATGGAAGGTGACTCTTCCTAAAGTTAGATGGTATTGTGCTGGCTGACAACAGCTTTTCCATATCTGTTGTTGCAATAGAGCTATACTGGGCAGATGAAAAATTACTGATTGCCTCATGGTCATGGTAAAAATCCAAATCCTTAATATCTTAGGCAGCTATGGAAGATAACTATGTTTTCTACATTCAAAAAAATAAGAGGAAAGTGAGAGTGGAAGCTGGAAATTTCTGCATTCCCTTATACTTGTCTCCCTCCTCTCTTTAGACCCACCTGCAGCCTCGTCACTGTTGCAGTTTGCCTACTTGCTGCCTTTCTACAGGCAGAACACGGGCTAGGTTCTTTAGGGATATTTGGAAGTAGTACCCTCTCTTTCACCTCAAGATCTGTACTCAGCTACTCTGATGCCTATTACTGATACATAGTGATAGGTCTTTAATACATGGCCAGTTCTGTGTTGTTGTTGTTTTTTTTTTCTTTACACAGCCTCAGGGAGTTTGGTTTTGTTTTGCATTTGCTTTCACTGGAAGAAAACCTGGCTCAGGGCCTTCATGTCTACCACAAGAAGAGACTGTAAGGGCTTGCTTCTGCCCAGGGAGTAATGGGAGGGCAGAACTTCTCACAAAATAAACATATCTAATGAATTCAAGGCCTGATGGGACCATAAAATCACCAAAGATTACGTTCTCTATGAGACTGCTACATACCAACTGTGCATTGGGTGGAATAACTTGCTTTTTGTCAAAATCTAACCCATTATTGGTTAATGTACATCTTCCTGGGAGTTACCCAGTTATCTGAAGAGATGGAGGGCTTTGGTATCCACCGTTGCCTGTAATAACTTTTTCTGATGGTTAATTCCCTCCACACACATAAAATTATTTGCTGCTTCTCTCCCTCCTTCTCTGCAAACACCCTCAAAAACACCTCTTATGGGCTAAAATCTTTACCTAATGTCTAATTTATGTTTCTCATAAACCAATATTTCTCATTGTTACCAACTTAAAGGTCATCGGTACGACTGAACGGATTCTTTTTTCTCTCGCTGCCAGACATTGCAAATAATGGCTTTGTGGCTCTTCCATGTCATCTCTTAATTTTTCATCAGCATTTAAAATATGTATATGCAGAAGTTTGTGTAGTATATAATAAAAATTGAACCACTTCAAACAGAAAGGACCAGGCCATCTGTGAGATGCTGATTCACTGAAGTCTCCAGGCTGTCTTTAAAATTGAGTACTCATCTTCCCCCATGTAAAGCCAGAAGGGCCCTACAGGAATGGGAGGACAGCTCAGAGACCCACTCTTACATGGCCTGGCATTGCACAGACATAAACAATTATTACTTAAATCTCCATACAGTTCTGGAAATCAAGGCACAAAAATGGGAAATTCTACTTTCTTTCTTTCTTTCTTAATTAGTACAATTTAGTTTATGGTTAAGATGTCCAAGATACAAAAACCTGGAATTTTTCTTCCTATTGTCCCAAAGAAGCTATTTGTCAGACCTTCCCTGTGCATGCCCAGCAAGAATGACCCTGACATAAAACACAGCTCTGACCACAACATGCAGAAAATCCACTGCTTAGGGAGAAGGTCAATGGTTTAAGCACTCAACCAGAACATGGGAGACTGAGTTTCATCATTCATAAGAAACATAAGGCCAGGAGAAAGACAACAACTTTCTCTCATCCTGCACATTTCTTAATGGCTGTTCACCCCGATCACTCTGGTTCCCATGCTGAAGAGTTTAGTTCCTCTCATGCACTATCCAGGATGTACCACTGATTAAAACTGGTTTCTGCATTCAACTCGGAGATAGCTACCTAAAAAATGGATGTTGAAACAGTCACTGCATTGGCAAGTACATCTGTTGGCAACATAGACCTAAATGCAATGACAGAAAGTCATTTGTCATTTAGCAGAAAACAAACTTTAAATTCTGATATATATCAATTTTTTCTGCACATAAAATCCATCATTTTAATCAATCAATATTGACTGGCTCACTAAAGAGTAAAAGAGCAGAGGAAAACATATCTTCTAAAACTAAAGTGTGTTGGGACAAGCACAGCCTCTTTTCTTGATCATTTCTGAGATAGAGTAAGGTTAGGACTGTCACCAACACAGTCTATGAAGTACTTGTTTTCATTTGATACATCAACACACATATTTAAAGATAGAGATGAGTATCTGCACACCACACTGAATGAAGGACTTAAGAATCTGTCATTGAACATCTGATTACAAAACTGACATGAGCAGTTGTTGCTTAGTTGCTGGACTTGATTACATCAGTATGTTTTTTTTCCCAGAATTACTTGACTCTTCACTAGCTGCATATTGACAATGTCTTAACACAGCTCAGAACCCAATTTAAGTCAGTCATCATTAGTGCACTCACCAAACACCAACTGTCTTTACTCTGGGTTTAAGCAACAGGCAAAAAGCAGACTGGCCTTTCTGCATTTTGGAGGGATTGCACGGTCAATTCCCCTCAGATTACTTCATCTACCCGAACTTCATTTTTAGTGCATCAAAAGTTCTTTCAATTACAGATTTAGATTATGTGCTGCATTTTAATTATAATCTTCTGGAGTTTCAGGGCTAGGCACAAGAGGCTTTCCTGACTTCAATTGTACCATGAGGGACTGAAGTGCTGTCAGCTAAAAGGGAAAAAAAATATTATTTCAATTTTATTGAAATTGTTCCTAAAGGGATATTCTGCTCTCAGAATAACTTAGTTGATCTACAAAGAGGTGCTCTGCATTTATGGTGGTAGTACCAAAAGAAGGACTCAGCCCATGAGCTGTACTAGGAGATATTTTAATTCCAGAAATACCATAAGGAGCAAGGGAGCCAAAAGATCTGCTTTAAGGGTATTTTGTCTTCAGACACACAATGAGTTTTTTTATTTCAATCTGCTTTTATCTTTACATGCTTGAACAGGTGAAAGTGTCTCTACTTCCCATATCTTCAATTGCTTCCAGAAAGGAAGGGGCAGGGAATAATGTAAAAGATACCCCAAGATAGGTAAGGAGAGGTAATGGTAAGGAGAAAGCAGCTGGTTATTTTTTGAAAAAAAAGCCCTTTTTTTGCCACAGAAACAGTCACAACTCTCAAATTTTTAAATAAATAAATAATTAAAATTTAGCCTTCTTGCATCTTTCTTAAATGTAGGCAAAAGTAGCAAGTCTATCATCATGTCTTAAGTCTATCATTCAGATGAATCCGTCTGTTTAAATTTAAGATTAAGCACTATGAGAAGAGTTTAAATTATCATTTGCTCTCTTGACTAACAATTCAGAGGCTTTTCTCCATATAGTCAGTCAAATGAAGGCTTTTGCCTCAGAAACAGTTAATTTTATGATCCAGCTTTTGAATGCTTTTATGTTGAGATGTCATTTTGAATTTTAGAAGTCAGGCTGATGTAGAAGTCATGACAGTACTTCTATTCATAATTAATTGCACCTCACTTCACAAGAAGTCCCCTGAGAACCATGAGGTCCTCCTGATTCATAAAGTGAATGTAACTGCTTCTTCATTTTACTAAATCCCTATCACATCCTGTTGTCATTCATAAATCCATGATTAATTATTTGGGATTACAGCTGGGTTTATTCATGGACAAAATGCCTTTTGCTGTCTTAACTTCATGCTCCACAATATTAGGCAACCTATCACATCCCTTGTCACATGGGGTGTTTCCCAATCCCTATATCAACTGGCTATAAATTCAGATAAGTATATATGCCTTCCTACAGTTATCAAATTCAGTCACTCTCTTGGCATCTGAACAAGAAAATAATACAACCTGGAAAGACTCTAAATTATTATCACTCATGCTTTAAGAAAATTAAAATTACTTTTTTGATGGTATGGGATTTTTTGGGGTTTTTCTTTAAGGCAATTATCCTCCCAGAATTCTTCAGAATGAAGACCTTTGGGGTCCTGGCCCTGAGGAAGTCCCTGTGCCCAGGAGGTTGTGGCATAATGGTCTAACTTGCCCTGAGGGAGGAATACAGTTCATTTAGTGTGCTTCTGGAGAATAGTTGAGATGTTTATGATGGTGAGATTCTTGTGCTATCTCTGGATCTGGAGATCCACTAAGTGGGCACAACAAAAAGCTGAAGGATTCACCTCCCTTGTTCATCCACTGAGTGGGATGAGAGAGATCATCAGGTCAAACCATTAACCCAGCACTGCCAAGTCCATCACTAAACCATGTTCTTAACTGTCACATCTATGTATCTTTTACATAACTCCAGGGATGGTGACTCCACCACTTCCCTGGGCAGCCTGTTCCAGGGCTTGGCAACCCTTTCAGTGAATACATTTTTCCTAATATCCAGCATAAACCTTCCCTGGCACAACTTGAAGCTGTTTCCTCTCATCCTATCACTTGTTACTTGTGTGAAGAGACCAATATCCACCTTGCTATGACCTCCTTTCACATAGTTGTAGAAAGTGATAAGGTCTCCCCTGAGTCTCCTTTTCTCCAGACTAAACCTCAGTTCCCTCGGTCATTCCTCTGGCTGTAGAACAGAATTTCTGTCTTGGAGAAGTCTATTTCCCCATGCCTACCGTGCCATTGTCAATCACTGCCAAGTCTTTTTCCTGTTAACATATTAAAAAAAAAAAGAAGGAAATATATATAAAAAAAAAGGAAAAAAAAGTAAAAAGAAAAAAAAAAAGTAAAAGACTACACATAATAAAGTTTTCTGAGCAGAGGCAAAAGAACCAAATGTCTGTAAAACAGTGCAGGTAAATAAGATAAACAGTGGCTTGAGACCTCTCCTGATGGATGATTCATCATCTAGCTGCTTCTCTGATGCTACCAACCTTTATCCAGGCCTGGGCATGACACTGCCTGCCACAAAGAAATGAACAACCTCTTGCTGTACTTAAGAACTCTTGTCTAAACCACAATATTATCTTCTATTACTATATTAAATTGGCAGAAAAATCAGTCCTTTCCAATATAATTATACACCAGCACCAATGTCTTATTTTTGCCTATGTAAAATTCTAGTGCTTCTTAATCTTTTAACTGTACCTGCCCTAGGATATTTTCTTATTATTCATTCATAACACATCACCTAAAAAATATGATGTCAGGTCTTTAGCAAAGGGACCATGAGAAAGAATGAGGATAGTATCAAGCACAGGGAATACAATCTAAATTAACAGTCTCAGTTAAGACACTGATAAATCAAGGGTAAACTGCAGATGACAAAAAGTACACTACAAAGTTTTGTTCCAATATATTACACCAGCTACAAACACAGGTTTTAGTGTCTTTCTTGAGTAACATAAGATTATGTGCAAGGACACTGCAAACAATTTGTGTCATTTTGATCAGACTAGATAGCTAAAATGGGATTTTCATGAATGCAAATTTGGGATTGGGCATCTGCTTCCCTTTTTATATCATTGATACATAAGGTTGGTACTCCTGGGCCAGACCAGAAATCTGTACAGTTAGGTATCCTGTTGCTGAGAATTGCTGGTTCATGCAAATTCTTTTACTACATATAAAAAAAAAATAAATTAAGTTTATCACCTATCTAATGATGTTTGAGATTCACTTTAACCTTAAGTATTGTTATGAAAAATTCAAAACTTAACTACTATTGCCATGTAACTGCAGTAATGAGGAAACTGAGAGACAGAAAAACAGTATAAACTCTAAGAACAAGATATCATAGTCCACCATAATGTTAATGACAGTCTATAGATGCAGAGGTGGTATTGCATGGAGGAGGATGAACAGATTGGGAACCACGCAAGCACAGCATAATGGGTACCTAGCATGGACTGAACACATGCTGCTGCTAATGACTGAAACCATATGGAAAAAAGAATTACCCAGCCAAAAAGAATGGTAAAAGATGCAAACCAGTAGCAATATATACAAAACAATATATAACAAACCATTTAAATCTACATGAAGTGAAATTCTATCTTGAATTCTACATTCAACCACAGCCAGGCACACTGCACTGAGGGGTCATTAGGACATTTGCCATATTTCAAATGCATATGTGTTACATACATATGCATAGTCTACTGGCCATGTAACACAGTATTCTGAACTAAAACCTCCATATTTGTTTGGGTAAGAGTCTGAACCTAGTTTCTTATTGAAAAGAATGTCCTTGTAGCAGCAGACAGACTACAGAGAACTACAAGTTCTCCTTGCTCATATTGGCTGTCCCAGAACCTCAATTTCAATGGCCACAAATTTCTTCTCATTTTGAGTTTGTACAGACAGAAACAGATTATTTTCCAGTTGAAAGCATCCCTTGACTTTTGCATAATGAATTTGAACTTTTCTCTTCGTTCAAAAAAAAGAAAAATTTCATATTTGACTGGTTTATCACCTTATTGGCTATATCTCTGTAGCACATGGCAACAAATGCAGAGTTGGTTTTTTTTCTGTCCAGTCACTGAACCCAGAAGTGTAGAAGTTATTTCCAACCACAAGTCACATTTTCACTTTCCCCACAGTGCATGTCTGGTCTCTCTATCAGCCCCACAGAAACTTGAGCAATGCCCCCCAGGAGCCTCTGTGGTGCTTTAAACTAGATCACAGACAACCTCTGAACACAATAAAATACAACAAATTTTCCTGAATGGTGGGAAAAGTTCTCTCAGTTGATGGAAAGATGAATGGGCTGGAGTAGACATTGAACATTTAGTAAATAAAAACTCAGTCTGTTAGAACAGCTCTTGTCTCTTCAGCTCACAGAAATGATGTATGCGGGTGGTGGCAATGCTCTGGCCTGCCTGGTTGATGTGGAACCTGGCCCCATATACCTTGTCTCAGCCACTCTCCTCCTTGGACTATGTGCTCCATACAACAGAAAACAGAGTGCACAACACAGAGATCACTTGAGGTGTTTCCCAGACCACACAGGCCCGAGAGACTTGCCAAGGAAATCCTCTCTCTCCTACAGTACAGATAAGCCAACCCTGTTGCAGGGAAAAAATAATCCAGGTCATTATAGCTTTGAGATAAGCAGAAGAAATCGCTTTTGGAACCAAATCCTGTTTCAGTCATCTTTCAGCCCAGCTTGACTGCTCCTCACAGCACTCCCAGCCTGACTAGCAGCTCTAATTGAAGTATGAAAAGGCATCAGACTTTGTGTAACAACACCTGGGTTTTGTGGTACTTCAACAAATATTTTGTAGCTGTTCCAAGACTTTGTACAACATAACTTTTCAACACTGTAATGATTTGAAACTTGCATAATGAGCTTGCTAAGGAATAAAACTTTTACTAGTTTAGAGACAGGAGATTCAGTCCTAAGCAGGTGTGGATAGGATCAGGTTCAGCAACTAATATTCACATTCTTCAAAATTTACCCAAAGGATGACATAAAATTACTTTCAAATATAGATGGAATATATAATTTCACTACAAATTAAAGCATTTCCTGAAATAGTTTACTTTCAACAAATTTATAAAGCCCATAAGATGGGATCTCAAGCATTTGCTGGTCAAATATGATGGAATTATATTGCATTATTCTATTATCTCTCTCACCAGCTTTCTTATAATCTGTCTATAATTTTCACAACAATACGATTTATTTTGCCTTTAAACTTGTTTCTTCCAAACAAATCTTTTTGGGCTTCTAAATAATCTTTCCTCTGAAATTGAAAAAATAGTCTTTAGGTCACACTTCCCAATGTTTATAAAGCTGCTTTTTGGCCATTTGTTTTTAAGTTACCACCTATGCCTTCGGTTCTAATGAGCATCCTTCCATCTCATTTTGTTGGATACCAGCACATTCAAGTGGAGCTCTTTGTATGTTAACTCCTGTCTGTTTTGTTTGGCATCACATCTTGAGCATATTTTTTACCTGCCACTAGCTCTGTTACTCAGCATTTTGTATGATTTGGTCTCAAAGACACATGTATATGTGGATGTCCCCAAGCAGGATAATTTTCAGGGTCAATCCCTAATTTAGAAAGGAGCAAGAAGAAGATAAAAGTAGCTGCAGGAAATAAGACTTCCAAAGCTTCAGCTCTTTTCCTTTACTAGTTTATGAGGTACTGCTCTTTTGTTGCGAGGAGATGCAAGAAATGTTTTGCATCTATCGCAGCTTTGTAAGTGACAGCCCAAGACCGAGGTGCTGGAGTTACAGCTTCCTCTTGGCTGCAAGAAACTTTTCAAACAGCTCTACTCACATGTACCAATGGATGGTTTCTCTCCCACATCTGCATCTTCCTCTTCTGAAATGCAAATATTTTGTTCAGTGGAGCTTGAAGAGTAGTGTTTCATCGCAACAGACACGTCTGTTTTTAAATTACTAATTCAATATTCCCCATTAATTCTTTAAAGGCAGAAGCCCTCCAGTAGGGATTGGCTATAAAATGTAGCTAAGGTATTCTGTTTGTGAGCCATAACAGCATAAGCCATCAGTCATTGAATTTCACGAGTGCTGATGCAGGTCTTGAGTCCTTCCATGTGTTATGATTAGAACTATTTCAAGTTTCTTATCCCAAAACAAGCAATTGGGGAAAGCAGCTACTTTTATTTTCTTTAAATTTGGGAATAAGAACAAAATTTCTGTTTTTTTTCTTAAATACTTATATTTTTGTCTGCAAGATCATTATTATACAGTGTAAAATTTGTGACTCGTCCTAGCTATCCCTTAATGTTTTCTGAACCCAGCCTATATGTGCATTAGACACTTGGGATTCATAACTGGTGTTAATCTGCAGCCATTAAAAATGCAAGGTCATTTTGAAAATGGAAAAAATCAGGCAAGCATCTTTCCAATCTGTACCGAGTTATTTTCACTCATTAAATTTCAATTGGTGAAATCCATTGGCCTTCCTTAGTCTTTTATCAGGGGGGACAATACCATACACAGACCATCTGGTGGTGAGTAACAGGTTAGCCACAACAGGCTTTAAAGGGTTCATAACAAACTAGCCTAATATTGCCCAACAGCTGTCAGTTCTGTTTATAAAAGGCAAGCTTACATTTGTGTGATCCCATTCCTTGCACTGACCCTTTCAAACAAGTTGTATAACAGTCCGGAAATGTTGGGAGGATTTTCTACAAGAATCAATTATAAGCAGGTGCTCTGTAAGTCAATGAACTTGGTTGTTCATATGGTAAATTATACTATCTTTTCTCTGGTGTGCTCTGTTTTTCATCATGTGAGAATCTCTCACCTACTTCAGAAACTCTAGGGTGGTAAAGCCCTCTGTGGAAGTTTCACTTCACCATCATAAAGCACAAAACAAGTAGTATGACCAAAGATGCTAGGTAAGAACATCATTAATATTAATGGGCTAGTCTTTGAAAAATATAATTTATCACATCAATCAACAAAAACACTAAAGCATTTCAGATATTCCTGATAATTAAAATGATTACATCTGATTAAATTAGCAATCAAAAATGTAGTAAATTTATGTTTAGCATACAGGATGCATATATTTCACAGCATCATTTTAAGTGGTTCTCCATTTTCCATTTGGAAGATATTATGTGAATAACCCTTGGTTTTGTCATCGTATTTTATGGTTTGGAGAGATAAAAGCTTCACTACTACTTTACTTACTGTCTCCTAAGGACATACATCTTTATATGTAGTTTGTGAGGCAGAAAGACCTGGATACTCAGAGATGGAGTTATGTTAGACTTAAAAATATTTATAGCATCCTTTCTTCTTTTAAATTACACCCGTCAGTCTGACACAGTAGTCACTGAAGAAGCCTCAATCCAAAAGCTGTGCAGTTTGAACTAATTTCTGTATTTCTGCAAAAGAACATGGATTGCTTGTTTTGCCTCTGGAGAATCTGATGACCTTGTATTGATCACATACATTTTCTTTATTTGACTACTCTTTTTTTTTATTTGTCTTCCAGACAACAGCATGCTTTACAGATTGGCATAGGATATTATCCATCCTGTTTCACACTAGAAATATCTAAGCTCCAGGTGGCAGAAGTCACCCAAGCCGCCACCACCAATGCCAGTGGAGTTAGGTAACAAGGTCACCTGCAGAGCCTAGGAGAGACAGCTATGACACCAGCCACTCCCCAAGATGCATGGCAAATCTTCGTGCCTCCCTCCCTCAGCCATTCATTCCACAGAAAAATTTTCCACAAAGTTCTGTGTGAGAAACATGATTCTTACCAGTCATTGCATGATACAGAATGCAGTAAACTAGTTCTGGCATGCAAAATCTGTTTGTGGACTTTGCAGAAGGCTAAGTTATGCCATCACAACAGATTTTAATATTTATACCTTTCCTACAATGCCTATCAGTGTTTATCAGCCCTCAACTAATCATCCTTGCAAACAACAGAAGCCACAAGGTGCTCTTTAACATACTTGAGAGTGACTGAGGTTTTAGATTTGACAGTACGACACTGTAAAAGATATAACCCACTTCTAAAATCCAAGATGATAGGCAAATACTAACAATCACGTCATCATAAACACTGCTGGTTTTATTTGTTCTTGAACACACCCAAGGGCTGCACTGATTCTTCCAGTATCCCCAAATGTGCAGTGGGTACATACTTTATTGCATCTGCACTGACTGGCTGTGTGGCAACTTCTCCCTTTGCAACAGGAGAAGAGGTGTGTGGTTGGCACATACGTGCACCTATTTTGATCACTAAACCAACTATATGCATCACCCTGCTACAGCAGTTAAATCTTTTTCAGATGGCAGCTTTTTGCCTACCCTTGGAGAACAATTTTACAAGATGACTATGAACAACCTCTTTTGCTGCCTTTTTTTGCTAAAACAGTGTTCTCCAAGCCACAAATATGACAATATTTTTCTTCATCCCTCCTCACAGTGAAACAGGAAACAAGAAATACTGTCTTATTGTCTGTAGGCTGGAAGCGGCTCATTAAATCACAGTGGAACTGACACAGGATTTCTTTTGCCTTGATCTTGTCATCTGTTGGCTCTAGAAATGCATAGACCTGTCTAAAGGGATGAATGAGACAAAAAAAGTTAACAGCTGGTTCACCTTACACCTCTTAGATCTGTCAGAAGCACAGAATAACTTTGGCTGGAATTGATACCTGGAAGTTCTCCTGCCTAAAGCAGGATCATCAGAGCAGCTTGCCTGGGGCCTTCTCCAGTTGAGTCTTAAGTATCTCCAGGGATGGAGACTCTCCCAGCTCTTTGGCATGTTGTTCCTGTGTCCAACCACCCTCAGAATGAAAATGCTTCCTCTACATTTACCAGTTAAATTAACTTGCACATAGCAATTTTCAAAATTTACATCAACTGTAACTCTTGGTTTACCATCTGCAAGCATATTTCAAAGGCTATATTAGTGTTTGACATCTCAATTTTCAAACATGTCTTAGAGCTTGAGGGTCATCTAAAGGCACTGGGGATTTAAGGAGGCTGGTTAAGAAGAGCTGCAGCTACTGACCTCTTAAATTATTTTTTTTTAAAAAAAGATATTAGGTGGGAAACACCAAAATTGAATGGTAACTTTGGAAGTATATTCCCTAGCTGGCTCATCAGAAAAACCATCTATGCTTAGAGATGTGGTTTCTGTGTCTAGCCTAATTAAGCTAGATTCTGAGTGTGACTGTTTCTTTAAACCTGTATAAGAAAATCAAGTGAAGCGAGACAGAAAGACATCATGAATTTTTTTTTGTTGTTCAGAAAAAAAGGAAAAAGAAAAGAGGGAAAGTAGCTGTTGGTCTAATACAATTTCCCTTTTTCTTTTCAGTTTTATAGCAGAAAGTTCCTGGGATCCTGTGCCATTGTCATAAATGACACAGTGGCAGAAAGTGACTCATTTTGAACTACCAAGAATGAGAGGCTAAAAAAAAAATAAAATTGCCAAAGTTCAAGTCCTGACATGACTCTCAATTTGAGAAGGGCTCCCATCAATGCAATGGTAGCGCTGACACTCCTCCTTCTTAAGGACAGTGTAATGCAGACAGCAGCAAAGGATAAGTCAGCTTGTTAACTTAGACATATTTTCACCTTTGCATAAATTATCTGCCTTTGGAGGAATGGAAATAAAAATGGTTTTGTTATTATGTTGTGAAGGAGAGAGAGAGAATTTTATTCTCAACACAGAAAGTACAGGTAGAATTATGAAAAGATCAGGGAAGAACTATATACCAGTCTGAGTTCCTGTATATCCACTTCACATCACAGAAGCCTGTCTATTCTCAGCTACCACCCAGACCACTTTGCTCACCACAGAGCCCTGTGCTCTTGCTCTTATGTGATGGATGGTGCTTTAAATCGTCTAAGCACTCCACAGATTCAGTAATGACCTCACACTGGCTGAGGAGAAAGGCTGCACCTGTCCAGCACATTTTTGCCTTTCCTATATTTCTATCATGCAGCCCTAAGAAGCATTGTGAAATATCTCTTTGACTCTTGAGCCTGGGTTTCTCCTATTTTCCTCTAGTGTGACTATCGTTGTCCTGACCAGAAGCTGCCACTCTGGCCTCACCACATACTCCAGCCTGACCTTTGCACAAAACCACCTTTGAATTAGTCCTTTTCCCCAGAGATGAGAATGGGTACCACAGACAAGGGAGGAGGAAGGGGAAAAATTGAAAGAAGCATTTTTTGTATTTCTTGCTACCTCACTCAATGTGGTTGAATCTTACCCACAAACGAGTAGGGCTCATCATTACCCCAAAGAAAGAAGACAACAGAGTGTGGCCCCATCATCAAGCATGGAAACCAAATGAGCTGCACATACACAGGGTGGCTGATTGCATTCAGGGAAATGGTGTCAAAACATATTTCAGGAAAAGAAGTATAAGCAGCCTTGGTCACAGAGAATACTACACTAGATCCCAAGGGAACATGCTGGGATCTTATTACAGATGCATCTGGGTACAGGTGATGGCACCTTATTTTTGTTGTTGTTGCTTATTGTAAGCAATCCTGATGATTGCAATAAAGCTCCTGGCACCTTCCTGGTAATGCAACAGCTCTTGGACAAGCCAGGCTATTTCAGAACTGCGCTCCTCAAGCTCAGAGCCCCCCATCAGCAGGAAGGTCACAGCCTTATGTGTTTGGGTCACTGTGTGAAAGGACAGGCTTGGGTCCAGAAGTGGGGTGCTCATATTGGAGAATTCTTTCTCTGATAAAAAGAAATGGGGAAAGATGTGCATTGTTTTCATGTTGCTTGCGTTGAAGAAAATAATAGGTCTGCAAGGAGCACCTTCAGTTAGTTGGCAGAAGGGTCAGGGAGATGCACAGGAAATTTCCGGGTTGAGAACCTGAGTTTTTCAGTTAAAGCAGCAGCTCTAACTTGCATACACCCTGCCCCTGCCTCTACCTTTCCCTTCCAGACTGTTTTTGCTGGATGCCTTCTGACAAAGTAATAGTTTAATTTGTCATATGCTTCTAGAGATTTGGACCATGCCCAGGCAATGGACATGCCCATATTTGTAGCATAAATACATTTCAATAAAGGTAAGGCAGAAAGATTTATTTCTTTAATGTATGCACAAACACTGCATTTGGCTTTCAGGCAAGAGCCTGATGTTCTGTACAAATTCCACTAATGAGTCCCTGTAGGCTCACCACGCAGCTGAGGAAGGCAAGAGCACAAAGCATCTCCAAAGGGGACTTTATGCACTACACTAAGGGCAAGCAGTAGAGAGCTGTAAGCGGGACCTCTGCCATGACCATGT
Organism: Chloroceryle aenea; assembly: GCA_013399075.1. Taxonomy (NCBI): domain Eukaryota; kingdom Metazoa; phylum Chordata; class Aves; order Coraciiformes; family Cerylidae; genus Chloroceryle; species Chloroceryle aenea. The sequence goes on from VWZY01004708.1 coordinate 507,813, forward strand.
GAATTCCTTCCACTTCAAACACCTTCTTGTATCCTCACACACACCAGAAAGGCTACAGTGCACCTCATTTGCATGAGTGATTTCAATCACACAGGTCAGTGAGTACTGGTGCTTGTTTTCAGGCTGCTACGGGTTTACTTTACTGACTGGATCCTTTTAGATATGGTGGGCAGAAACAGGGTAGGTGCCTGCTGTTAGCAAACCCAGTAGAGCTGGGCAGTCCTGTCTTCCAGCTCCTGGTGGGCACACTCCTCCCCACCACTAAGTGTGGATTTATCTACTCTGAAATATGTCCAGCACTGATGCTGTAGCCTGAGGTGTCCCACAGGTTACCAGTGTGTCTCCTACAAACATCTCCCACTTTTGTGCTTGGGCAAATCACTTCACCTGGTACATTTGCATCTTCCTCTGGTCAGTGTCTGTGGTCAATGGGATGGAGTCTAGTCAGAGGCTTGTATCTAGTGGGGTCCCACAGGGGCTGGTGCTGGAACCAGTTCTGTTCAACATATTCATCAATGACCTGGATGAGGGCACAGAGTGCACTGTCAGCAAGTTGCTGAGACTTGGACAGGCTGGAAAGTTGGGCGGGAAGAAATTTGATGAAATTCAACAAGGGCAAGTGTAGAGTCTGACACCTGGGAAAGAACAACCCCAGGTATCTGTATAGGCTGGTGACTGACCTGTTGGAAGGCAGCAAAAAGGATCTGGGGGTCCTAGCTGATGGGAAGCTGACCACGAGTCAGCAATGTGCTCTTGTGGCCAAGAGGGCCAATGCCATTCTGGGGTGCAATAAAAGAGGTGTGGCCAGTAGGTTGAGAGAGGTTCTCCTGCCCCTCTACTCTGCCCTGGTAAGGCTGCATTTGGAGTACTGTGTCCAGTTCTGGATCCCCCAGTTCAAGTGGGACATAGAACTGCTGGAGAGAGTCCAGCACAGGTCCACAAAGATGATTAAGGGAGTGGAGCATCTGTCTTATGAGGAAAGACTGAGGGAGCTGGGGCTCTTTAGCTTGGAGGAAAGGAGACTGAGGGGTGACCTCATCCATGTTTATAAATACATAAAGAGTGAGTGCCAGGAGAATGGAGGCAGGCTCTTCCTGGTTATACCTGACGACAGGACAAGGGGCAATGAGTGGAAGCTGAGGCATAGGAAGTTCCATATAAACATGAGGAGGAACTTTTTCATGCTGAGGGTGACAGACACTGGAACAGGCTGCCCAGGGGGGTTGTGGAGTCTCCCTCTCTGGAGATATTTAAAACCTGCCTGGACACGTTGCTGTGTGATCTGGTGTAAGTGACCCTGCTCTGGCAGGGAGATTGGTCTGGATGGTCCCTTCCGGTCCCTGACATTCTGTGATTAACTTATTTCAGTGTTCACAGCCAAGCACTGTAGCTGAGTTTTCTTTTATGTCCATTAACCATTCAGGGAAGGAAAAGAAAACCAGTTAAAAGACTGATATACACTCGGATATTCCCAAGAAACAGGGAATCTGTATTCCTCTGGGTCACTTATTCCTGTATCCAATCACTCATATGGTCCCCAACAGCTGGCTGTCACCAACAGATAAATTATAGACAATGTTACAAAATTTACATAGCTGTAAAACTTCCAGCAAGGACCAAGAAGAAAGGAGAGACTTAATTTTTTTCTTGCTTGTGTGAGAATGTTCTCCTCCTTAACTCTGTAAGCTAATACAATTTAGAAATATTTTAAAAATAAATATCCTACTATATATCAGGCTTTAAACTCCATAACTCCATAAGATCTGTTAGGATAAATTAAGGATTAAGAAGTTTTTGGACCACATAAAAACAAAACAAAACAAAACAAAACAACCAACACCCAAACATGCTCTGGTGTTTATGCAAAGCAGGCTACATCACATGTAAACTGTACTGATAAAATGCAAATCTGCCAGTTGCATTAAAATGTACCAGTTCCTGAAATTTCTTCTTAGGCAAACCTCAATGAAGCAAATAAAGCTGCAGATTTGCCTGAATACTGACAAAAGAAACTTTTGAGCACTTGTTGGTCTATAAGAAAACTACCCAGTAAAACCTAATGCAGAACCAAACCAGGGAACCTACACCCCAGGCCTTGGTTTCACCCCCTGAGACTCATCAACCTATTTAGAAGTCCCCTGGGCAGCCAGAGATACAACTTTGTACTCCCTGGGTCCCTCATGGTGCCCTGCATGGCCATTTGCAGGGGACATCCATATGAATGAATCTGAGGTATTGCCATAAAGTTATGTGAACAGATAAAAAGTAATTCTGAGCAGATAAAAAGTAAGTAATGAGTCAGTGGGAAAGAAAGGTGAATATAGAGCAAGAGTTCATACATCCTGGTAAGGAAAAATTCCTCAGAAAAAGACAGAAATCAGAGGGTCTGTTCCCTCATGCTACTTAGCCAGCAAATTAGAATTCAATTCCATTTAAAGAAAAGGATTTCATGAGTATCCCTGATAGAACTGGTGCAAACCTCTATCAGAGCCATCCTCTAGAAAGAGCTGTGGCACATACAATTTGTCTTCAATGCCTGTGTAAAATGTTTATGACAACTATAGAAACACATAACAGGAGCATGAGGCTGGAGACCAAAACCTTAAAAAGATGTCTTTTTCTTCCCATTATATAGCCACATCCCTTCTGACTCAGTCCCACCTTCCAGCAGGCTGTGCAGCACCCTACCTGGCTGCACATTTGTCCCAATGAATCCGATTTATCAGTTATGAGAAAAGGAAAGGATTAATATGATTTCTGAATAATGCAAATTATGGACAAAGAGGATTGCTGGACTGATCACAGACTTTCAAGATCCAAGCCATGCACCAAATTTATTCCTCTTTTTCTTGTTAGCCACCACCCTTTCCTTTAGTTAGATGACAACAAATTCTGTGTCAGCACATGAGAAGTGATGACATAGTTCCCAGCTTTGAAGGACCAATAAAGAAAAAAACAAAGGCAAAGGACATCAGGAAATACTTGTTTTGCTACATTCTCAGCTACAGTTGTCCACACTGAGCATATATAACACCAAATATATTAAAATAGGAGACAGATAGATATTCTATAATTATATGTAGGAGATATATACAGATAGATATTTATAAAGATATAAAGAAAAGCTAGGATAACAACACAACTAGGTCAAACATGTCACTTATTTAATGAAGTCCTTTTTCTTTTTCCTAAGAATATTTCACACATCACAATTCTCAGAGACCTTTCAAACACTCAGAACTAGAAATATTGTGTACCTTGATAATGACTGACTTGATTGAACTTAAGGGAAAGGTGAAGAGGTATATTTGCAGAGGATCCGGGGTAGGAATATAATCATGAGTCCAAACATGATGCAAAATAAAAGTAGAAAGATAGGCACAATGGGCCAGATAGTGACCTGCAGTACTTAAATATGTAACAATCATTCAGGGAGGTAAGGTATTCACAAACTTATATGAAATCAGCAAATAGATTCACTGCTGTCTGACTTTATGAACTACAGTAAAAATCCAGAGTAATTCCATTGTATCCAAATATAACATTTAAAGCAAAGGCAAACCAGAATCTGTCCCTGGACCTTTCCCTTTGATAATACCATCTCCCACTCAAACTAATGGTGTGTGCTGCAAGAGACACCTTTAATAAAGAAAAAAAAAAGTTCTGAAGTTCTGCGCATGGTTTCCAACACTGAATAAGACATTCTATCAACATACAAAAAGAACTAATTCAGCCATTGCAAATGAGCAGATTCAAATTTATGCTACTATGTTTCCACTCTTCAGTACACTGAAAGAGCAGCTTTACCCATTCTCTGAAGTATTCAAATGCTATAAACTTTAACAGTCAAACTGAAAACAAATAACATTATTAACTGCTTGAGAGAACATTTTAAATGAGCAGGAGAATAAAGAAAATATTCCTAATTCAAAAGTGTTTGCAGTTTGTACACTAGAAGTCTCCCTAAGGGTGCCTATCAAAAAATGTGCAAGAACTGGATGCAGTAGGGGACAGAAATATAATGCTGTGGACAGAATTCAGTTTTCCATACAAATTTTACTCTTAGAAATCGTCCTTAGGGTATTAAAAACCTTTAAAAAGTTTAAGTTTTATTTACTGAAGTTTACTGCCTTTTAAGAAGGGAAGAGATTTTTCAATCATAAACATTTCACTACAGATTTCAACCCTGCACTAAAATAATAATGCTAAAATTTTATATAATCAAAGACTTCTATTCCCTGTCTGGAACAAAAATAGGAAAAAATTTTCAATGATTTGTACACATCTTTAGCTGGAGTGCTATCTTCAGACAACCTTATCTCAGCCACCAAACTGTCAATAGATAGGAAGCCAACAGCAAAATATGATTATTTTCAGTGTTTTTACGGATGCTTTTTCCCTGAGAAGAGGGCAAAAGTTAAGAGTTTTGTAATCATGCCTTGAATTTGCGCAAGAAGCCATAGAATTTTTCCCATGGCACAAACATGAAGAAGCTAGAGCTATTCTACCATTGTTACATAAGACTTTTTAATTATTTTGGGTTTAATGTCTTAATCTAAAGTGTATTTTTCACTTTTGATACTTTAATGAAAATCCTGGTCATGTATCTAGTAGTAATAACACTACCTGGCACAATTCTGTCTTAGAGGCTGCAAAATAACGAACTCCATTTTCCTTAAAGTAGCTCTCATGAAATGACAAGTATAAATATGTATCTAAAGGTAGTAATTTCAGAGCATTTTTTCCCTTCTGCATAGGCAGTTTGTTACTCACTCACCTAAAGGACTGTTTCTGTACTCTAATGCAGGTTTCAGTCCTTCCTTGTCCTTTAGTATGAATCAGAAGGAGAACACACATCCAAAATTCATTTTCTCTAAGGCTTTAGCTTTTCATCATCTTTAATTAAGCAACCACGGGGGTGTTTTCAGCAAAAAGGAGGCTGGTTCTTTCTTTTGAAGCTCGGGCACAAGACAGCAGGCTATGTATGCTGTAACCAAGCACTTTTCCTATGTCTTAAAATGTCCCAACAGCCAGTTTGACACCTGAGACATGTTAGTTTGGGCTTGCTGCTGTTTCAGAGAGCATCACATAGTGTTTGTCTCTCAGTGGCAGCTGTAACACACTGTAGATTCGGCCAAATTGTTCCCAGAGAATGCTAAGTGCACTTTGCCAGGACCAGAATTAGCCCTGCGATCTTATGCTGTCACAAGCTCTGCTGTACACTACCCACAATTTTGCTTGGGTCTGAAACACCTGTAAGCAATTTATGTATATTCTTGAATGCCATCTTCAATCATTATTCAGAGCAATTTTAGGAATGTTTCTTTTTTAGAACTGCCTTTACCTGGGCCAAATCTATGCCCTGCTGAAAGTCTTTTAAAAGACTTTTTCCTCACCTCTTTAGTCTTCAAGAAAGAATCCAAGCTAAAAATATGGTGTTACTCTATCTCTGAAGAAACACAGGATACAAAAAATTCTGTTTTCAAGAGTGAAACCTTTCATCAGCTAGTTGTTTTTAAGCACATGTAAAAATTAAATTCTTAAGTTTCCTTCGTCTTTCACCTTCAGTAATTTTTCAACTTTTCTTTCTTAGGATTCATGTAAAGGATAAACTGGGCATGACTCACTCATTTTGGCAGCAGTAAGAAATAAATTATGCCATATTATGTTTTTACCTCAAGTCTTTTAAAATTGTACACATTTTCAGCTAGACAGAAATGCCCAGTCACTGTTGACAACTTAAAAAAAATGGTTGAAACCATTTTGTTATTGAGGAAGTGAATTGTCACCCATGTTGCACTTTCAAGACAACTCTATCTCACCATGACACTGCAAATCGTCTCAGAGAGATACTACAAGAAAAATAGACAATCAAATACCTGCATGCCTGATAAGCAGCAACTAAACTGGAACGATGGAAATATCTGTGGTGTCTAGAAAACCTCAGGTACCTTACTACTTTAAAAGGTAAATAAGTCTTTAAATACATTTAATACACTCTAATCCTAAACTGTGGCATGGAAAGAATGGCTTTGTCATGTGGATTTGCTGAGCTGCTGAGGTTGTAAATGCTACAGATATTTCCATCTGAAGGTTTAAGCAGCCCAGTCTCCCTCAGAGGATGCTAAATAGAAATTCCTTCTTACTTCTGTGTCGGCAGGGCTTCAGTTCAAGAGTCCAAGCAACTTAATGACACTTCACATTTCTAGGTGTATATATTTTTCCCAAATGTCATAGACCATGTCTACTTTACTTTTACTTGCAGTACATTTTCATTGCTCATTTGAAAGGTTTTTGCTTCTATTATCCTGTTTTCCTCAATTTATTTATTGTTCCATAACAGATATGTGCTATTCAGTAAAGTACTTGAAAAATTACCACTTTAATAATGTATTAACACTGTATAACAGCATGATGAGAGGCAGTTCAAAGCATGCTTTATCATTTCCCCATTCTATTTTTATGGAATGGAAAACATTTACAATTATTTAATATTGTAATAACTTTCAGATTGTCTCATCTAGCTGCAATTTATCGTATGATTCCATGCAAGAACTGGGAATTCCTTATAAATCACACCATGCAAATCAATAAAATTAAATCAAAGAAATCATGGTATTAAACAACATTTCATAACTTCGATTTTTATTGGCTTATATAAAGTTTAATTAAAGTTCAGTTTAATTAGTTTTTGTTAGGTTATTTGCCATTGTATAACAAAATGACTACTCTGCTGCCTGTTTTGTATTCATTTTAGTGTGATATAAAAGTCAGACTTTTTCTCAGCACAGTGCTGAAAGGCATGGAAATTACATGAGAATATAAAGCACTGGGAACATCCTTGGATGTCAGTAAAGTAGTCTGACATTTACAGCGATGTTACACAAGGGATTAGACCCTCTAACAGTGACACTCCAGGGAGCCATATCGTTGTATCACTTGGCATGTGCCTGACGTAGCAGGAGTTGAAAGACAGTATTTGTGAGAATAAACAGCAAGGAAAACGGTGCTAGACCATTAGAAAGTACTGCAAAAATGCCACAAGCTGTAGGTTACAAGACCTCTCAAACCAACTCTTCCCTTTCATGTAATGTCAGCTATTCTGGATCTCTCCATTTATCTGTCATGTATCTCACACAGCAGCATCCTTCATGGCTATTTGGTATAAATTCAGAGATAAAAAAGCATAAATCAATAAATGCATTCTGGCTAAAAATTCATGAACCTTATTTGAAAAAATAATCAACCTCCTTAAACATAATTCTTGAGACCTAAGTCTCAAGATTAGGTGGTGAGAACATACATTTTAATTTGCTCCATGTATCATATTTATGAATCCAATATTAAAAATTCTTGATTACCAGTGTTTCCAGTTCTTTCACATCCTTTTTTGCAGGGAGGATAACAATACACATAGCATTCAAGATTTCAGAATAGATTTCTAAACACCTGATTTCTATGACTGCATAATAATATTTTCTTTCTTATTCTGTATGCCTTCTCTATAATCTCGAGTGGTTTACATCCCCTTCTTACTGCTAAACTTCACACAGTATCTAGAGAACAATCCAGAACAACTTCATGATCTGTTCCTTGCATACTAATAATGCAGTTAGAGCCTATCATGCACAGAAATAGAACAATTTTCCCCCATATGCATTAATCTACATTACTTCCACTGAATTTCATCTGCAGTTTTATTGCCTGGTCACCAAGGATTGCAGGATCCTTCCGTATGTGTTGGCAGCAGGCTTTGGATATCTTGGAACAAAGCAATTTTGTATCATCAGCCTAGATGGCTTTTTGGCTTCATGTTTTTGTTTCTTTTTTTTCTGATCATTTATGAATACCTTGAGTGGAACAGATCCCAACAGAGTTCTTCCTGGGATAACTAAAACATGATAATTTATTGCCACCTTGTTTCCTATCTTTAACTAATTTTATTACTCTTCTATGACATAAAACTTCAACTCAGTAAGAAAATCTGGTGAAGTGCCTTGATAAAAAAAAAAAAAACAAAAACCAACAACTATGCAGACAATGCTAACCAAACAGTTCTGTGCACATACCTTAGCTCTTACTGCAGCAGAAACCCTTGTAGAATGGCACCTCTTTCCCTCTGTATCATTCCCTATCTATGGGTCCTTCCATGCCTTTATTTCCATACCCTCTGTTTCCATGTTGGATGCAGTAATCAGGCTTCCTGCAATGCAGCAACCACTCTTTATGGGCTTTTAAAGATTGGTGGTGTTTGCCCCTTTCTCCTCTGCTACTACAATATATTTAAACACTACATACTGCCAGTAAAAGTTCACCAGTTTTACACTAAAGATCTTCAGAGACCTTTAGGGCACAAACATCCGAGCCCGTGTCTACATTTAGCCCATATCCAGGGCTAAACTACAGCAGCTGGTCAATCACCTGATGACCACTCCCCAGCCAGGAAGGAGCATCAGGAAAAGGAGAGGACCAGGGGGTTGAAGTGAAAACAGATTTAATGAAACAGCAAAACTTATATTGGTATTAATGTTAATGCCAATATAAAGTATACAAACTTATACACATCTTAGTGAATGTATGGCACTTACAATAAACAGGAAAGCAGTCCTCGCGAGCCGAACAATGGATGAGCCCCTCCAGGGATGGGGAGAAGCAAGTAAAGGAGGAAGAGAAGAAGAAATTCCTATTCTCAGCAAACTTCCCTCTTTATAACAAGCATGGCATGGTTGGTCTGGGATACACCTGTAGACAGCTCAGGTGAGCTGCCCTGTCTTTTGCCCCTCCCAAATTAAGCTCCTGTCTGACTCAAAACTGCTAATGAGGCTGTAGACTAGAATCTATCCCAGAGAAACCAGGACAACCTGGCAATTTGTAACTAAATTATACAGATTCACTTTAAAAACATTTCTCCTGAGGTCTCAGCATGGGATAGTTCCTCAGACTCAGCGCAGTTCAGGTCCTACCTCTGCTGTGAATTCTTATGTGGGGATTCATTGCACTTGCTCACAACACTTGCTTACACCCCTTCTTCCACCTTCCCCCCAGCTCTGAAGGTATCATACAGAGTCTCTGCCTCACCAGGTTGTGTGAAGTTTTCCATTCTCAGCTTTAAGGCCTTCAGGAAGACCTGCCTCAAAACCTTTTTTTATAACTTTTCAGCTACCAGAATTTGTTTACTTTTTTGTTTTGTTATTTTGTTTTATTGTTTTGTTGGGGTTTTTTTTTGTACTTTCATCACTACATATTATTCATTGTGTAAAGGGTATCTCTATTACTCCTAACAGAGTCGTTTATACTCATGTTTTACCTGAATTTTTTTTCCCTCTACTAAATATCTGTTTTCTTTTTAGTAAGGTATTTACATTTAATCTAGGCATCTTTAAACAACCTCAATGCCCCTTCAATCTGCTCCTTTAATCGGTTTTCTTCATTTAATGTTGCCCTACATAAGATAAAAGTTACCGTATTGAGTGTTTGATGTGTGTCTTTTTCATCTCTACGGATGCTGAATAGAAAAGTAGTATGTTCACTGCTACAAATAGGCTCTTCTATAGCTAAATCATGTGCAAGGTTCAGTGAACTCCTCACAACTAAATCACCAGCTGATTTTCCTCCTTCAGCATCCCTGAACACTTGATCCAAGAAAGAAGTATTAACATCTCTAAAAATGTCACCTCTTCACCAAATCCTATATGGTATTTATCCTCCTTGCTTAAAGAAGAATGGAATAGAAAATATCTCCTCCGCTCTGCAAACCAAGACTGGCTTCCATCCATGGCATGTTCTCTAGACAAGCTTATCTTTTAAATAACCCTAAGTTATTCAGATTAATATCCTCTTATTTGGTAAACAGATGTCAGATAAAGAATGGGAATAAAAAGAGGGCCAGACTAATGGTTTATCCTACATTAAACTTTGAGAATCTATATTGCTTGCTGAAATGTTATACATGCTGCTGTGCTCTTGAAGCAAAGCAAAATCTCAGAGTACAATCAACTCTGTTGCTTCTTGATGCTATAATGAAGCACTAATCTATAGATCCTAAAATGATAGTCATATTCAAGAAATCCAGGACCTAATTTACAAAGGATAATGATTTTGTACACATAAACCATGGGTGTGCATGTTCAAAGTGAGCTCTTCTTGCCATTATTTCCACTGCTTTCCCAATTGGGGATTTGCATTTGCAGATTGGGTAACAAGGGAAATAAATGGAAAAATTACACTAGGCAAATTAGTAGAAGAATCAGTATCCTACATAACCATTCATGTTTAGCAGCCTAAATTCACAAATCCACCCTAAAGCAGTGATTACCACATGTTTTTGGAAAGAATTCTGCTTTTTTCAGATTTCCTTTATTTTCCATCTGAAAGCTAATTTAGATTCCTGCAGACTGTGACACAGCACCACTAAAGTATTGCAGACATTTTGGGTGAAGGAGTGTCTGTTATCAGGATTTAGCATCCTGAAATACCTACAGCAGATGGTAGAAAGCAGAGAATCCATGTCAAAGCCATCACATCCATGCTATTGACTGCAGGTAACAAGATTTGTGTCACTTCATCAATCAGCATAACTGCGCATAACGCATGGTTAGCTTTTTTACTTACCCAGTAATAACAGGATCTCTTCTCAATACTGTAAACAGATCAGCAGGCAGAAGCTGAGCAATTGTATCCTGTAAACCAGGGATTGCTTCAGAGTGGAGGACAGCACATGTAGAAGCAGCTGGATTGCACATGTCACTTCCTCTCTCGCTGGCTACAGCACTAATTCACATCCATGCAAAATTCACTCATAAATGAGATTTTGAAAGGAGGGAATCCAAAGGGAATCCATAGGGCTGTTATGAATTTTCATACAGGCAAGACAGTTATCCCCCATTCTGTCAAGTCCTCATCAGTGAGGAAAAACCTGTAGATGCAGAATGAGTGGTACCAAAAGCTTCTAAGTGAACTATTCAAACGAGAGTGGGGCAATTTCATAGAATCGTAGAATGCCCCAGGTTGGAAGGCACTTCCAAAGGTCATCTAGTTCAGCGAGCAGGGACATTCTCAACTAAATCAGGGTGCTTGGAGCCTCATCAAGCCTCACCTTGAGTGTCTCCAGGGATGGGTCCTTCACCACCTCCCTGGGCAACCTGTTCCAGTGTTCCACCATACTCATAGTAAAGATCTTCTTCCTAATGTCCAGTCTAAATCTACCCTTCTCTAGTCTAAAACCATTGCCCCTATGTGCCTATGTCACTTTTTTTACTAAAATAAATACTGACTCATCATTTTATATTCTTTTTACTACACCTTTTACTAAGCTGTATTTATACATTCCTGTTGTACATAAGACCTCACTCACCTGTGAGTACCTGTGGTCCTGTGAGTACAAGCCTAACCTCACTCACCTGTGAGTACCTGTGGTCCTGTGAGTACAAGCCTAAACCATTAAAGTGGTAGGCCAATTCTAGATTAACATGCAAACTAGAGTGTCTTCAGTGGATCTTTATTCAAAGGTATTACAGACAGTACAAATTGTTACTGTCCTCCCTCTGCCACCTATCTGAAAACATCTCTCCAAGGCAGCACGACATAGAGCCATGTAGGGGTTTCCAGCACAGCTGAAAAACAATGGGACCCCACCAATATGCTGCCTATTTTTCATTCCTGGATCAACAGTTGTCACAAGAAGAGAGATGGCTTACCCTGAGCCTCTGTGACTCCAGCAAATCAGTGCAGTTGATCCACCAAAGTTAAGCAGGCTTTAGGACAAGATTGTGGTATAAGCACAGTACAGAGTGACCACAGCTCCAAGGGAATTTGGCTCACTGTATCAATTTCTTGGAAGATTATAAATAAATACAGCAGTCGGCTACAAATTTTTAAAACCCATCAAATACAAATGAGGGAGCATCAGTGTATCTCATTAGTTTTCATGAGAATAAAGAGCTCAAAATATTATACAAGTATTTTTCCTGAAAACAAGTTTTTGACAGGAAACAGAGCTGTCAACAGCAGGAAAAAAAATATTTTCATCAAGAGCTGATTCCTAAAGAGACAGTAGGGATGTCACTGAGAGAAGCTTAAGGATGAACGGGCCTTGAAAACCATACTTCATTTTTTTATACCACTGAATGCTGGTGTCAGAGACTTTCGATCTCTTGAGGAGACAGCATTTCAATCTCTTATATCACCAAAATTGTCCATATAAATACCAAGGAAAGGGATTTTCTCGTGTTTGGAGGCAAAACACCAGTTTATCCAATGAATCCAGAGAACCTTTTCCTACCTAGCCTGAATTGTCCTCCAAAACACCAACAAAAGCTGCCTGCATAAAACATGGAATGTACTTCACAAAATCAAAACCAAACAGATTAACTCTGATAATTTCTTTGATGGATCAGGAGCAACCTTTCTTTTTCTAGACCAACTGAAGACCACAGTTAATGTTCATTTTTAAAGTTGGAAGCTTTGCACACCATGACAGCCACACTTCAAGTGTGTAATGCAGAAGATGACATCCTGTTCCAAGATAATTCACCCCCAGATCCTGCATGCTTCCAAAGCTTCCAACACACCGGATAAGTGTCAGCAGTCCTAACACTGTCAACAAGGAGGATGTTCAGTTCCATTGAGACTTTAAAAATAGTCACTGATTACACATAGCAGAGGCAGACTCTCTTTAGAGACGTTATTTACAAATGGGTAAACAAGACTTGGATTCCCACACTTTGTATTTTCATTCTGGTAGAAAGAGTGTGCACCCAGAACACGGCAAAAGAGAATTCCCCACTTCCAGGACAGAATAAGCAATGTATTGTCTCACATAAAGCATCTGCAGTGAGAGAACAATACTATGTCCATCAATGCCCAAAATCCCCATCAGAGTTTTTACTGGCTTCATTTATGGATAGCTCACGAATCCTGAACTCTAGCACATTCAGATGCTGAGAAAAGTACCTTAGCAAATACAATAGGTGATTCTCTCCTCTCAAAGGAAATAAAATAACTTGTATTTGCTCGGTATTTTGTAATAAGACCGACACAGTTCCTTCTGTGGTGTCACTGTATGATCTGTGCTAGATTAGGGTAGAGACATTAGAACAAAGAGAGCGGGACATTCTGATTCAAACTCATTGAAGGTAACTGAAAAGTACCTGCTGACTTCATGGGCTTTGAATGCAGCCCTTTGAGAATCACCAGCGCTGTTGCAAGGCTTTGTATAAAGCCACATACCTCAAGCATAGCTGGATTAGTGCTTGCTAAAACACCACTACAGAGCTCTCAGCTGCAGAGCTGATGGTGGGGTGCTGCAAGGTTGACCATTTCAGCAGAAAGCACAAGGACAGTGCTAAGCAGAGTTAGCACAGAAGGAGCGAGTGGACAATTTCTATAACCCTACCATTAGCTGCTCTAAATTTAGGTGTCATGCTGAATGAGAGACTTGGAAAGGAAAAGAAGATACTATTAATATGCAGAAATACAGCTGCAAAGATGTCAAGACAATGTTAGGCAGGATAATCTTTTGCTTGAACATGTTTTAAGTGCAATTATATTAAGAAAAATTTAGCCTTAATGTTTTGTGCATTTTTTTAACCTAATTGCTATAGAAACAAATTAAATTGCAAGATTCTCTCTCTCCTGAAATACTCATCAAATTGCACTGTAGTAGGCTAAGGAGCTCATGTCAGAGCCCTCTCTGTTTTTTAAGGACAAAACAAGTGTATGTGTGCAGGGAGGAAGGAGGAACAGAAATTGCCAGTTCTCTGGATATTTTTCTTTGGGCACTGTACTTCATCATAAAAGTAAAGGCTTTGCTGTTTATGATCTCCAGCAGAATTTCAGTTTTGTGTTCTAGGCATTTGGAGATGTGTAATAAACTGTTACTGCATTCACCTGGAGAGTGATAGAAATTTGTTTTAGCCATGTTCTTTTGAAAAACTTTGTGCAAATGCTTTCACACATAAATATGGCAGTTCAGCTTCTGTCTGTCTGAAAAGGAGTAAGATGCATGTTAAGGAAAACCACAAATGTCAAATAAAAGAGCAATTAAAATGCAGAAAGAAAACAGAGAGGGGGCAGTGTCAAGGAGGTGAGTGGGATAAACTATTTCTAAATATTTCTTCAACTATTTAGCAAGGTAACTTTGTTTCAGAACCACATGTAGAAAAAAATAAAGCCAAAACCCGACAATGACAAGACAGGATGTCATGCACATTTTCACAGAAGAATCCAAGAAGCAGAGGAACCAGGGTGGTTTGGACAAACGGTGTTTGTGAAGAGAGCAGGAAACTATGAGACCTTGGGTCCCTAAGACAAGGCTGTTTCCCACAGGCTGAGGTAATCTTTTCATCTTGCCACAGAGAAGACTACCACAAGACCTGGCCAAGTACAGTTGGTGATTTAAGTGGGCCAAGGGCAGGATGTAAGCTCTGAATGAGCCCTGTGATATCAATGTTACCACAGAAATAAACCTGAGCTGCAAGTTTAAGCAATGGAGGAACCAAGTCCCTCTGGTTTCTTGGAAAAACCTTTTTTTTTTTTGGAGGGGTCAAGGGGGTGTACCTAAATAATACAAAATTTTAAGAGAAGGCTCTTTGGCTTACAGGCTTAGTTCCTGACTACTTAGCTGAGGATTTTTCTGCCTTCATGTCCACTGACTCAGGAATCAGTTTTAAATCAAGAAATCAAGATGTTTTTGGCACCCATGCTGCAGTTTCAAATCAGCACTGAATGCTACCTTTGACTTCAGCTGACTTGCTTTTCTTGCAGCCTTTTAACAGCTTGTGATTTGAAAGGTGGGCAATAAAAGCTGAAAACAGCTGACACACCTGATTTATCTGTATATTAGGTCTGGCCATTGTCTTTTTCATCCAGGTATGAGTACAGGATTTGAAATCCTTCTCTGGAATAGTGAAGACATTGTACACCACCCAAGATGAGTTGTATCACTTCAGTCCTCAAACCCATTTTTAGTACTAGCGTTTCAGTGCAACCATAGAATTTCTCCTTTTCAAGCAGAAATATTATGGCTGGAAGCCTAACAGAAGCCTCTTCTACTACTGTGCATTTTGGGGATTGGTCCCTTGGAAGCAAGTACAGGGTGGATTTCATCAATTCTCCTTCTTTTGCAAACAGCAATTAGCAGTGCACAAAACTGAACACAAATGTGTCTCATGCTCTGATGGAAGAAAAACTACTGTTGTTGCCAAAGTCACCCTCCAAAAGCCCCACTTTACAGATTTCTGCCATTTTTCACAAGAGCAGAGTTATTACTTCAAAAAGAATTGTACGTTTCCAGTTTCACTACTTCCATCTTACCATTCTGCCCCTCATACATGAGATGTACATCTAAATCACAGGGTTTTATTATGACCAGAATTCACTGGAAAATCAAGATACAGAGAAGGCACAGATACTGTGACATGGGAGCTTCTCTGTACATTTACATAGAGTCATCATAACACAGTAGCAGAACTAGATCGCCATATTTCTGGCTTCTTATCAATCAGCTTTGCTACAAGATCATCCAACCTTTTCTACTGCAAAGTTTTTATAAATTTACTATGAAATCAAGCATAACCTTCCTCTCTATACATAACCCTCTTAGGTTTGTGTTTAGATTCTCCAGTAATCTGGATCCAGCACAGTTTTGCTAGAGAGAAGCAACAATATAAAACCTCATTCCCTTTTCTTTTTTGACTCATTCATGCTAATCTATCTGTAACTATGGCACCTGCATCACCTGTAGACACATTTCTGCATCACCCAGTGAAGTTTATAACTCTCTGCATCTCTTAAACTGGTCATGTGTGACAGTTCATATATTACATTGTGAGACACTGATAATCTGAATAATCAATTTATTTGGACAATCTGAGATCCCCCCTCCTCAAGCTGGATGTATTCTTTTACTTTCATGACATTACTGTAATTGCTTAAATCACTTTTGTTGGCATATTTTTTCCACCTTAATTACCTTGTCATTTACTATTAGTGATGCTAATATGGTCATTAAATGTCACAAATAGCTTTCAGTTTTTGCTCTCTGTCTGGCTCACATCCCTACAATTCAGAAATGTCTAGCCATATGCATATTTTTAAACTGTGACATGTCTTAAACTATGCTCAATACCGACTTTATTACAGCATTAAATTGATGAACTTGCTCTAATAATCAATGTATAAATAATTAATTTAATGTTATAATAAAGAAAAGAGCCAACTCTCTGTTGAGTGTGCTGAGCTGCAGTGACATTTGGTGGCCAAGCACGGCAACATTTGTACAAGCTTCATTTAGAGAAGGTGGCAGGTTAATTGGGACAAAACACAAATGTGGCTCAGCATCCATAATAAGCAGCCTGTACCAGTAATATAAAGAAGGGGAAAAATCCTGAAAATGTCTTTGCACTCCTTCTAGATATCCTCTTGGAAGCTAATATTCAGAATAAACAGGTATCTTGAATTAGTACCAAGATGTTTTTATAAATCTATATGAAAATATACTAAGATATCTCAGCAGGCATGAAGTTGTTTTTCATCCTCTATAAATGAAATGATTATAGCTCCAGACTCCTATTGCAGGTGAATGATACAACTTGCTTAGCTTCAAGGGTTTGTTCATGAAAAATTTAGACTAATGGGAGGTGGAACCAGTATTGGAAGACTCCACATCATGACACATCATAAGTGTATGTTACACAGCTAGGAGTCTAGAAAAGTGCTCTTAAATCTGTCAAATTAGCTATATTTTATATTGCAGTTTGCATATCAGTATCTCTGGGATATGCTCTCACACCTTCCCAAGGTGCTGTACTCACACTATGACAGCTACAGAGGAACCAAGATTGACATGCTGAAAAATGTTAATTGACAGTCAAAGTTAGCTCTACAGATGGATTAAACTATAAAATATGCTGTTTTGCCAAAAAGTGGATAAATATCACTGAATTAAATTTTACCACGCTCAGGCTAACTGCATTATTTTTTCATCAAAAACCATAATCTTGAGTTACCAGATGAGGTTGGTTTTGCTTTTTATTTTCTGTCTTTCATGGACTGAAGGGGCTAGATACGGCAGATATTCTATCACATCAGCAGAGGCAAAGCGTATAAAGAGCCATTCATCTAATCCAGTATCAAGCAGCTGACAAGGACAGGTCCTTATGAGCAGGATCTGAGGACTATTTACTTTGCACCATTCCATCTGGAAAGATCTCATACAGGGCATAGGCAAGAACTGTGCTTGCAGGTCAACTGTGTCTTTCATGGGGGATTTGCAATTTTACAGTCCTCCCAAAACAAATTTACAGTTTGCATTCTTTAAAGGCACTAAAAATAAATAAATAAGAGCGATGGGATTGATTTCATGTCCAACAGTGGATAATGAGAACACGTGCAGAGTAGTTGCCACCTTTTGCACAAACACACCAGGCATCATTATCCTATAGGGATACTGCAGACTTACATTAATTATTAACATGCATCTCAGCAGCACACTTGGCCCCATCCAAAGTGAGATGCAGCAACACCTGGTGTTTGCAGACCACCCAAGAAGGTTTAGAAATTCAATTACAGGGACCTGGGAAGATAAGTGTCACATAGGCAGGAAGACATTACTTATTTCTGTAAGGAAAAACTTTTTCACAGTGAGGGTGACAGACACTGGAACAGGCTGCCCAGGGAGTTTGTGGAGTGTCCTTCTTTGGAGACATTCAAAACCCGCCTGGATGTATTCCTGTGTGACCTGATCTAGGCAATTCTGCTCTGGCAGGGGCTTGGACTAGATGGACTTTCAACATCCTTTCCGACCCTGAACATTCCTTGATTCTGTGATAGTGACTTGTCCAAAGGCAAAGCTCAAGTGTCCATGCCTACAGAAGTAGAGAAAGCAACAAAGATTCATCCCATGTATAGTGAAGGCAAGCTCACGGCAGGCACGCACATGGTATAAACCCTGTGTGTTATACAGCCTGGGGCTTTGCTGAGCCTTTGGAAGTCCCAGTGAAGACTTTGCCCTGGGAACAGAACCAACACTGCAGCATGAGGCAGGCATTGCACACAAGTCCCAGGCCAGCAAATTGGTGCTTGGAGCTGGTGGGGAATGGATAGAGGCTCTTAAGAGCAAATATGCAGCACCTGGGGAAATTGAGAAGGTGCTGCAGGACTCAAAAGAAGTGAAAGGGCAGACACACAAGAGGTGAAAGCCTGACGTTCCCTCAGCTCCCTGCTCCTGATCCAGCCCCTCCATCAAAATTGTACCCCTTCTTTCCCCTGGATGTTATCCCTGTGGACAAGATTTGCTCTAGCTCTGATTATACCCAGGTGAGGGTGCCAATGACCCAAATGCTTAATAAGTGTCATGATCAGTAGGAAGTGTGTCTTACTAGACCAGTAAGTTCTTGTCTTTGTATATGATCTTGTCTTTGTATATGAGGTGTTTCCTCCTTAAACATAATCAAGATTTTGAGCACAGCAGGAGTAAGGTTTCTTTGGGAAGATAAAAGAGTCTAGCTATAACTGTATGTACACAGACTTTGAATATGTTAGGAAACCAATCCTTAAGAGAAAGGCTATCATTTATAAATCTGAAACACTTCTAAAATACACTGTATTTATGGGCATATCTACAGCAACATTTCTAGTCAAAGCTCTCTATGCCATTTAAGCACGGAAGTTGTTTTTCCAAAACATATGTTTAACTCGTACAGTTCTGCTGTCTTAAGGACCATGTATAACAATGCACTGCACAGTTCTCTGCCTTGCCATCACCATATTTCAAAACCTGCTTGTATAAATTATTGAAGTGCCTATTGCAGCATATCCTTGTAAGTCTGGTAACAGCTTTTCTGGAGGAGAAAGGAGAGTCTTAGGCTAGCATTTAAGT
The DNA here is from genome assembly GCA_013399075.1 of Chloroceryle aenea. Lineage (NCBI taxonomy): Eukaryota > Metazoa > Chordata > Aves > Coraciiformes > Cerylidae > Chloroceryle > Chloroceryle aenea. Next base: position 526,690 of record VWZY01004708.1, read on the forward strand.
GATCTGCTCACCTTAACAGACAACCACAGCATGGACCTTCTTTGTCATATCCCTTCCCACCACCAGACCCCAAAAACTTATGCATAATGGGTATACAAAGGGATAATCTAAGAACTAAGTCACAAATCTTAAGCATGGTCTCCAGCTCTGCCTGTGTCATCAGTTGTTGGTTCAACCAGTAACACACAGGAGGTGGCACTCAAGGCTGAAATACATCCCTGTAAGACAGAAAAAGCCAGGATATCTGCTGCCTCTGCCCATTATCCACTTTTGGTGGGCATAACAATATTAACCGTGTAATAGTGATAATATTAACTTAACTGTATAATAGTGACAACCTGGAGAAATCTGCCATGTGCAATCCTGAATCACAATTTAAATTCTTATGTTTATACAGAGATTTATTTGTCAAATACCCCAATTAAAGCTTTGTTCCTTCTTTAAAAGAGAGGAGGGGGGAAGAGTTTGTTCAGTGATGGCTCAGTTCAGCCGCAGTTCTCTTTTACCACCCTCCAGATAGGGTTTTTGATTTTTTTTTACTTTTCAGATACTCTGCATTAAGGTCCCTTACTGAGAATTCACTATTGCTTAGTCCAGCCACAACAGCTTGCATTTAAGGACTGTGCTCCTCTCCCCACCAAAGCATTTCTTTGATACTTTTCCAAAGAATAACAGGTTGGATTTGTCATAGACCAGCTTGACAGCTTGATTACTGGTCTCTTCCTGTTTTAAAACAAGTGTTGGAGGGGTGGGGGGACAGAAACAATCCATAAGTCCTTTTTTATTCTCAGTAGCATTTTCCTGTTTTGTTTTGTTTTTTCTTTTCTTTCTTTCCATCTAAAACCTTATTTAAATCAGACTTGAAAGTTTCCTCAGTTTGTTTGTTTATTCCCTCCTTCAGTTTGGAATAAAAGGAAGATTCATCATTTTCTTTAGTGGAAAATTTTCTTTACTAAGCTTCCTCCTTCCAATCAGCCCTTTTTGTTTCTATAGTGGGTAGCAGACATCCTGTTCTACTTTACATAGATTTCTTGGGTGTGCATTTGTTGAGTTTCACAACTGCACCTATTGCATTTTAAATTGCTACTACTTGCTTTCACACACACACATTGTTCCAGTTAAAATGTAAACCTAGTTTAGCATATGTAAAGGTCTTATGTTTCTTAAGACTCAGAGAAAAAACCCCATCATTATTGAAAACATAAAATGGTAATAAGAAAGTGGAAAAAAACATATGTGATCCACGGTTTGATAAACTGAATCTCCCTCACAGTGCTCTGTGTCCAGCTAGTTCACAATGTAGGGCAGACAAGTACTGGTCCTGGGTGGTTTCCACCACAGTTTCTTTCCCTGCCAAGTACACAGTGAGTGAAGGATTGGAGGGGTTGACCCTTCCCACAACCAAGCACCACCACCTTCTTCCCATGGACTTCAGGGTCATAAGCACATGCCCAGGCCCACTTCAAGAATCTCTCTCCTTTCTCCCTTTGAAGACCAGGATTTCATCACCCACTCTCTGCAGAAGAGCCCTGTAGGGCCACAGGAGGAGACTGAAGAACCAGCTTCCTCCAACCTCAAATAAAACCCCAACCCATTCCCATGAAAGATTCCCTCTTCCCCAAGGAGGGCAAGCAGAGGAGGAGGCTCTCCTTTCAGCCAGGAAGCTCCCTTTCTCTCCTCCCTTTCCAGAGAGGCCTTTGGGCTGCTGCCCCCCTTCCCATGGGTGCTCTAAGTCTTTATTTCTCTAATGGCATAGAAAGGCAAGTCAACCATTAGGAGAAGACTCTGACATAGTCTTGTCTGTTATGCATTTACATAGCATCAGGTGCGTTTCTCAGCCTCGCATGTTTGGTCTCTGCTATAATTAATGAATACTCATTAGCATACCAAAGAAATTAAGCCTTCTCATCCTCTTCTCATTATATCATACTAAGACAGAGGAGAGTGTTGTCCTAATGCTGTTTATGAACCACATTTCAATTTCTTCACTTTGGCTAAATAGCACCTTGATCTGCTTTCCCGCTGTGCTGAGGACACTTCACGCAGTACTGTGCTGCTTGTACCCACTTTTCCAATTTGTTGTTGCTATGCTCTTAGCTTACACTCTGGGTTTTTATTTTTTTTTTTTAGCATAGAAAATGCACTGATAATTCAACTCAGGTCCTTGTTTAAAAAAAAATCTGCACAACCTTGCTCCTTGTAAGCCTTGAAGTTCTTCCTAAATCAAATTTCCGCACTGCACTTTCTTTTGTTTTGCTTAATTCCAATTACACTGCCAAATGATAGTACTTCTTCCTTCATTTGCAGTCCTCAGCTTCTAAGTGTATTGTATATTTTTCATATGAAGTTCTATAAAGCCTCCTTGAAATATTTCACTGGTATTCAGATTTACTGTATTTCCACAAGCAATTCTTAGAAAAACAGATAAGCTCCTCTGCCCAAGTTCAGTACAATTTCCATTCCAGTTTAAAAAAATGTCTGACCATCAGCCCAGTGACTGTAGTGTCTAGTACAACTCAAAAGGAAGAAGTTAACTTGACAATGTAAATAGCTTTAAATGAATCAATTTGCTCTCTTTTGCAAAACAAAAGATTTATCTGTAGTTACTTATTTTAAATGTGAAATTATATTTAACAATTCCTACCTTGTGACTACCTGAAATATAGGATACAAATGAAAATGAAACACAGGACTAAAAATCTGTAAGAAACCATGTAATTAATTATTCTTTTGTCAAAATAACAGAAAGTTCTGGCTCTCCTGCTTTATTTGAAACTTTATTGAATCAAGCATTGGCTACATTTGTCTCTAAGGTTACCGGGTTTTGTGGTGTTATTTTAGATCAAAAGCTCTGAATAGAGCAACATTCTGCAATAAAACATCTCTTTGCTTGTCTCCTCACAACACTCTCCTAATGGTGCTGAAACCCTTCTAAGAATGGATCCTGCACATTATTTTATTTGTCAAGCATATATACCAGGAAAAGGTTGACAGTCGCTGCTGCTGGAACAAACTGGCACACTCCTTCAGGCTTACTCTACTTTTTATTAATATTTTTGGAAGGATCTGCCCTTTTTATTAAAGCAACTCTCCTGTGATATTAACAGAGACAAAATCTTCTGTCCAAGCACATATTCCCTTCCTGTTTTTTTCAGAGGGATGTTAGAGCATATACAGACACTGCTGGAGCTGTAATTTGTATCAGCTGGTCTCTCAGCTGGAATGTGTTTGATTCCACCACCAAGTGCCCTACCCAAGCTCCCCACCCTCACCTTTGACTAACTGGAGAATAGCAAGGTGACCATATTGCTTAGTTATTTATAATTTTTTTTCCTATTCTTGATGTAACAATTTACATTTATTATGTTTAGGGACTGTGTTTGTGTTCCAGTGTTTATGGATCCTTGCTGGATCCAGGAGGGACTTTGACTGACTAAATTCACAGAATATAATCTTCCTTCATGGAGAGCTGCAAAGGGTCTGCACTGCGTGGAAGATGGAACCATCTGCCTGTACAGGTACCTGCTCCCTACCTGAGCCCCCTGGACTCGGCTGTACATTAGTATCTAAATTCCCCAAGAATCACCCCTGACAGCTGTACTCTGATTTCACTTAAATGTTGTAGCGGAAAACATTTTTCTAATCAGTTTCCATATTTCCCGAGTATCTTGCTAGCAATTATATTCCTTCTGCTGTTTTTTTCAATCAGAAGCTTTGTTGATTTTTTTTTTTTTTTGTTTGGTCATGAAATCTAAAAATGGGCTGTGAGCACTTTATGGGATATTTTAATTACAAAGAATTGTACATATCATTCATGTCCTCATGAGGTATAGCCATTATTAAATCAATTTTGTTGTTGAGTTAGACTAATGTAAAGGTAGGATATTGGATTTCTAAACTAATTATACAGGCAAGAATTCTTGTCCCAGGTTTAATGGAAACTTTGGACTGCATACACTCAGGTGGTTTAATTTCCTTAATTCTATCCAAATACCTGATCAACTAAATCTAGAAGCACGGTAATTTTCAGGCATTGGAAAACAGGCATTTATTTTACTTACCACTGCACATTTAGGTACTAGGTTTGTAGGAAGCACATTGTGTTACCTCCCTGGTGAGTGAATCATCATTTGTCATCCACCCACCTCCTTGAAGCCAGGCTCCTTTTCCTCTTTCATGTATGACATGCAACAGAGAGAAATTTAACTAAATCCTTTTCAAAGCTGCAAGCACCTAGGAAGTTCTGACTCTACTTATCTCCATCCCATGAGCTCCCCATTCTCTGAAGGACTCTTGAAATCATTAAAAGGGAAAAGGGAAGGCATCTTAACAGTACTGAAAGATGTTTTGCAGAAGATGCACAAGTAATCAATACCAGTGTGGTTTTCCCTTACCCAGAGGCAACCAACTTGACAGCAGGAGTTACTTGAAGTAAATATGAAATGCACTTTGCCTATGGTTTTTTTTAGGCTGTGCAAAAGAAACTGGTATTCAGTTTCTTTGGACCAGTCTTCCTCTTGCTTCAGTTTCTTCATAACATCTAATAAATCTCAAGGAGGTATACTAGGTTACTCCTTGTATCCTCTGAGTTTTATAAAGGAGCCAACAATCAACACTCAAGTTTCCATAGAGAATTTTTGTCTTCAGATCAAATAGAAGCTAATCTATATTAAAAGGAATAATTTCTCAACTGAATGAACCAAACTGATTCCATACTCAAAATAAGCACCAGAGTTAACAGAGGTAATCATCTTCATTTTCAGACATGGGTAGGCCTACATATGCCAAAACCATAAAAACAATGAGCAGTTGGTTATAGCAAATCATAGTAGACATTGATCAAACCAGGTCATAAATAATTCAGTCCTCACTGCAAAAAGATTTTAAAAATGAATTTAAAAATAATCAACCTTTCTTTGTACTCAACAATCTGGAAAAAATACTCCAATTGACATGCAGTTACTCCTGATTTTGTAATATAATTAAATTTCAATGAGACCTACAAGGTGTCATAGATTTTGCAAGTTCTAACAGCAGAAAAGGACAGAGGAAATCAAGAAGGTAGAGATAAGTTCTAGCAAGTGGTAAATGGATATGCTGATTACCTAGCTTTACATAAATTAATAGGTCTTGTCTAGTAAGTGTCATATTTTAAGGACGGCTGAAACAAACAGTAATTTCTCAGACTTAAAATGTGATCACAGTTATCCAACAATGGCTAAGCTACAAAAAAAAACACACACCCCCCCCAAAAAAAAAACAAAAACCAAAAACCAAAAACCAAAACCAAAACCAAAAAAAAATCTATGCTTTTCACGCCATTTCTCTGCAATGTGTACTAATTCCTGGTCAATACTATAGATCACAGAGACTAATTAATGTGTGATTGACATTAGTTATGTATGCAGAATCTGATAACAATATTCATTTGTGCTCTAAGTGGAGGAAATATTTGAACAGGTTAGCTAGAACAGAGATACCCCTTGCACCAAATTCTTTAGTCTAACTAGAATTGGAGGCTGCAGCTGCAAATACTTTTGCAGTATCTGAATTTAGCTCATACATAAAAATTTCAGTAAAACCACTTAATCTGTGAAGGTGATGCTCACCTTCATATACATATTTTTATAAAAATGCCTGTGTTTGTAGGACAGTGCAAGAAATATTAAAAACATACCACACTTCCATACAGATAACCCACATTTCAGATAACATTCTTTTTAAACATACTGGTGCTGGCTAAAGTAATCTTACAGAAGACATGTCCTCATGGCACTTTCAGATTCAGGTAAATTGATTAAAATTGGAGTTAAGATGTTGGGGTAGAAAGAGTAAGGAATGGGGGTTCTGAAAGAGAGCTACAGGGAAAGGAGGTGGGGTGTGGGTTCCATAGACCTGGTATAACATATTTCCTGAGCACACGCATAATCCTATTGCTGAGATGCAAACCTTGTTTGTTTACTTTTGCAGGTAACTAAAAGCTATATATGTGAAACATAGTAAAATAAATATGAACACACAGTGGTTGCTGTCTCAAGGAGGAACAGCCAGCGCATATTGAGAAGAATTATTGTTTTCACGTAGCCTCTGCTCACCAAGTCCATGTGGTATGCTCAATGTGTGCATGCAGCTTGTGCTTTCTTCATCTGCATTTGGCTTAAATCAGGAAAAACACTGGATTAGGACCTCATTTACTGTGTCTGGTTAGGAAAAGCATCAGTATTGTCAGGTGAGCTTTTATTAAGTAATGGGTGTAATTTATAAAATCACAATCTAGAAGTCCCTGCCAATAGAAGACTTTAAAATGTTGCTCCTCTATATAAAGCAGTACTTGCATACCTTGTCTGAATTCTTCTCTTACTTTTTTGTTCTGTTTTGTAGTGCACATAGCAGCCTCTGTACATATATACCATACCTTTACTATACATATGTACTCCATATGTACTATAAATACCACTAAGCAAAGCCACACTTTGTGGTGACACTGGGACCCAAACAAGACATCATTGCACATTAAAATTGTATTAAACTAATTGAAAAATAGATCAAACATTGCTAATAAAACAAGATAAATACTAAACATTAAAAGACAGATACTTTCCAGTGTTCCATAAAACCACACCTTTCAGACAAATTAATTATTTGCATCATAAAAAATTGCTAACTGAAAGAAAATATTCCAGAAGAAAGTAATGACTAAAAAGCTTCAGGTGATTTTTGATTACATTAAAAACAATTCCCATTCTTCATAAAATATGCAGAATTTTGATCTTAAATAGTATAGATACCTTCAAAAAATTACTTTCTTTTTAATCCCGCAAGAAATGAAACTTTACTTGGTTAGGAAAGTATTTGGAATAGATACAGAAAGAAAAAAACTACACCTATTCTCATGTATGTGGCACAGCATGTGTCAAGATTTTTCACATACCTTCAGGAAGAAATCTCAAATTAAGTCAACACTGTACTTGTTTTCAGAGGTCAGAGTTAATATTCTGCAAACTCAAACTGGCTGCCTTGTTTATTTCATAGTTTCAATTTCTATTGCTGTAATTCACCTCGGCAAATAAATGGATGTATGAGGGACTTGCCCTCTGAATAAATAATAAAATTTAATTTGTCAGGAGCTTCCTTTGCCTTGAATGGAAAACATGTCTTTTCTTTGTGATACTCTTGAAGCTAAATCCTGTTGCAAGAGACTTAATGAGCAGCTCTGGAAAAAAACGAATGGTGTGTTCCAGTTACATGGCCGCCTTGATGAGCATTAGAATTACTTCTGAGACCAGAGGAAGAAAAAGAAGATGCACTAAACAAAATATGTCTTCATTTGAGGAGTAAAGTATTACTCAGCGGCATTATACATTGTTAATAAATTTTCTTTATCTGAAACTATAATTTAATATTTATGTATCTAATTTACATGTGACAAAGTAGCATATTCTAAAATTAGAGTGGAACCAGCAAACTATTAACTACTATAAACAATACCAAAACACAACTCAAACATATTTTAAGGAAACAATAGATACATTTTGGACTGGGGAAAGACTTCAGTTGCAGATTTTTTTTTTTTTAAATACATCTGTTAATTACATCTTGAAAAAAAATTGTCAAGCTCAGAAAGATTTTCTGCTTAGGGAGTCCTGGGTATATACATAAAGACCAAGAGTACACTACCAAAAAGTCCCTTATTGGTTACTAGTAGGTACAGTAATAATAGTGAATACTGAAAGTGGGAAAAAAACCAACTTTTTCAATATTGATGTTATGTGATGCCCTAGACAATATATCCCCTTCGAGCAGAAACTAGAGAAAATATCGTGCCCTTTATTATCTCTGTGGTTTCTTATGTGTAATAGAGAGCAAAAGAATTGCACTTATTGTAACATTAAAGTGTTAGATTGCAGCTCACCTTTTAAAATATTAGTGGCCATAATACTTATGATAGGTTGTGCATTATGCAAAGATGAATAAAGATGTGCATTTAAATTAAAAAGACAAGCAACCACTTACAGAACCAACAGTGAGGCTTAACATAACAAACATGCACTAACCCTACACTTATGCAAAACTAAGTTCTTCCAGGAAACTGTAACCAACTGTTGACCTTCCATGAAGGTAAAGGTTTTGTCCCTTGGTAATATGTTTGGACTTTGTAGTAGAATTCCAGTTTATTAGCTCATTGTCTGTAAATGTGCTGTTCCACTGTGATATCCTTTAGCTGCCCTTGAGCTTCTGCAGAATCTGCAATCTTACAGTCACTTTTATATATGGTTTTATTGAGCCACAAAGTAAGTCCCCTTCAGTACTACACAAATAGGCTTCCTTATTCATCCTCTTCAGGTTCCTGTGGTAAAATTGGTGTCTCCTCCTTTAAACAAGCACTAAAAAACCCAAGGATTGTGCTGTAAAGGTGATATTTGCTTTTCTCAGAAGCAATGTTATGACCTTCATCCGGGTAGATCTAGCAGAGGAGAAAAGAAAAAAGTAATTTTTTTTTAAAGGTTTTTCTAATATTTAGGGGTCTAATTTTCTTTTTCTGATCTTTAAAATGTTTTAGATGGCAGCACGATGGTAACAGTTTTATGGCGTTGAGGATAGCTAAAAACATCAAAATTAAAACTTATTCTCTTGGAATTTGAACTTATATAAAACAACCACAGTAGTGGGGTCTGCAGAAGTGCAAAAAATTATATTCTTGGTCACTGTGCTTACCAGAGTTTACTTAGCTGGCTATTTCAATATTGTCTAGGTATCCAAATCCCATTTATGTCAGTGAGGCTTAATTACCTCATCATTTTAGGCATGTCTCAATATCCCAGCTTCTAAATTTTTAGTGAAAAATTTTTTTATTCATATCTTTAACTAGCTTCCTATCTTATCTAAAGTCCATCATCTCTCTTTCCTAGATGAATGTGGCAATTTTTATCTCTTAATTCAAATTCTACTAGAAATTTCCCCACAAGGTCAGACAAAATTTGCAGGCTGAATAAAGAAATACAAGACAGAGGGTCTATGGCAAGAGACTTCTGGTTGCCCACTGGTTCTTCATGTCCATACTAGCAGCAAGAAAAATGCAAGGAAAAATGTTCTAATTGCAAATTGAGACGATACTGGTGCCTTTTGGTAGAGAGGATCCTTCTTAGGGAAGAAATTGCAATACAAGTTTTAATGTTGGACAATGTTTATATGAAAAGGCACAGCTGCACATACCTGCATAGTGTAATTAACTCCAGCTTTTATTAGATGTTTAATTAGTTCTGCTGAATGCTGGAAGTGGACTTTAGCTGCAAGACAACATTTGTATATTATTAGAAAAAGCTACACTAATAAATACCTGTCTCTCCAATGGCTTTGACTTAAAACACATCCAACCTCTGTAGTTACCAGACCTAAAGCTGGTCAGAACCACACAGCTTCTGACCCACAGCCCCACCAGTAACATTGATGCAGGTAAAACAGCAGAGGTTTTACGAGAAGAATCTGGAAGCCCCAAGGGAAGCCATGCTTCTCTCTCCCCTGGATTTACACACACTGCAGGAATTTAGAGGTGTGTAACACCATTCTGTTTGGACATCGTGACAGTTTATAATTGTGTTACAGAAAAGCACACTAGATTTTCTACTGCTTGCACAGAGTTACTACAGCCCACGCTTCTTTAGGTAATGGACTCTGTAACATACCAGTAACATAATCTTTGTGTGGTATAAAGAGGCAATTTTATTGCCATGTTCTAACCCTGAAGAGCTTAGGCTGCAAGCGGGCTGGGCGATGTCACTAGATGTGATATTAAGCAAGGGCAGCAAGCAATCAGAGTCCTAGTTTTGAACACACTGTATTGCTCAGGCGTCTATCATAGTCTCAATTCCCTTTAGTGTGGATTACAGAGGGGTGCTGCTGCCTTTTACAATCAGCAAAGTCTGACACCCTTATACCTGTTCAGTCACCCACTGTATCTTCTCTGTCCCCACTGGTCTGGGGAGAAACACTGGATGGTGTTTGGACACCTCTGATTTCACTTGAGAGCCATAACAGGCTTGACAAGTTACGTCAGGGTGATAGAGGCTGGTGGGTGCCATCCTTATTGTGCTAACTGTGTATGTGGGCACTCTCACCTCAGCCCCAGTCAGCACGAGGTGTTTATCTCCTGACTGAGGAGTAAGAAAGCAGGAAAATGCCAGGGAAAGAAGCATGCATGTGAATCTTCACAGAGGAGCCTGTTGCAGCAGTGTACCTTGTGCCTGAATCAAAGTTTGTTCTTTAGACCTACATCAGTTAAGAAAGTTCAGAAAAATATACTGCAGCTGAATTTAAATCTGTAAGTATAAATTATCAGATATCTTGATTGACACATCTTATGATTCCATTTAAAGAACCTACTCTGGTTTACTTATTCACTTAAACTACTGCTGAAATATTAGTGCTATGAAAAGGTTTCCTATAGCTTCAGATGCTTTGGCACTACCTTGCAATTAATTAGCTGAAAAGTTTAACTTCCTATTTGGTGCTGTACTTCACCAACTGTACTGTTAATTCTTTCTTCAATTGCAGAATCTTTATGAATTTAAAATACCATTAAAAATGTATGTTCTATTAATAATTCATATAATACCTTTCACTAGCAAGACAGCGGTCCACAAGTTTCAAACAAATTAGAACATACAGCACCTAAAAGGTACAAATACCCAGCAAAGAAAACCATCATCAGTTTAGAGTTAGAAGTGACATTTGAAATAAAATAAAAAAATCCTGTCAGAGGGATAAGGAAACTAAAAATGTACTTGCTAGGTGTGTGCCTCATCAGTCTTTGAATGCCTGTCTGGTAGAATTGCTGACTACAAATATAATTGCATCTGTGGATACTTACCATCAGCTGTCCCATGTACTATTAGCAAATTTGCTTCTTTTAAACCATGAAGATTGTGTAATACACTGGATGCCTAGTAAACAAAGACACAAAAACCTGTAAATTAATTGCATTTTAAGAGTAAACCAGAAATTTTAAGTTACTTGTTTATGCTAACTTACCTGATAGGTATTTTCCTCTCTTGATGGAATACCAAGGTACCTTTCTGAAAAAGCTGATGCTGTGAAAGTAAAAAAAAACCTTATGAATTCATGAAAATTACTTCTATTTAAAACTCATCAGTTTTGACCTAGTCAGGAGAAGCTATTTAAGGCATGAAGTCAACAAAGAGATCTTAATTTAAAACCAGAACATATCATTTAAATGTACCATTTAAAACAGTATGAAGAAAACTAAATCCAAAACCAAACACCTATAGCCACAAAAACAAGCAAGCAAACAACAACAACAACAAATACAATGCAAAAAACCCACCCCCCAAAAAAACAAAGAAAAGACTAACAGACTATTAAAGTAATCTGGTCTGTATTCCAGTGTGTGGTATGTGTATTACAGTCCAGTGTTTTCTGTCAGCCTGATTCAGGCTGGTCTCCCTAAAAGATTCTTATAAAACAAGTTATCTGTATGAATTTCAGTGGGAAATGGGAAACACAACTCCTTTGCAAAAATCAGTGGTGTTAATAATACTGTATCTGTTGCATATTTTGGTAAACCATCCTAGTGTTAAAGGAAAGGAAGATATAGTGAAGTGAAATCTAGTTGGTATTGTTACATTACCTGCCCTTAGTTAAAATGAATAGTAGTTTCATGAATAAAAATATTTTGAATATACTGTCTATACATGCATAGGGCAGGGAACACTCACCGTACAACTTCATATCTGTAATTGGTGCCACCACAGCTCCACACTTGAAGAGCCGTTCACTGGATTTCAGGATCATTGATGTAATGTAGCCACCGTATCCCTAACAACGTAAATTATATTGAGATTTTTGTTGATTCATTTCTTTCTGACAATAATAAAGTTAAAGGCCATTGTATAAATCCAATGGTATCATTTTACATGTTGTTTTGTGTTTGGCACAGGAGGCCAAGAGCTGCTCTGAATTGTCCATGTGCAGATGTAGATTCTACCTAAGAAAGAATTTCTGACTAGGCACCAGTAACTTGTATAATCCAAGGAGTTTAAGAGAACAGCAACTTTCCTATGCCTCTGGGTTCTCTACATTTGCTTTTGTTTAATATTCTATTTGTGTCTTTCCCAGTACCTCCACAGCATATTTTAATCCTACGATAGCTATCGCCAGGGTATTTTTTATTTATGTCATGTATTCATTAAGAGCTTGGTTTATTTCTCCTGGGAATTTCTTTCCTTTGTGCTTGTGCCCTTGCTTCCAGCCAGGCTTTCCAGGACAAAAACATTACACAGTGAGATCACATTTTTAGAAGCACTTCACAATGACAATGTAGCAAATAGTTCATACTTCCTGATGCAGGGATACACGGTGCCTCACTCATCGGCTAGATTTCTATGCTTATATCCTGACTGCCATATTTTCAAGAAGCTGGTTGGCTGTGAAGTTGCAACTTATTTTCAAGCTCCCTTTCTACTTCCATGAATAAAAATGAAAATGACATGGAAACACAATTTGCTGTCTGACATTTCAGAAAGGCCCTTGGATCGTGCATCACTTTGGCTTGTACCCCTCACAGAGATAAGCAAGGTGGCATTGGCAGATTGCCTGGCAGTCAGAAGTAGGTATTTTGTACTTTGTGCCCTTCTGGACAGCCTTGTTACTCTTCTGCCTTGTTCACATTACTGATTGGGACAAGAATTTTATTTCTCTGTGGATCTAAAACCTCTTAAAAAGCTCCCTGGCAGTGTGACTGTGTCCAGCTTTATGAGATCGGCATTAAGCAATTCCAGAGTCATCTTATTTTCAAGCAAAGTGCATATTCTATTTTCATCACTAAGCCCAATTTAATGCACAGAAAGAAAAAATAAATAATTCCTATCACCTTGTTGTACATAGTAAAAAGGAAATTAAAGATTTGTAAATGTTTCTAAAATAAGCAAAGTAGAAGAAAATAGAATTAACCCTAGGAAGCAGTTAAATAGATTGATTTTTTTTTTCTTAATTCTAAAACTGACTTAAATTTTATGAATTTTTGTTTGACAATAGAAAACAACTCTGAGAGGCTAACTTGGAAAGAGTAAATTTCCCTGAATTCAAAGCAGCACTGCAGCTTACTTATCATATCTCCCAGGTTTTGCTCTTTGATTTCTCACATTTTCACTTTTCGTTCCTTAATCTCTTTCAGAAAATATATGAAGGAACATCACAATCAGTAATATTTTGTGAAAGAAATGTATTTTTGTGGATAGATATGGCAGACATGTAAAACCATGTTTACATGTATGGTCTATGGTTAACTGTTTCATCACATCACTTTTAGGAAACAACACCTTACAAAGAAACCACCTACAAACAACAAGTGGAAATTTTCAAGTAGCACCAAAAAGAATTTCTGAAGTGAGAACAAGTGAGCAGTTTGAGGTGGTTAGTGATCTCACTTCAGAAATAAAATTTCAGTCATTTGTGGGTAGAGGATATGGAGAAATGTAGATGTTTCTATTCATGTGTACTTTCATATATGCTGGTAACAGGCACTACAGCCTGAAGACAAAAGTGTGCCAGGATGATCTGGTGGATGGAATCATTCCTGCTTATAAATCCTCATCTGAAAAATGTTTATTTGCTGCCTTACAAACCAGATACTGGTTTTGATGCTACTGAAATACTTGCAATGAGTGTTTCTTTAGCTCAAGGTGTGTGGTAGGAGTGGAATGCCTTGCACAAGGCTGTGCTTCATGTTGGTAGCAGAGTGCAGATGGGAACTAGGGAGTTTCATAGTGGGATGTATGACGCTCTTGTAAATGATGACTGGGGTTTGGTTGTCTAGGTACTTGGTCATGGTTTGTTGTTGATTTGAGGTCAAAGGCACAAAATGTTTTTATTTTTAAGAAATCACTTTCAATAAAAAAAAAAAGTTGGCACATACTAGTTCATAGAAGAAGCAGCAATTACATGTGTTTGGTGTTTCTAATTGCTGGGTTTTAATAGACATCAGTAAAATGCTATTTAGTTTGTTACTAGAGGTTAAGACTTTGCCTTGTTCTGTCTCATGATAGGGTCAATGCTTCCCTTGCATGCAGCAAAGCCAGAAGACAAAACAGCAAAGGCGAGATTTCTAGATGGTGCAAAAAAGGAGTTGTCAACAGTACCCTAGGGTTGTTACTCAGATTAATTCAAGGGTCAGTAAAACATTCAGATATAAAAGTTGTATTAGAAGGGCATGGCAATTTAATTGCAGCCCAATATAAATGTATAAGAAACAAGCTTTCACAAAACCTAAGCCCCAAATAAAAAAATTCTAAAGAAAGCAGTTTTTTAACAAACACTTTCTCCTGCAGACTCTGACACACAAATACTGCAGCAACATAAACCAGATATGATTAATCTCAAATACCCATAATATACAGAACATACAGTAAATTATGGAAGGCTTTTCCACTCTTATTAATAACAGAAATTCTCTCAGAAAAATAGATAAATGTATTTGTTTCTGAACTGATTTTTTTTTTAAGAATCATGATAATACATCCTGATACTTTCGCACATTACCTTTCCAAATATACTCAGTCTTTTAGGATCAATGAAGGGCTGTTTCAATAGTGATCTGAAAGAAAAAAAAAAAAGAAAAAAGTGGGTTTTTTTACTTTTGTAAAGTAAAATGGTGAATTTTACTTTTTGAATCTAGTATTGAACTACACTAAGGAACTGTCATATATGCACATTAGGTAGAAGGACAAATTACACTGATAGAAGTATTATTGCACTAGGAAATGTGATTTGCCTTCTAATTCATTCTCTATATGGCAAAAAATTGGTGTTTGGCTCATCTCACCTAAATGAGATATCTGAATTTAAGCATCTTGTCTAAATTGGCCATTTGCATCTGCTTTTCAGTTAAGAGAGAGAAGAGAGACAGCCTCAAACAGCTATTTTTTCCCACCCATGTTGGAAACTTTTCTTATTCCAGGGAGAATCACACTTCAAAAAAGCCAGGATTTTCCACTGGCTAGAGCTTAAATGACTAGATTTGACTAGGTGTCTAGTTTTATGACAGCTAAAGGAATGTAAAAGGAATGTAACTTCTTGATTCTAGGTAACTGTCCAAGTAATTAATTCTTTCATCAAGGTCATTAATCAGCAATGATAAATTTTGTACAGAAAAAACAGAATAACCTGAGGGACAAGTACAGCTCCTTTTGAGGAGACAAAATGAGCAACAGTATCTCCTCTCAGTGAAGGGCACCCTCCTCCCTTTATCCCATGCAGTGCAACGAAAAAGAAACCAGATGTAACTTAACCTAGAATATCTTTGTATCTGAGCAGGGAGCTCAGTTTTCACAGGGCAGCATATGGCTTGCTTCTGATAGTCCTTTTGTAAGGGTCACCATAAATGCTCTACTCAGTGCAGCCCATTCCTGACCACTGTGAACAGTTAGGATCCCTACTGCCCAGATATGTCATACTGGAGACAGTTGCCTTCAACAATGGTTGAAGTGTCCAATCACTTTCAAAAGAAAATTAAAGTAAAATTAAAAATATCAGGTTTAAAATCTGTCTTCCCTAGAAAAAGTCCACCCAGAACTTGATATTAGCCATTTTGACACTTGCACTCTGAGTAAAGAGTGTTGTCAAAGCCACATTTGATGACTTCACAAATGGAAATTACCCTTTTCTGCAGCTGGTGGATTTATTTTTCAGTCTAGAAATGATAATGCAAATGAAAAATAACAGGCATTTGCCCCAAATTTGCTCTTATTTATACCATTATAACTCCATTTGCTTTGTATGATTACTCCAGAATTCTGTGTTGGAAAGGAGAGAAGTATCCTATTCTATAGGTCTAAAATATAGTAATACAAATGCAGTTAAACATTAACATGTGCACTGCAAGAAATTTTCTTAAGGAATACAGACAAATACAAATTAGCTTAGGTGGCATATTTAGATTGCACACTGAAGGACGGTGTTATTGAAGAGAGGCACCAACACAAAAAGCAAATGTCTCTCTGATCTTTTATTTGCTGTTTGCAATTAAAAGTTTCAAAATTTTTAACTACATTAAAAATAAACATTAACAGTATGCACTATGCAAAGAAAATATTCTGGGTAGCCTCAGTTAAAAATGCTCATTCATCAAGGTGGAAGCAGGGTAAAAGAAAAGAAAAGTTTGCACATACGTACTCTACGGCTGCTATTTGGTCCTTCACTTCCACTGATCCTAAGCATCGGTGGACCTCCTGTAGAATCTTAAGGCCTCGAAATCCACTCCCTCTGCCATCAAATCGAGCTACGATGACATTATCAGAGTTGACAAGCACTGAGTCCCAGTCAATGTGAAACTTATCTGTAACCAACTGGCTGCCTGGAGCTTCATCACTGCAAATACCAACACACCAGACACAAACGAAGACTATTGACAATGTGATGCACTTTGCCGTTCGCCGATATTTTATTTAACCTAGATGGCAGAGTTCAGTTGGTTATGCAATCCTGCTGAATTATTGCCACTTCCATCAATACCATCACATTAGCTAGTGCTGGTATCCCTGCAGCAGTAGCAAGCAAAATAATTTCTTTAACTTTATAACCACTACGTTGCCTATGCCAGAACATTCTTTATAGAAAGAAACAGAAAACTAAAGCACATAATGCTGCTTATGGGTTAATAAAGTGAAAAAGAAAATAACATAATCATGAAAAGCTAGCTCAGTTCTGAGAAGGCTCATGTAGAATTTGTTAAATCACACTAAACAGGCAAAAAGGAAAGTTCATTCAGTACCGTGATTATGATTTTGTAGGATATATAATACTATTAAGAAGGATGTAATCTTAGAAAGCAAGAATAACTGCATTATTGTAACCTTGAATTGATTTTTTGAAAAAGGGTACAAAGAAAACTAAAGTACACAGTAGAGAAAATTGTATTTTCTCTATCCAAATTCATAGCAAGAAATGTATGCAGGCAGGAGTGATAAGCTTATTTTATGACTTAAAAAAAAAAAAGGTGGTTTACAGCAGAAAAGGTGGAATAGAATGGGAGAATATAGTGTCTAGAGGAACAATAAGCATTTTCCATTGAAGCCAAATATACTATTTTCCTTCCAAAGAAAATAAAATGTCAGTTTTAAAAGGGAAGCTTGTCATTATTTCCCCCCCAAGACAAACACAGAATAAGAGAGCAGAATACCATGAAGTTGTACAAAATGCAAAATAATTCTATGCAGGCTGCATTTGACAGTTGAATGCAAATTAAAATGTAAAAGTGTCTGCGCTGACTGTATGGAAATTAGATTGGACAGTGTCTGTGGGAATATCCTGTCTAAGGTGGAAGAAAGATGAAGACAGAAATTATTATTTTGCCAAAGAGACTTATATAAACCTGGAGGGAGGAAAGAGAGATAAAAATCTCCTACAATAACTACCGTCTTATATGTACAATAAAGTGCTGATTCAATATCTGCTTTTGGCTCTGGTTAACGTAGATCATCTTCAAGGTAAGCACTCAATTAGCAGGCATATGATGAATACATATGTTCTCAAATACACTCTCAAATTCACTACCTACAGAGTCACTATATCATGCACTGCACTGAACTCTGGATTACTTGGTTACAGACTCAGTCACATGTTATGCTTAATTCACCATTATCTTGTGCATCAAGTTCAAACTTGGCTTTACAAAAAGAAAGAAATGACATTTTTTTGTTTGCTTAACCAATTAAGGTGTGATTATGCTAACCACTAACAACGCAGATAAATAAATCTGGAAATACTGATTTTCAAGTGAGCTGTGCAGAAAACAGAAGTATATTATTAGTAGATGCAGAAGTACATTATTATTATTATTTACAATAACAGTGGGAATGGAACATTTCCTTGGATTTCTGCTTTTTGTACAGAGCAAGGTTTTCAGAAGTACTCTACACTGACATAGATGATTTCACAGAATGTTTACCACTACTTTCAATAGTACTAGCCCCAGACCAAATATAATTACTTTTTTTAGGTCCTTCCAACTTTTCACAATAAGCTAATATGTCAGAAATATCCTTGTTCAGCTCTCAGTTTAATATGCCCCGAACAAGTGAAAATATCATGACTCAGCCTGCTTCCTCCTCACCTAATGTAAGAACAAAACAAATACAGTGTTTTTATTTGTTTTATGCTCATTATATATCTAGGCTATATATATGTGTATATGTATATGTACATTATATATCTAGATACTTGGGAATAGGGGAAGAATTGTTATATTTGTAAGCCTTTCTCTATAGCAGAAAGTGTTTAAAACCAGAACAGTGTTTTAAGTGAAGAATGCTACCCTCATATAATTTCTTCTACAAATAAAGAAACAACAGACAGAACCTTGGCAAGATTCTTAGTAGGCAAGAACTGACAGTGATATTTTTTCCTAAGCTGCTTCTCTGGAAGGCACAGGTGGGCTACTTCAGGCTCAGACTTTTAAAAACTATACATCTTCCACTCCTGCATGATGGGTTGTTTGACGTACTGCTTTTAGAAGTAATTTTCCAGTGGCTAATTTATTTCAACAATGTCCATATAAGTAGTCTGTGACAGTCATTTCAATCCATTTCCATTGTGGTACATGTCAAAATTCCTATTAGCATCAAAAGGTCTCTTTACTCTTCAGCTGCTACTATAAAATGATACTGATTATCTGAGGTGTGCTTCTGTCCTCCAGAGAGACAGCATATATTCTACACACCATTTAAGCCCCACATTTAACCTTATAAATGGGTTTTCTGCAAGGTATTAATCCTCTATGCAAGTTTGAACATCACCCTGCGGGCTCTGTAACAAAGCAAGTTTGTTACTACAGTGCAATAATAGATGCACAGCATGATTTGTGAAGTTTGTCCTGGGATTACAGCTATCTCAAATGCCAAGTTTTGGTTTATACTCATCACTACTTACAGTCTATCTGAACTACTGTTCAGTGGTACTCTCTTCATCGAGTTATTTCTTGACCCCACTAGTGATACACCCATGCCATTTATGCATGGGTGCAATACAAGCACAGAAGTCTTCTTCCCACATGACTGTAGATGGCCATAGGGGAACCAAGAACGAGCCAAAGCAATACAGCAAAATTGAAGCCAGCACCGAAAGGGCTGTGTGAAGCTACAGGCTCTTCAATGTCCCTCAAGGGCTCCTTAAAGAGCATCATCTCCAGAGTCCAACAACAAGAACAGAATGATTCAAATGAAGATTATGCTTAATTCTTCCCAATTTATTTTTTACCCCTTGTAAATGACAGCACTTGCACTTTCCCATTTTTATTTTTGCTCCTGGCTTCCAGGGTTCAGAGCTGCTTTGTACATGTCTTCAACAACTACCCTTGGATTATGAGTCCACCGTGGCAGTGCAACTGCTGACGACTCTGGCATATTGCTGATGTTCACCATTGAGGAACCATTTAAACAGACAGATGCCATCAATACTACACCAATAGCACTGACCACAGTGGGTAATTTGTATGCTTCTTCCAAGGCAGTCGCACACATTTCAGACTGTCTGGAAAAAAGAGCAGCTCATAATAAACTCTTATATTGCTGAAAAGTAACTCTTCTTTCAGATTCTATAACCAAAAGCTTAAACTACAGTCTCTGTCCATGGTTTGAGTTACAGCCTACAGGGAATAATAAAGTGTTACCAGAGAGGATACTGCTGCTGTACTCTGAGCAATACTCCTCTGCCACTCTGCTATCACGATTATAGAAAAATTTGTGCCATGTTTTGCACTATTTAAAAATTAAGTGGCAAGATTTTAAATAGGAATTTTAGAGCTTATAGGGCTGATCAAGCAGTGGGGGGAGAGAATTTTAAAAGATATGTGGCAAGTATCTGCTGTCATCACTGCTTAATTTCCAGTACCTCTCATTCTGTTTCTACAAAACAGTGGATTTGATGCAGCTTATGGAAAAAGTAACTTGATAGCAAATACATAAGAACGGCTTAGATAGGTGTAGATAAAAATCTACGCAAAGAAATATCATTGAAAAGAAAAAAAAAGTAATCTTTTGCTTCTGGTGAAACTGAATGGGGAAAGATGATAATTTTGCAAAACAGGTGTAATTGAAAAAATCCAATTAATTTTCAGTTTTCATGAGTGTCTCTTTCACAAGCATCGACCTGCAAACACTGGTCAAAAATCATGGAACCCGAACAGCCTCAAACATTGTGGACAAAATAATCCCAAATGTTTTTTCTCTGCTTATATAACATGTTTAGGTATAGCAGATAGCAACTAAAACCAGACAGTGGTTTTACAAATTCTCCCTTCAGATATGAAAGGCACATAAGACAGCTATCAATAGGCAAAACATTACCATACCTCAGATCTCAAATATTTCCCAATACTTGCATTATGACTCTCTACATTTCTCCTAGTTTTTTAATGAGTTATTCTCAAAGCTGTAAAAAAGAATCTTCACTTCCAACCCTCCTGTTTTATCTTGCTATCAGTCCTAAGAGTGTGTTAACTGGAGGCGTAAACATGTTTGATTGCCTGTGCAAGGCCTAAAAATTTCATCATTTCAATAACAGGTGAAGTGATCCCTGTTTTATTACCAAAATATAAGAAAACAAGCAAAGAAATAAACAAATAGAAACCTATTGGAGACAATTCACTGTTACCTTGGAGAACACCCATTGTTTTTTTTTCATAGAATCATTTCCCCTCAAAGATCAGAACAATCTCTCCATTGATTCAGTTTTACAATATCCACTTACAAATTGGACAATTTTAAATGGCCTTAAATAATAAATGCTGACATTTAAGATACATTATCTACAGATTTTGAAGGAATAAGGTTAATTATGTTCAAGAAAAAATAAAGAATGATTATCACCTCTCATTTTATTACCCAGATTAAATGCCAGAGTCTTTACTTAATCATTTCCTGTCTGTTACCGAGGAGCATATCTTCCAACTTTTTTAATGAGTAAGGTGAACCATAATGAGAAAATCAAGGAACTGAAATTTAAGCTTTGATCTTAATTATATAGAAAAAAGATGATAATCACTCTTTCAGGCAATTACTGTACACCTCTCTAATCTATACCTACATTGTATGTAGTATATCAGAAGGAAACTGAGTGTGAAATGTATTAGTGGTTTAGGAGAACAAATGGAAGAAAGGAGAGTATTATAATCTATTTAGCATTTTATGGTCTATGCACCACAATTCTGAAAAGAAAAGTCATGCTAATCAACATAACCGGTTTCTACCTGAGACCTATCTGCTCGATAGTCCAGCCACACAGATGGACAACAATTTTAACACAAAAGCCTTATGATGATTACAGAATATTCTGGGCCTGGTCCTTAAAATGAGCTTGTGTCTCCATGGAGCTGTACTGTGTTCACATCCAAGATTCACACCAGGACCAGAATCCACTGGCAAATGCTCCCATTCAGGATTCAGCCTTAACACTCAGACACCTGGGTGCCATATGCTGAAATCTCAGATTTATCTGTAGGCATCCTTGCATGAATACAGGAGCCTTATAATATTAGTGGACCTTTGAAATGGCTACTACCTTTCAGTGATTAGAAAAAAATAATTCCAAATAATACCAAACTTTTTCCCCTTTATCTATTTCCAAATTCTTTTATCGTAATTGTAACCCTATTGATACAGAGTAATTGCTGCTGAGGAAAATTTACAGTAAAATTATCAACATCACTCATCAAAAACCTACTTCATTCTGAGCCAGCAAAACCATCCACCAGCACAAAAATTCTGCAAAGCCAAGACCACAAAGGTAAACCAGATACTGGCAAAATGCAAGAATAGAGAAGATAAATCTTCACCAAAGGCTTTGAGTGACTCTGCAGTAATGACTGCAGCCGAACAGCCAGTCAGAGACTGT
The DNA here is from genome assembly GCA_013399075.1 of Chloroceryle aenea. Classification (NCBI taxonomy): domain Eukaryota; kingdom Metazoa; phylum Chordata; class Aves; order Coraciiformes; family Cerylidae; genus Chloroceryle; species Chloroceryle aenea. The sequence continues at coordinate 548,590 of VWZY01004708.1, forward strand.
TAGATCTTATGTGCCATATTACCCTCCAGCTTAGAGGCAAAATCTTTATACACTTAGGAGTTTATATGCACTTAACTAGGCATTTAATTTGCACTGCAGAGACATAGCAGGTCAATTTCAGGTTTAAACTCACATTCTCTTCTCCTGTCCTCCCCCTCTTTCCTTCCTTCCTCTCCTCCCTCCCTCCTCTCTTTTTCTTATGTCCTTGTCAAACTGCACTGCTACTGAGATAGAAAGCAAAAGCCACTTCATATCTGCTAATACTTCATTTTTCCAGATATCTGTCTTCTCTTCATATAAATCTAAGTGCTTGTAGCCTGAACTGAGAATCTCCTTTCCAAGAAATGAATATACAATGAAACCAGCCTTCTTACCAAGCACATTGGTAAGCATTATTTTTTAAACTTTAAATAGCTGGAATATAATGATAATTGTACCATGGCTGAGGATGTAAGCAAGAAAGTAGGTGCTGCTGAACAATATGAAAGGCACTGCTTGTTATCAGCCACTAATACATAATAATAATAATTCTCTAATGCTTCTAGCAGTAGGAACAAGGTGTTTCGCAAACAGTCCCAACAGTACTGCTCTGGGATTCAGAGAAGTCAAATATCTGGGAAATGATACCATATATACAACTAATCAGTGTTTCCTGTAAAAGCTACATGTTCTTCTTGGACCTGAATACCCTTTTTTTTAAAAAAAAAACCCACACTTTTTTTTAAGTAGTACATCTGATAATGAAATAAACTTAAGATGTCAATATGGAGTTGTGTGGGTCAAGAAATTACCTTCTGCACAGACACAGACCTCCAATTATTCTTTTTCAAGAGCTAGGCAGAATTTATTAGGCTCAAATCATCCCACAAGAGAGTCTCCCATAACTTCAGTGACAGTTTTTGGTTTTATATCTCATTTGGGGACATCTTTAACTCAAAAATAAAGGATTGCTGGCAACCTTAGTGTTAAGTCTGTAAAAAGCTGCTGAAGAAATAGAACTTTTTCCTCTTGCAGGAAAGAGTGGGACACAAAACATGCAACTTTACATGACCAAGACAGATTTCAAATTTTCTGTTTCAATCATCCATTAATGTGTAGTGTTTTCCAAATATAACTCCTATTAAAGCTAATGTTGATAATTCAGTATTGCAAAGATAAGGATTTGACTAAAATGAAGCAAAGTCTCCATATTATAAATATAGACACCACAATCTGTATTCATGAGTGGATAAATTTCCTTTTTATCCATGTACACATCATAAAAAAACCCCAAACAATTATAAAACATATCCATACATTATAACTTGGACACATTATTCTCTCACTGGGTACTGACAACTTTGGTAAGTTTAAATTCAGACCTTGGCTCAATACTGTTCTCAGTTATTTCAACTCTTGGTATCTAAAACCATTTCCTAATAGCATTTCCTTAGAGTTTTAGTTTGTGGGTTTGTTTTTTTGTTTGTTTGTTGTTTTTTTTTTTTCCCCTTTTCCTATCAGTTTTGGCCTTGGTCCTCACCAGGTTTCTCATTCTTTTCTCCTATCTTCTTGAGGTTCTACATGAGTATATAACTTCATATTCTGCCATAACTGTATACGGCAGACTATTTACCAGGATACCTAACAAGGAAAGCAATACACTACTAACATATTTTCAAACTCAGAAAAAATAAGCACAATCTCTTGCAGAACCCTGTAATGCTGCTGGTGTCCATTCTGAGTCAGTTTGCCTTTAGCACACTTAGATGATTAAAACACAATCATGCTTCAAGATCACGCTAGCAAATACTGCAAAGATAAAATAATCCATGTGTTCTGTTTCTCCACAAATGAGAAGAAAAGCATCCATGAGCCACTGAAAGCAGAGAGCCTCTACAAGTGCAGTTAAATACAACTGAAAAAACTGAGTTTTAAGCACAAATCAGACTTAGAAATAAGAAATTATGTCCTATTGTCAAATAATTGAACGTAGAAATAAAGATTTCTGTCCTATTATATGAGATCTGACCTGAGTAGAAGAATTTAGGATCTCTCAGCAGCTCAAGCTTCTAAATTTGACCTCACATAAGGATTTCTGCTGTCACTAACTCCAAGTGATAGAGCTCAGCTAATATGGTATTTTCATGAATTTAGCTGTGCACTCCTACACCTGTGTTAGTGAAATTCACATCAGTTCCTTCCAAATGGGACTGGAAGAACATCCATGGGTACAGCAAACCCCTCTACACCCATGTCAGGCTCATGCTGAGCTCAGGTGGAGAACAATGAATGATATCCTGAGCTGGCCATCACTGGTTTCCCTAGGTAGGCTGCAGAGACTCTCCTGACTCTGATCTCTTCCTCTGCAGACATAAAACTTAAAGGCTGACTGTCTCTGAAAGAAATACACACACTATTTCTTTTCAAAAGAATAATGCAGGTTGCCAGGGAGAACCTCCTGTACAGGCTTTCTACAAACATAACAGACTTTGGATAATGCTTAAAATGCCTTCGGCCATTCATGCTCAAAAATATTTTTTTCTTCTTTGTAGTGTTCCTAAAAGCAGTTTTGCTTTATGCAACTGAATCCCTCTTAGAAGCTCTACCAATTTCTATCAGGAAGGAAAAGGAGCATCTGAATGAGATCTGTGGGTAGGTATCAATATGGATCTAGGAAAGACTGCAGAGCTACTCACAGTTACATCATCAGAAGAGACAGTAACTGACGTACATAAAAGTACAATGAAACAGAGCTAGGTTTGACAAGCTCAAAAACACCCCCAGGCATCTCTACCAGACAGCACCTATAAAAAAATCTTCCCAAGAACAAGCTTTCTGATTTACCAACTCAAATCCAGTAAGTAATTTTTATATACAAGGTAAAAATAATTTTCTAATTTCAGAGTTGAGTGTTTTCTATGAAGTACTTTTTATTATTTTGAGTGATTCTACAAAAATACTTACATTATTAATAGAAGGGCATATTGGTTTCGATCCGTGAAATCTTTTGGCAGTGACAACTGCAAAGGGAGTTCTTGTAAGAAAAGAGCAAAACATTAAAGGCTGGTAGTCACACAGATGAAAAAGAGTAACATTGTAAGAAAGCTTTTGGTTTGGTAAAATAATAATATTTTGCCAAATTTACCGTAATCCTCAATGTGAAGCATTTTAATTTCAGTTCTGAAATTTTTTTTCTTAAAAATAACTCCTTTCAACACAGCATTATCTTCTAAAATATAAAACTCTGTAGAGGAAGAAAAAGCAAAAAGCAAGTTGTAAGGCACAGAGAATCATGTCATCAGAGATAAATCAAGATTCAAAAAACTTAAAGAAAAAGGTAAATACTTGCAGTGATAAGTCTTGTAAATGAATTCCTTATGAAAATACTTTTTTATAATGCAACTGCTTTGCAATTCAGGAACTGAGCAATCAGCTTAAGTCAAAACATAGACACCTATTCCATTAAGTGGCTTTAGCAGGCTTTCTTTGTGTTAAGCACTAACAATGAAATTGCAGACAAACAACATGAATACTACTATCCCGGACAGATATTAACAGCAGCTCTACAGGGAAAGGCTCATCTGCTGGGCAATATCCTAAGCCTCGAGCAAGCATCCTTTTCAAGATATATATTCCATGATAACATTTAGACAGCATAGCTGTACTTGATCACTGCATGTGCTTCTCTGCCTTCTGCAGCCAAGAGCAGGACTTCAAGTTTGTTTTAAAGCTGCAAACAGATTTGAAGCAATACTTTTACACATGAAAGAATGATTAATTAGCTCCTTCCCCACCCCTCTACACCACCACCCCCAATTACCAATCTTGCTACCACAATGTAGATTTTTTTTTTTATTAAACAATATACCCTCCACTTGGGATAATGTAGGAGAATGTTTGTTCTGGGCAGTAAATCAAAATGGTATAATTATAGTCTGAGGATGGAATAATTGAAGTAATCCTTAATCATTCTTTTATGAATTGAAGAGGATAATCTAATCTTGCACTGAAACATTAAAAGTAATTATCTCTCTCATTCTTTGGCTTCTTGTTGTTACAACAAACAATGTCACTCTCTCCTGACTCTTTTACAATAATTCACTATCAACAGTATTTTAGATACAAGTAATAAGGAGCAAAAGTCATCCTTCACAGATTTAAGCAGTTCTGCAGAAGTCAATGAATTTACTTTGAGTAGTAGCTACCCCTTAATGAGCTGCAAAAATCTCCCTTGTCTTGGGGTGTGCTATGGCACTGAGCTTTGCCAATATTAACAGTAATAAAAAAAAAAAAAAAAGAAGCTGAAGTGCAGACATTAATTAACACATCATAGTATAATACCATTAATTAGTACACTACTTCAATGTCCAAGATTACATCCACTATTATGGCTGAACAGTAGCCAGCCCATGACAAAAGGGATGTAAACAAGTACAGTTCAGGACTTTTGGATTCCAGAAAAAATTCTGGGGATAATCTAATAAATGAAACAAGGATATGTAAGGATGGGTTTAATATTTTTGAGTAGAGAAAGTTCTCCTTTCCTAATCCAGGCCTTCATGATATGTGGAACCACAGTAACAGTGACTGTGATAACAGTTATTTCTCTGGTGCAGTAGAATAACATCTAAGTGAGGAAAATTCTACTGCTGAAGGAGAGTCTTCTATTACAAAGCACTTCAAGTAGCCAGGAAACAGCAACAGATTCAGTGCCAATATAAAGAAAACATTAAGAAAAACTTGAAAAATAGAGATACTGGATGCCCTCGTAAAAAAACTTTATTCTTGGATTTACCATCATTGAAAATGTTAGTGGAGTTGCTCTGATTTGAGAAATAGAAGAGAAGGACTAAATTCATCATATGGAGGTCAGATTTTATGATCAATCATCAAGGACAGTACTTCAAGATAATTGGATTGTAACTTTGAAAATATCTCTGAAAATACAGACAGTGTATTATAATGTCAGCATAATTTACATAGATAGTGAAATCGATGAAGACCAACTTGCCATCTAATTAACTTAACTGTAAATAGAATGATATGCACTTTGCATACAAGATATCTGAAAAGCCTGGGAAAGTTTTAGTCATTTGATTAACTTCTTTCCTTATCATTTGCAGATGGGGATGTTGCTAAAAGGCAATTAATAAAATCTTCTATGAATGACCCATCTATTAGTTTTCATTTACCTGTAACTGCCTTTCCCCTCCCCCACACTCTCAAAAATAATCAAGGACTGGAATAAAATAAAACCTATTCCATAAGGAATACTCACTTCCAGTATTACTTGTACTGTGCACGCTAACAACTGGAACATCTGGCCCTGTTTTGAGGAGAGAAAAGTAGTGTAAGTGTAGTGTAGTTAGTACTCAGTATTTCAGTAACAAAGAATGAAAGCACTAGTCACCAGTCCAGACCCAGGGAGCCCTGTACACATGATTCCCTTAAAACACAACAGTAATTCCACTGGTGTCTCTTGGGAAGGACACAGGTTAGACTATTGTACCAACAAAACATAAAATGGAGACTGCCTTCTGCCTGGTCAGCAAACAGTCTAAACCCCCACACCCAGAAGGAGCATTTTAAATTTTTTTTTAGATTTCCATGTTTTAACTAGAAATGAAGAATTAAATACTATGGAAGCACTTAATGGCACCATAAAATATAGCAGTTTGACATCCAGAAGCAGTAACTTTAGGTTAACTGACAAGTGAATTAATGGTAATATTTGCTTATATTTTCTATGAAAAAGCTACTGAGGTGTTGAAAAATTATCACTTCATTATCTGTTTAAGAAGCTCCTTTGTTATGCTCTGCAAAACCAACAGCATCATAATTAAATCTAGGTGTAATGTAATCTAATCTTATTTCATGGTAATGTCATATACTACATTTTTACTAAGAAATTAAAATCACCAGGAATAATTCTCCATGTCAGCGGGTACTGTGCAAATGCACAAGATGGCATGTGAAACTGGAGGGACCAAACATTCTGCATACTCAGAAATATAGCTGAGTTTGCTGTCTCTGCTCTGACGATCCTCCTGAGTATAGCCTTGGCAGGAGAAAATGTTGCATCCCCATCCTCGACATGTAATTTGTGCACAGGAAACATAATTTTATCTTGGTGAGATGAGTTTAAATTGCTCGCAGACAGTCACTATTGGGCTAGGAAGGATGAGTCAGAAAAGCTGAAGTCCCTGAGGACTCCAGACCAGATGAAGGCATGGACCCTCTGAAATTAGGAGTTAAGGCTCCCCTTTTTTGGAGAAAAAGAGATTCCCCTTGAGAGCGATTCAGACACAGAGCTTAATTTATGTGTTTTGAGTCATCCTGAGAGGTTGTCTCTCTCAATTAATCATGGCATGAGCCTAGGGAAACTTAAATACCTGAAATAAATAGCATGATGCCATTCACAGCCTTTGACAGCCTCCACTGAAGATTTTTATCAATTTCATTGTCTGCCTCAAGGGAGGCTATTGACAAAAATCTTACAGGTAGATTGCTGACAAATCAAAGCTTTCTGCCTTACCTCTTCAAAAAGATCATTTCTTCAACTGTCTCTTTTTGGTTTGGTTTGTTTTTTTTCCCAGCTCATTTTACTTCTGAATTTGATGGTTTACTCTGACTTCCAGTTCAAGAAAGAACAATTTTGGAGGGGAAAGTACTGGCATATTTCAGTTCAGCGCTATTTGTCTTTACTAAAAGATGGAAGGATGATGACAGATTTTGAAAAGGGAGATTACAGTAGATTAAAAAGCCAAACACAAACCAGAAAGACAGACTTATGTTACAAACATTGTGTCACAGCTCATCAGAACTAAGCACAGCACTTGGATTTCCCATTGACCTCCTATAACTCTCAATCCACAATTTATTTCCTGCTGCATAGAACGAGAAAGATAATTACTCCCTTTGTGAAGTACTTTATTTGAGTGGAGAGATTAACATTTGTTAGTGTTTATGAAGTGCTAAAGGAAAAATCCACAGGCAGTGTGGAAAATAAGTGTAAAGAATGTGCTTGCCAAAACTGTGGGGCTGTAAAGTCGGTCCTCCAACTACCAGGTTACAAATAACTCCTCGCTCTGATCTGGATACAGCTAGTATACTGAGACAGATCTCCTGGGTGGGGTAACTAAGAAGGAAAAACTATCCTAATAAAGGTGTTCATGAGTAAACCGGAGGCGGAAGAATTGAAACTTGTATAGATCAAGCCAGTCCAGAGTCCCACAAGTACTTTTTTCTTGGCAAATTGCTTTTGTAACAATCTAGTCAGGCTTTTTTGTTGTGAGAAAACGAGTGTGTATGCACATACACATGGTGTCATCTGTCTCCTCAAAACAGTGTACCTTGTACTCTTACAAGCAGCTCCCCACAGAAGAGTTTTAATTCCTGCTCTATTGTGTTGTTGCCATCAACTTTGACACTGTCAAACATCCAACCCATCCCATTTCGCAGAGCTGTCAGCCACATTGCTGCTGTAATTGTCAAGCTCTGATGAAACACAGAGAAGACCTCTGAATAACCCCAAGTTGACAACGACACATTCACGTTAGAGGCAGGAAAAACTTAATGACAGTGTTTTATCATCCCTGTACAACATCTTGCACCTTAGGGCAGTATATTGGTTTCAACTCAGTGGAGTGTAGGTTTAATCCTGGGAGGATGATCTACAGTTCTACCAGCTCAGACAGGGAACTGCCATCTCCAAAGTCACTGAAAGTCACGAGCTTGTGAGAAATTTCACGTGCAACTTTCTACTGGCATCCACATTTTGGTATCAAAGGAACACTTCAAAAATTAGAGGCTAAATACGCTTTGCTAAAATAATAACAAGAAGCTGTATTTTTGGGCCCTTCCACGTTACTGATTCAGGGCAAAGAATTCTTCCCAATTTGCCAACCCTCTCTTGCAGGAATCAGAGACTTTTCCCATAGGGACTATGTCAAGCAAAAAGGGAAAACTGCTAAAACCATGAGGAGCTCATTAATATTGAGTCTTCACTTGAATAAGGTCTCAGGATTAGCTCCATAAATTTTGCTGCAGCTGTAACCATGTATAAACCATGCAGATGTTTTTTTTTGTTTTGTTTGTTGGTTTGGTTTTCCATGTGTTTTTTTTTTTGTTTGTTTGGTTTGTTTTTGTTTTTTATTCCCCTAATCATCTATGTATTACAGGTATACTTCCACAAAAAAACCAACCAAACACACACACATACAAAAAAAAAAAAACAAACAAAAAAACCCAACCCTTATTTTAGCCAATATATATGCATAGTTTGTTTGTTTGAATAGATTCAATTCTCAAGGTGGCAGATATTTTATTTTTTTTTCAAAAAAATGTATAGTTGCAAAAGAAATAGAAGAAGTGCATGCAAATAGAATGAGCTATTCACATGTATTTCAGATGAATTATGTTCTACTCTTTTCAATCTGATGATGGTTGAGGAAAAACTACTATGAGAAAGTTGTCCATAAAACACTGCAAGTTTCAAGGTCAACAGGTCTAGCTATACACTTTATTATTGATTGTGTAATGCTCTTCTGGACCTATTTTTATAATCTTACTTTTTTTATCAGGTTTTATATCCTGGGCATAGTTTATAAATTTCTCAGTGTGGGATGGTTATAGTTTTCTGTTTATACAGAAACCATGAACCCCATTGGTGCCATTTAATGCAGCTAACAATAAGAAGCTAGAAGTTATTTATTGCAATTGTATTGATAAAGAGGATCTGTTTACATGGATTAAAACATACTTGGTTTTTTTTTTGGTAGATGCACACATACATATGTGGATGAGTGTGTATACCTGTACTGTATGCACACAAGTATACACACAGAAAGCAGACCCTCATTTTTAACTAGGTATAGTTGCACAAGATCAACACCAATACATAACATAATGAAGCTGTTATGAATTGTGGTATTGTCACTATAAATTTCATATTTTTTGGTGAAGGATTTTATTTATGGTAAATTTAAAAGTCAATGTCCTTTAGAAGGAATAAAGTGTTAGGATTGGAGCATCTTTCTGATATCACTTGTTATTGAGCTTTTACATAGAACATCTTACAGTCTTGCAATAAGCTCTGTACAGAACTTTGAGTAATCCACTACTGAGCTAAATGTTAAGACTCCAGCTTAATGCACTTCTCAAGGGCATACATTAATTCAGAAGCAAACACAGTACTATTACATTCTGTGCATTTGACTTACCTTTACAGTGCAGTAAAAAATGCCTATTCATGGGGCTAAACTTTGCGCTGAAGTATGTGCACTGGTCTTTCAAGAAGTTACATGAGAGACACTGGCGATTCAGTGATCCCACTGTTGATACACTGGGGAAAAAAATTTATCAGAAACAGCTTCCATTGGAATAAAATACAATACAAGAATTATCTCATCAGAGTGATGTGTTTTGGTCACTAAACTTGCCAAAATGTCAGTCTTATTTTGTGCTTGGTGCAAACTGTTTTCACATGACTCGGTGGACTACTGTTCTGTAAACTGGGCAATGTGGACAGGATCCAAAACCTGCCCAAAGCAGGACTGGGGTCCAATAACTAGCAGTGCTGCAGGGCAATAATAGTCAGTAGGACAACATGAAAAGCCTCATTAACTTAATATTTAAGTACTGAGGATTGCATAAGGGGAAGGTGCTTTGCCCAGACACTAAATTGCATGATTAAATCCCATAAATATTTTTATTTTGAAGATTTTCACTACTTTTAAAACACGGTCATATTACATGCTGGCATACAGGATTAGCTTTTTAGAAGCTTGTAAAGGAATAGTGAAGATATAAGTTGTAGAAAGATTTTTGTCTTAAAATCTTCTCCATTTTTTATAAAACGTAAAATAACATCAACATTTTTAGTTTTGAAAAACTTATTCTTTCCTTGTTACAGCTCAAGTGTACTAATTTTTACAGAATATAAATGATTACTCAAGCCCCAAAGCAACAATTTAGCTTAGAACATCATCATAGCATTCATGGCTTGGGATGAAGAATCTGTTAACACAGTTCATGTACTTCTTACCTATGTAGCTGTCTTCCTCTTGGGGATTCTTCAGTGCTTAAGAAATAACTGTGCCCAAAAAAATGAAGACATTTAAGCTCGGTTTGGTAAACTCTCTAATTTGCATTTTTTTTAGAGAAGTGAGAGATGTCATATGTTACATCTTTTAAAATTAAAAATTCCCAAATATACATGAAGATCAAAGACTTATATACAAACCTAAGATCCAAGATTAAATTTAGACCAGGTATACAAAGTGTTATTTCAGGTGCTATATGATTTCATATTAAAACAGTGATAAACACAGTATTTAATGGTTTCTGTTTAATTTCTGTAATGCTCAGGAGCTCCAGTAGCAACCAGGGCCCCTTTCTGCATATTACAAATAGAGAAGAGAAAGCTTCTCCTTCCAAACTCCAAGAGTTTGCAGTATAAATTCCATCAACTGAAAAAGGTCACAGTGAAATTATATTGTAGATTACAATAGGCCTTATGATACTCGAAAGCCTTCTTGAGCTTTCTTCTTCTATCAAGAGACAGAAGCTTGAACCCTAGGCAATGGTTTACAATCAGTGTTGAGTGGCAGAAAGGGTCTTTAGTAGAGCTGCTGCAAGAATATCAAGATGAGTCTTTGCTGTGTCCCAGAGGAGATCCCCACAAAGTTTTTGCTTGAGAGGCAGGACTCTCAAGTGGTTGAGAACCCACATGCAGTCTGCCACTTCTCTTCAGGCTGAGTGCATCTAGACCTCATTTTTTCATCTGAAACTTTGCAAAGTATCAAGAATTTTATATGGATATATTTTTAAAACCCATAGAAGAACTGGTAAGAAAGAGTTTCACCAGTACCAGTGGTCCAACAGATATTGTTGCAGCCTCAAAAATGACCTTGCTGAAATATTATTTAAAGAAAATCAGAATTAGTTTGACACGTTCAGATAGATATGAAGACTAACCAAGATCCACTGAAGTTATGCAGGGCCTTCAGATGGTTTGTGTGAGTTCTATACTGCTGCAAAAAATTCACAAAGTATGTGCCACATTTCCTTCTCACTACAGCACTAAGAGGGGCTTTTGCAAGATTTCTCTCTGACCGAGCTAAATGAGAATCAGGGGTTTGATCGTCTACTATATAATTTGAATTTATGAGGTTGCATCAAATACTCAAAGTCCAGAAACTTTATGCAGTAAACAAGCAAGAATGAAAACTGAAGATTTTGGGTTTTATCAAGTACTAAAAATTTACCATGACTTCTTATCTAGAATTTGGGAAATAAGACACCAAGGTATTATTACTGCTCTGTGGTATGCTGATTTCTTTTGTTTAAAAAAAAAATACAGTTATTCAACTGATGTCAGAGTACACTCCTTTTCCCTCTGCATTAAAAATATACACAGTAATACATTAGCAGATAAATTATTTTACAACCACACTTTATGTACTCAGGAGCGTAAAATTTATGGTAATGCCCAAAAATAAAAGAAAGATTGCTGCTTAATTTAAGATATGCTAAATCCATTTAAATGGATTCCACTTTAATATCTCAGATATTTTCATAAACAGATAATGAGATATAGTGCTTACATGTTTTGAGTATTTTCATCATATGCCAGGATTTTGATAACCTCCCAGTTTCCCGATGTCAGATGTCTCACACTGATTTGTTCACTTTTAGCCTAAAAAAAATGGAAAACATTAACTTTCACCTTACTTGTTACATATTTCTTTGTCTTGCAGGATTGTCTGCACACATCATTACTGATTACAGCTTTTTAAACTTTAATATGCAACATAACATCTTTAAATTACAAACCTTACATTTTGTCAGGCCTGAACTTCAAGTATCCTTGCTCTCCCATATATAAACTTTCAAAGTCCTTATAATCATCTCCGTTTCCATCACAATTTTTCTTTCAGTTTCTCACATGTCTATAAACAACACAAGTCCTGTACTTCAAGCTAGGGATGTTGTCATTACACATATTTTGTTTCTCTCAGTGTTTCTTTTCCTTTACAGTGGCATAGCAGGGGAATCAGAGGCTCCGGTTAAAGCCCTTGCTCCACCATGCTTTCTGGAGAAGCCCCGCTTTATTCAGTGTCTATAAAGAGTGTCTAAGAGTAGCTTCAAATTTTGGCAACTGAACTAAATGCTTATAAGCTCCTAAATTGCTTCCACCCCAGTGTGAGCCTCAAAAACTCCTAGAACAAGGGAAAATTAAAAAACTTTCTCAAAGAAAGTGATAGCAGTTTTCTCAGCCAGTGCACCTTAAGGTAAAACCAAACCCTTTGGCTGGAAGCTGCAGATGACTCCTCATCAGACACAGGTCAAAAACAATGCAACTTGAAGATAAGCTCATTTGAGTCTGCTTCCTAGTGCAAAAGGTAAAATTCTTGCTTAGGCTTCTGAAGATTAAAACTTCATCCATAAACATATTTGAGCAGTGTTTTTTCTGTACTGGGGCTATGATGCTTGGCCTGGATATAAAAATCCCTAATTTTCAAATTCAAGACAACTGTTGTAAGGAAAGAAGTGATACTTCAGCATATATTTCAGCTTTAGCAGGTGAAACTGAGCAACAGGAGCTACAAAGCACGATTTACAAAGATGGAAAAGTTACAAAGCACAAAGTTACAAAGATGGAGAATCTGATTTTTCTGTCCTTGCATGCTGTGAATGCAGAGCACCAGTCCATACCTAATCTCTGTGGCCTCAGTGGTTATGTGGCCTACAAAAAGTCATAAAGGCAAAAAGGGTATTTTTAATCTCTGTATTTCTGAACTGTACCTTGCAAACTCTAAACTCTGTATTAACAGTAGGAATAGCTCGAATGCAAAAAATGCTGAGGGACACCTATGAGACATGTCTGGAACTGGCAAGGCAGAAACAAGTGTTTTGTAAGAGATCCACAAGGGAAGAATGATGTAGTAACTCTATGACAAGTCTTGCAACCAACTGAAATCAGGACGTTATGCTAAGTGCTGTACATATGCTCATGGTGAGGGTTCCCTTGTTCAGGAAGGTTCCAATATTCAGTGCTGTCTCCAGGAATGATTAAAATATAAATTAGTGATTTATTAAAAGTGACTATTTCTTCTCTAGAGAGACAAGCTGCAACTACTGAAAGCAATATTTAAATATTGAGATCACAGAATCTAACAAGAAACAGCAATAAAAAGCCCAGCCAAGCATTAATAAACATGGTTATTTTTCAAGGTTACAGCTGTAATACATAATTTATGAAGCTTGCAGGAAGTTCTTGCCTTGATCCATTAAACTTACTTATAATTCTTATTTTGTGTTTGGAAAAAAGAGACTTTCTAGAGTTGCAAAACCCTATGTAAGAAATTTCTAGATACATAACATATGATTCAATCCCATTTTGAGATTAGTTTCTTTTAAATATTTCATAAGTTACTAAAAGCATTTGAAAACAATAATATACACATCTAGCCCTCCACATTCAGACAGAGAATAATATATGATAGATAGTAACTCTTTAAAACAGTAATGTCCCCTTGCAAGAAGATTTAATTTCATAGTTCTGCTAACCTGCTTTGATTATATCACTGACACATGCTTTTCTGCAGTACTGTCAAGGAAATGCAGCCCAAGAAGACAATAATTTCTCAGCACTTGTTATAAGACTGACAAATAAGCCTTGGTGATTGAATTAATCTAAATTGAGCCATTAAAATTTACTTCTTTGCCACTGTATGTTCATGCTGATTCCGCGTTTTAACTTCCCTGCACTTGCAGGCTGATTTCTGTTAAGAAGTTGATACCTGCACTGAGTAGTACAGAGAAGCAATGAGAATCTGAATGCCAAATTCCAACGTTACCTGAACTTCATCATGAAAACAAAGTGATCATCTGGTACCAGCAACCTGCTGACTGCTTTAAATTCTGCAGGGCACCTGTTACGCCACTGTGGCTCCCACAATGTGTGACAAACATCTGATGTGACATAGGACTTTATGTGCAACGGATAATATAATTTTTATGTCTCCATGTTTGCTTTAGAAATAATGGACAATCAGATTAATGCAGTGTGTAAAACACATCATGTAAACACATTTCCTGTCCTTTATTGCTCTGTATCAGCCCCATTACCAAGCAGAATGTTGCTTATTGATGAATAATGGTTGATATCCCATTTTCTCTTTTTCTCAGGAGCAGCTATATATTAAAAGCCAAATATGTTATGGGTAATACCATTCAGACTTTTTTATTCATGGTGATTGCAGCTAAAATAGAATTATTTTTGATTTTTGGAGCTGTGCAGTACCCAGGGCTCTAATTCTCCTAAAAGGAATAGAATACTAAATTTTTAATCATAACCTAGACTTTAAAAATTATTCTGGGGGGATTCAAACATGCATTGACTTAATCTCTTGCTTAAATATTTTCCTGAACCAAGATAAAGTTTCTTGGGTTCTTTGGTAGTGAAGAGCATACTGGTTTAAGTTAATTTTCAGATGTACATGAATATTGTTTCATTTATTTTAAGTACATTTATTCATATTGGGAAAGAAAACAAAATAAGGCTTGAGTGACTAAATGGTTTTGCTCCTGTGTGGTTACTATATTAATACACCTTTACCAGATTGTCATCTGAGTTACTGTTCTGTCTAGAAGATAGAATTTTACATGTCTTTGATCCCTTTTTAATTCTCTGATTCTTTCTTGATATATTTACTCTAGTGAATGAGTATCTTGTTCTTGCTTCTTCAGGTTAAATTTTCACTAAAGCTCTTTTGTTCTGTCTGCAATACACTGTGAACATATTTCAGACTTAATAATGTTCATACCAGAACACTGTCATAAAGGGAAATAATAGTGTTGCCTAGTGCCAAGTCTGCTATTTTGATGTTCTGGGTACCTTGATAATCTCTTCTATGTCATATGGCTCTGCTAAAGTACCTGGATTAATGTTCTGCTGATTTAAATAGATGCCTTGGAGTGTTCCATTCCAGGGCATTATTTGCTTTATTAGTTCATCACAACTTCATACTGGTGACCTTCAAACTGATAGTGCAAATTTATCTTGTTTCAAATCCTTCATTGGAAAAAGTCAGTGACCCTGGGAAATGTAAGCCACTGTAAAATGTTGCAAAGGGTAACAAAATAGTCCTAATTTCCCAAAATATTAAGTTTTGGGTATTGCATCCCTTTACTGTTGTGTGTTAGACCATGTTCTGAATATTCTGAATTGACACTTAAAGTTATAGTTATGTATACAGAGTGCATATAAAAGGGTAAAATGAGAGTTCCTTCACGTCTCTTGAATTCCTGTGACTATAAAACAGTATTGACATTAGGGTTTAACAAGACAACATCTCTGCTTGTCTATAGAGATAAGACAACATGAACTCTTCTAGAGAGTACTTCACAAGTAAATTTAATTTACAGATACATGCCACCAAAGCAGAGGTCTAAGAAAAGAGAGAGAGCTCCACTTATTACAGAAGAAGTAACACATATCCCTCGGTCTCAAGTGAAAATGTGAACAGGACAAATGACCACAACACAAGAGTTCAGTCCTAGACACCCACCAAAGTATTAAAAATAGCCTAAACCAAAACCTCACCTGAACAATAAACATGGCTATGTGATGAAATTCACCCCGGCCTCCCTGCTTCACTGGGACAGTCATGAAGAATTTACTGCCATCCTTGGAGAAAACTGGTTCTTCATTCTGTAAACATAAGACTCTGTTAGTTTGTCACACTCTCTATTAAACTTCTTAACAAAACATCATCTTAAGTTTTTTGTCTCCTTGGTTTTGGAAATTTATGTGCTGATAAGACAAATGGAGAAAAATCTGTAGATTTTAAATATATTCTGCTAAGATTAACAAAAATGTGGTGGCTAAGGTGAAGTGTAGTTCATGGCAGTTGTTACAATTGTGGAAGCTTGTCCTAAAGCATGGGTTACAGCCCTTGAAAAACTGCCTCTGAATGAAAGGCCTGGTAGTCTAATCCCTAATCCAGTGGGACTTTTCAGGATACATTAAATTGTAGCCTGATGGTATTGATAATCCCAGGTCTCCACATCTAACTTTACATATTAAAAGGAAAACTGCTTACTATGAAAGCATAGGTGTTTTTTAAAAAAAGATTTCTCATTTGCACATTGCAAAACGAAGCCTGAAATGTTTTTTAAGTACAGTGTCTTTCATCTATTTATTGAACAGCTCTTCTGAAGCTATGAGAAAGGAATAATGTGCTGTCATGTCAGTTGATATTGTTCTGGGTATGAAATTAGAAGTATTATTCTTATGCATCCAAATTATAGCCTGCATGACCTCTAATCTTTGAAGACCTTCAGGTTTAATATGGTGAGGTTATTTTTTTTAATCAGAAAAAAAAAATCATCATAGTATATAGGACATGCTTAGAATGAAATTTGTCTGATCTATCTTTAACCATCCAAGAGTTAGGTAGTTAATCACCTGGTCATCTAAGTGTTTAGTTAACAGAATGCAGAGAGGTCAGAAATTGAAGGGAATATTTCCTCCGAAACCCAGATGGGTGTCTCAGTTCAAAGGGCTGAATCACTCGCTGAAAGTGTGTGTCTCCACCACTGACATGGTCAGCCCTAGCTAGCTAGTGCAAGGTCCTCTGTGTGATGCTAAGTGATGGGATTTCCACTACCAGAGAAACAAATTGACATTTCAATTTTTACACAGACACTGTTATAATCCTCAGTTGTTAAATTAAGATCCTAGATAGTATTAAATTTTAAAATTAATGGATTTTAATACCTTATAAAATTAATAATTAAATAAAAATAACAATTAAGGAATTGCACATCATCCACACAGAAACAGCATTTGTACTATACCTGTTTAGGCAGCCACAGGTCTGACTGCATTTCATATTTCTAAAAAAGAAAAAAGTTGCTTTTATGGAATAGCTGTAGATCAAAAATATTTCCCCCATTCAGCAAAAGTCCTCTAGCTATTTTGTGCTTTTTTTCTACTGTGTTACAATCTTCACATCTTTTCATTGGCACTTACACTGAAACAAACAGTAATTTAATTATGAAGTCAGCTGCTTTATTCAGAGTTTTTTGGTAGAACACCACAGGGGACCTAAGAATGCCTTTTTCAGTCCTTTCTGATAAGCCATCAAGAAGCTTTACACAGGCAATTCTATTTGTTTTTTACCTCTAGGCATCATCTGACAACTGGACATTGTAGGTCCTTCATCAAACCTGGGCAAACAGCCAGTACCAAGCTCAAACAGTGAGACCTTGTCAAATCATAATCCCTTTCTTTAATGGGTTGTAGTGTTCCATTAGTGAAGATTAAAAAAAAACAAATGCAAATGATTGTTTATTGGTCACACTCACATTTTAGATCATGCTATATAAAAAGAACAACCCAAACAACCATGAACATATTGTTGGAAAAAATTACAGACTATATGTCAACTGTTGTAAATTGCAACATTCACAGTGAAGTCATGAAAATGTGTTAGTTTGAGAAGCATCTGTAAATATACAGCCTGCAAAATGAAAAACCTGTAGCTACTATAGCAGCTGGTTTTATACAGTACTTTTTAGAACTGAGCAAAATGCTAAAAAAAACCCCTTACAAATGTTTACATTTGAAATCAAATAGTGTGATGCAATGTTACATTCTCGCTATAAGGCCTTTTCTCTTCCATTACTGAATTCAAGAGCATCACCTTATCCCAGCAGATGCAGCATAGGAACTATCCAGGGATACAAGCATGAGCCTACTCTAAGCTGCACTCACTACAGTGACAGTGCATCGCTGTTCTTCCTCACCTACCTAAAAAAGGTGCTTTGCTGCACTTTAATCCTTCTGGAGTGAGACTTCTCAATCTCTCTATTATATTATGTCCTGGATTACAGTTCCCTGGATACCTACTTCAGACAAGTCCATTGACCTTGGAAGACATATGAATTTCCTTTCAGAAGTGACTGCTTGCAGTGGTTCATGACCAACCTTCTTAATAAAAGAGTACAAGGCTTATAGGAACCAGGTAAAGAGCAAGCCAGTAAACAAATCTTCATGTTCACAATCTTAATCCAGAGTCTGGGGATTTATTCACAACTTCTGAGTCAGTTAAAGCAACCTGCACTATGCAGCAAAAGAAGCAGACAAGCTCAGAAATATTCCCTAGCACTAACATGACTGACTTCAGTAGCAGACATTGATAGGAGCCTTTTGACTCAGAGGCCAAAATTAGACCTACATTAATCACTCATAACCATTTACACTGCCAAATTATACCCTCTACTTTGGAGCATCTGTTTATACTGATATTAGCATGTATAAAAAATAGTTATACTTTTAGCTGGTTCTCAGAAGACATAGTGACTCAGAATGGGAAAGTGGCCAACTGCATTCAAGATGCAAGATTGACTGTGAAAATAGATGTAATGCAGGGGTGTCAGAAAACAAAGTCTGAGTAGAGGGATGGGATGTGGATGGATTCAAATACTAAAATGTATTTCAGCTTGGCTTGCATTCAAAATGAAGCATCCCTGGTGCCTTACCATTTTATTTTTTTCTGAAGTTATTTAATTCTGCTATTGAATTTGCAGGAATTATCAGAATTTTACACCTTTTCCTTAAACATTTGTAAGCTGGGAGAGACACAAAGATCTGAAATGAAACTCTATAGGGGGATAGAGGAGAAACAAGGCAGCTGAAAGTATGTGAAGGAAAACAAGCTTGTCACTGCATTAGCTATATCCATGTTCAGGAACTACAGTTTCCACTGAAGCTAATGAATGAACAAAGCTTAGTAATTCAGAAAATGTCACTCAAAGTTGCTAATTGCATGAAATAATTTCATCACATTTGGAATTTTCTCACATCCATCTCCTCCCTGTTGACTAATTATATTCAGCGTGCAACTACTGCATCTGCAAATTGATTTCTAAAAACCTTTTTCTGAATATAAAAGCAAAATGCAGGAAGAAACCTTGAAAAAAGAGCTCAGGAAAAAAAGTCCATCTTACCCTGCTGCAAGCCCCAGTCGTGGTTTCACAAACTGTAAGGATGGAGATATTCTGAGGTCTGTTTAACCATCTCACCACAGCCTTGGTGTTGCTTACCCATTTCACCATGGTGATGTAATATTCCCTAAGTAAACATTTGAAAACACAATATTAAGACTATTCCTGTTTCAGATTAGACTTTTTAAAAAAATAAATATATATATATATACAGTTCATCCGATGCTGGATATGCACTGCATGGCAGTATCAGTAATGAGGAATGGAGAAAAGAACCCCAAGTGCCAATCATCTGTGTTCCAACAAGTTCCCCCAAGTGGGAAGACTTGGTCCTAGTGCACTGCCCCCCACACCGCAAAACATATGCTTGTGAAACATATATTTGGTGGACAGCTTAAAACCAAAAACTAGATTCCAACAGAAGCCAGAATTTCCTTCAGAAGACACACAGTTTTGCAGGAGAATCCAGCCTGACTGCAAAACAAAAAAAAGTCGGTAAGGCTGTAATGTTAGAATGCAGGCAAGACCACTTTGCCACTTGCTTTTTATAAGTATTTTATAATTGTATTTATAAGTATTTTCTAATGGTACTTCTGCATATAAAGGAAGTCACAGTATCAGGACATATCAACTTCTGTTTTAGCCAGTTGCTCATGATATTGGTCCAATTGTCTGTCCCTTAACAACCGTGGCTGAGCAAGGGAGGCTTCCTGGTCACACATTCACAGTATGGAGTACCTGCCTCCCTCCTCCCAAAATCCTGCTAGGCTATCGGACTAGGGATGTTACGGAGGAAGACCTGTTGCAGTTTGTCATCCTAGTCAGACAGTTTATTTGCTTCTTGTGGCAGCTGGCAGCTTTCACAGTCCAGCTGAGTTGTGTGCAACAGTGAAGTGAACTTGTCTGGAAACTCGACTCCCCTTTGAAACAAGGGTCTTAGCTTGCATATAATTAGGCTTTTTAATGAAATACTGATGGAATTCTCATTATTCTTTGACAACACATATTTAATTATACATTCAAAAGATTTCTTGCTATATCAAGATGCGAAGCAGTGTCAACAGCAAAGTTGTGTACAACTCTGATGCTGCACACAGGAGATGCAGCAGACAGCAACTCACTGCAGCTTCACCCAGCCTCAGTCAGCTCCTGTATTTGAAGAACACAGCTGAACAACCTAACATGCACAACTTACTTTTGGCTTTTTTGTTTAACTTTTAGTAAGACAGACATTTTCACATGTGGATACCAGAATAAAGACTAGAAATGTTGACTTCAGGTATATTCTAACTCACATTTTTGGCTAAAAAAGCTTTTTACTTTACTGAGGACCAAAAATGTATGATAAAAGTAACACAAGATCTAACATGAGACCATATTACACAAACAACAAGGCAGTGATTCAACAAACTAACTAAAGCATGCAACACCAAGTCTCAGGTGATTACATCCCCATAGCAGAACTCAAGAAACAGGAGCTGAAAACTTCTTCTGCAGTTGTGCCTTCCTAAGGCCATCCATAAACCATTGCAACTGTACACACAGAAGCCCAAAGACATCCAAAAGGAAATGTTCAAAATATGGACATAAGGACTGACTCCTACTGGTATTTAGACACCAAGGTAAAACAGCATCCACTGCAATATAGGCCAAATTATCCCAGAACCAGCTTCTACAATATAGAGCCTGAGCAGTTCAATTTGAAAAAGTCTTCAATGAGGGATGGAAACAGGAAACGTAATCATTGAGAATGCAGCTGATTCAGTAATTAATAGTCCAAATCAAACCATAACAACATTTTTCATCACTGACAAACTCCTTGATCACTGAAGTGAAGGCAAAAGAACATTTAAAATTTTTTTTTTTTCACCTTCCATCAACTATGAACAAAAATATGTTCAAATTTCACTACATTATGACTTGTTTATCAGGAGTGTAGTATAGCGAGTGTGTGTATATATATGTGTATAAACACATATCCTTCTGAAATAAAACCAAGATGAAGTTTGTAGAAGAAAATTGTATGTTTTATTAGATTGGCTGATATAGTTGAATAAAAACAGAGAAGCCTGCAAGGCAAAAACTGGATTAGTTCTGAGGAAAATGCTATCATTTTGTGTCTCCAAATTTATCTGGCTTTTTTTTTTTTTTGCAACAAATCTATTGTTCTAGTAATGAAAATAAGCACTCTCTCTTTCCCTCCAGACCCCAATACACAAATTTACCAGGATTACTAGACCCTCTGCATCTGTATATACATTATGTTTACTTTAAAGAGGAAAGACTGAGACTGCTTTCTGGACAAAGGAGTGAAACAAAATATTAAATAAAAAACATATTTTATATCCTCAATCTGATACCCATTTAATTAGGTGAATTAACTTTCATCTGGAATATTTCTTACACCACACCGTGGATTAATTTAATGCATGTCCAAAAGAGTACCAAACACAACTAATGATCACTTTTACAATCAATGTTAGTTTAAACTCACTCTGTGGCAGAGGCACAGGGTAGCAGAGACAGAATCCGTTTTTAGCATTCAATTGGCTTAATAAGAGCAGACTTTTCTCTTTTGCTGTGACTTGTTTCATTCAAACTATACCTCCTCACCCCACTCCTTTCTTTTTCCTACATTTAGTGTAGCCAGTTCCAGGTTTGTCCTTATTGACCCCTTTTGTCACTGTAGGGCCACTATAAGATGATTATGGGAACCATAAAACCCATTTGTTGATATCCATCTCTTCTATCTTCACCATCTCACAAGCTCTCAGGGTTCCCACTGAAATCCCCAATTGTCAAGAAAATGTAATTCAAACCCTGCCTCATAGAACTGCCTTTTTGGTTTTGTTTTTTTTTTTTTTTTAGACAGTCCCCATTTCATGGTCTAATCAAGTTTTCATCTGAAGACTTTTTAGAGCCTCTTCCCTCACATTTCCCCCAGGATTATTTCCTTTCTGAATTCCAAAGAGTTAGCTTTCTTCTTTACTCTGTATAAAAGGAGACAGAAAGCACTGTGAACACAGAAAAGGCAGTCTTCTTCCACAGCATCCCATAATCAGTCAATATTGAAGGAGCTTGCATTGACTCACTTTATTACAAGTTGGATTGAACCAGAAACAAGAGCTTCAAGCTCCTTGACCAGAGAGCTAATTCTGATTCCACATTTGTCAATTAATTCTATTGCTTGGCTTCAAATTTGCCTAAGGGATTTCTATAAAGTAATCAGCACAAAGAAGGTAGAACTTTCCCTTAGGCCTGTGAACCAGGAACATGACAGGTATTCAGTCAGTTCAACAGTAGGAGCTGGAACATCTCATGTATGTCAAGGAGGTGCTGGGGCATGAGGGGGATGAAGGATATTCAGTGAGAAAAAAAAATACAACTGTAGGTATTAAGAAAGCATACGTCTTTCCTGAGCGTATGGTAATTAACTTTTTTTCCAAAGGCTTGTAGCTTGATGAAATCTGGATTCATTTTTCACTGCTGATAAGAAACATGTTAAATATCAAAGATGTTCATCATTCTTTCCCAAGCTTGAAAACAAAAAATTTTTTTAAAAAAAAGTTTCTTTCTTGCAGCTTGTTTTCCTTTATTTTGATTATCTCGGTAGATACACGGTTCTATGGAGGCAGTTTAACAGTTTTCTGATACATTTATCATCACTCAAGTATGTCCAGCACATCTTGTTTCACTTGTAAGTTTTCGGAATCTTATGATTAGAAAGATATATATGTGTATATTTCTGGCTGTGATTAACAAGTCAACAGAGACAATAAGCTGAACATAGGAAAGGGATTTGCACTGCACTACACTGGAAACATTGTTACAATCATAATTAAATTTGAACATTATACATTTAGATTTGAAATAAACAAACTTAACCCGCAGGAAAATAACCCACAGTAATAAACTTAAAAATATAGAAATAGCTCAAGAAAAACTCAAACTTTGCAGCTTCATACCATTCACAATAATGAAGAAATCTGCTCTCATTTCAAGCTGATGCACTGATTATGAAAGAAATCTCTTTATAAGAATAGCTGGAAGACATTTAACATTTATGGTAATGGAAAAAGGAACCTTACTTTTTTGTCAATGGTTTTAATAGATATGGATTTGTCTAATAAATACAACAGAGTTCAGCTCAAGAAAGCCAACTTAATATGCTCTAAGTTTGCTGGTAGGTTGTTATCCAAGAAGGTAAACAACTACCCTATACACAATGCTCTAGAAAATTTACTATATTCTGTAATTAATTATATTGGTTTATATTGAAAAGTGTATGAGAATTCACAGATACTAATAGAAAACATCATTATCAGAAACACACATGGAAAACAACACAAACTGAGACATGACCTGCAAGGTAGCAAAGTAGCAAAGATAACTATAGTTCGTTAGAATTTTGGTATATTACATGTGCCTTTATCTATGCATACATTGACGGACGTACTGCAGCTTTCTTCTGAAACTGTCACAGGTATTTGGTTGGAAGCAGCTTTTGTAGCTCCCCGTGTAATGAGCACTGGTGTCTAAAAATCTCTGCTCCCTATTTCCTCACAGCCATGGGTCCTGGCCACAACCATCTTTGTAGCCCAGCAGACTTGAATCCCTCTTTACCAGAGATGGACAGAGCAACCTCCCTCAGTCTGCTGGCCACACTCCTCCTAGAGCAGTCCAGCCTTGTGACGATAAGCATGAGCTTTTGTCAGCCCCAACCACAAATCCCTTGGCAGGATGGCTGGGCAGACAGCCAGGTCCTTGTCCCTGCTGACACAGAGCCTTGTCCTGGGCCACATGCAGAACTTGAATTTCTTCCCACTGAACAGAGAAGGGAATAATCAAGAAATACCATTGCATTGTGTGGGAAAGCTTAAATAAAATAAAGTCTGTGAATATATTATTATCCTGTAGGCTTTGACTGAAAAGATTACAGCCATTTGCTACAACAGGGAATTAATCTTTTACATTAAACTTGTGAGAAAGGTATTGCTTTGCCACGCTACAGATCTGTGGAGAGGCAGAAGCATGAAAAAAGTGACCAGACACAGCATATCTAAGAAAAGCTAAAAGTAAACCCTATTTCTCCTTTCTCCCAAACTGCACACCCCTCCATCTTTCCCAATTCCAGTGAGAATCAAATAGCTTTCTATTCCAAAGCAAGGGTCAGAAACTGGCTGCCAGAAGAATACAACCAACCTTTCTAGATTCAAAAGGTAATTTCAAACTAGAAGTATATAAAGATCAAAATGATTCTGTTGATTTGGAAATGTGTGGATAATAAAAACATTGGTAAGGCTTGTAAGAGAAGTATTTGAACTTACGCAAACTCAAGCTCTTAAGTATTTTCAATTCCATTATAGAAGATTAATTAAACCCAAGAAAAAATATTTACATTTGTCATACAAAGTTAGTAGGGTCTAACTGTATGTTTCAGTCTCTTTAATAGCTCTATATATGAAATGAGACTATGAACATCTGGCATTTTTTCAGGCATTTAAATACTATTGGAAAAAGTAAGAAAAAGGACTGACTTAATTTCTTGTAGTGCATTTTAAAACTACCTGGTCAGTGGCAGCTGAGAGCAGTGCAGAGCCACCGCAGCTATAGCTGAGACTGGGGAAAGCAAGACGTGGATGATTCCTATGCTGACACTTTGCCAGAGCCTGACTATTGTCTCAAACCTCGTGTGGTGGTAAGATCTGAACAGAGAATAAGCAAGGCCTGCCTGGAGGAAGGATGTATTAATGGCTCTGCCCTCCTCCTTTGGCTCTTTGCAGACAAGAACAGGAAGAGGTAAATTCTGCATAGGTGGGACAGTGTCTTTTCCCTGAGTTGATTTCTTCTGTTACCCAAGGTGACTGCACCAAGGTGGGGGGGCTGAGAGCAGGCACCACACATTAGAAGGGGCCTGTGCAAATTAGCACCACCTCTCTACACTTCCCACTTACCTTTTTCAATGACTCAAAAATCTGGCAAAGATGCCCCTTAAGGCTCACAAAAGAAATTCCACAAATTGAGCTACTGCTAGCCTTCAGCTTCAAAGTGCAAAACAGGTTTTAAGATACCAAGACTAATTCTTTTAAGCCTACTTTTATTTTCTGCTGGAGAGGAAGAATGAATCTGAAAAATCCAGAGGGAATAAATCTAAAAATCTAGAGTGAAACAGTAACAACAGAAAAACATTTTCAAGAGAATTATTTTTTTTTCTTGAGTATTTACAGATTGCTTTCTCATTTAACTTCTTTTTGTCTTCTGACACTTAAAGGACAAATTTAATTCTCTTTAAGAGAGTTAAGACACTAATCTTAATAGCAATCTCAGATTTTATACCATCACTTAAATTAATGGTTAGCAAGCAGAAGATTTTATTGTGTTTTTCAGTAGTGGCCCATCAACAGAAACAAAATACTTCAAAAAGCACAAAACTATTCCTTTCAACAACACAATCAGTAAACATTCCAGCTGACATAAAAAATTACAAGGCATAACTCACTATTATATTATTCCTGTAGTAAATCAGGATACGACAATTTGTGTAGAAGAGAGCCAGGCCAGCCTAAAATTGGTTGAAATGGTTGTGAATCAATACCCCGTGTTAACATCCTAACTGTTTGGAGAACAATTACCAAAAGGCTTTTGGATATTGTAGGAACTGAAAAACCAGAAACTATATTCAGAAGGGTTGTTTTTTAGCTAGAGGTAGCTTTGTGGTTGCAAATCCTTTCCCCTTCTTTCCCCATCTGAAAATACCCTGAGTGAAAGAGGAAGCTGCTCTTTCCTGGCCCTTACGCTGCAGCCAGATTTGGACCATGGTAACTTTTTTTAGTTATTATTACCCATATTATAAAATTCATTTAGGGTTAGAAGATCATTAGCATGTGCACTGAAGCCACAATGGGAATTTAATCATTATAACTGCAATTATACAAACTGGAATACACATATGGGAAGGCCTGAAAATCTTCTTGCCCTTAAACAAGAGTTTTACAGCATCGCAAAGTGAGGACAGGGAATCACGAGCTCAGCTTAAGGCACCTTTAGCAGGAGATTCAGTGGTTTCAGCCAGGCATCATTTCCTCCGTCCTAAAGTCAAAGGGACTATTTATTAAGTTAGCTCAGTGGTTCTGAAGAAGTTTTTCCTGAAAAACGTCTACGTGATCTGATGGCATTGCATCTCACCTGCTGTCACATCACTGCATCTGTCAGCTGTGATGAGAAACAAAACTCTGCAACCCACTGGATTTGAAAAGTTCGGAATCTTTCCCTCTAAATGAGAAAACATGTTCTGTGCATTTGTAATACACTTCTACATTCTGCAATCTCATTTCAGAAACTGGAAGCCACAAGCTGGCAGACAGCAAGGAAAGTCATGGAGGGAATGCAGTAACAAACAGAAACAGGGCAGTGTTCAGCCCCTTTGACCATAGCTTAGGATTCTTAATGTCATATATTTCAAGTAAATTGGAGCTTCTAAGGACATCAGATATGAGCAAATACCTTATCTCTGTGATTTTTAAGAGAAGCATCAATTCAATACAGCTGTATTTTAGTTTATCATCATTATGTTCAGCCATGGGGATGGAGATGAAACGCATTCCAGTCAAAGAGAAGTGTTGTGTTGATGTAAAAAACCCCAATGATTAGCCTGAGAGACAGTCAGGTTAAATTAAACATGAGTTTCAAAGAATGAAATTATATACCTTGATTTAAACGTGTCAGGTGGCATCAGTTCCAGTGTATGTGCTGGTCCATACAGATTAACTACAAACAGCTTTACTGTTGGGTTTGTTTGGCCTGCCTTTGAAAAAAAGAAAATAAAAATAAGAGCTTTAGAGGCACCGAATCAGTGTCAGGTAAATAGAATCACTCATGAACATAATTCAGTATCTTTATAATAAAGTATTATCTTAAATTTTAAAAAATAATTTCACAGCCATATCAATTACATAGTTAAAAAAAGTGAAGTAATTGAGTAATTCTCTAACTCTACACCCACAAATTCCCTTTAGAAATTGGACTTATCTCAAAATATTATCTGAATGCTGTATTCACTCATTTCTGAGTGGTATGGGAGACAAGAAAGTGGCATTTTCACTAGTGCTAAAAAAAAGTTTTGAAAAATAGATTTAATTAGACTCCTGGGACTATTATTTTTTTACTGTAAAAACTTTTATATTTACCTCAAAAGAACTGTGGCCTTTCAAAGGCATTCTTTGCATTAGCCCAGCTTACTCAAATGCAAAACCGTGGAAGAAAAACCACTCAGAGGTGAAGTCCTTAGGACACAACAGCAGTCTCAATATCTCTTTTGAACTCTACATTAACTGCATAGTGGTATCCAAGTACTCTCCCTGGGAGGGCTGCCATGAGTAATTACTATTGAGCCTGAGTCTGGGTGGCAGAGAGACACTCTAGAGCCTGCTGTCACTGAAGGCATGGCTAGATCTGTGCCAGCCCCTGAACACGAGGTGCAGAACTACAGTGCTAGCCCAGCTCTGCCACCCCCAGTCCTCCTCCAGACACAGCAGAGGGGTCCATGGCAAGGCACTGCCCATCATGGGCTGCCATCCTGGACTGGTGTCTGTTCAGGGTTGTACTGCTCTAATGCACCGACTCTGCTACAGACACCCACGTTGTGTTCTGCTCTGCTCTGTTGATACATCTGAGCTACAGCACTACAGCAGTGGCTTCTGGACCAACAAAGGTCTGTCCCTATAGCTGGAGAGGTGCTGTGATCGGTGGGGTGTACACCGAGCACTCCCACACTGCAGTGGAATCTGGCAGCTGAAGGTGTTTGTCCTGCCTGTATGCATTCCCCTATGTGGCATGCCCTAGGCGATTTTGCTTTGGCAGGGGGGTTCAACAGTGAAGAGCCTCAATTCCTTTACCACTTAAGGTCAACTCATGACAACTTAAACTGCATATATTTTGTAAATATCCACATTTGTTCAGTAGTGCAAGAAATCTTTACATTGAAATCCTACCTTGCCCTTAATGTACTTAACAATATTTAAACTTCGTTTTTGTGCCTTTTTTGTTTTTTCTTAAGAATAGAGTCTGGCATATGGATGTATACAAATGTGTATGTTCCAGTATTCACCAACACATGAGTTTAATTTTATTTTTTCATCATATATACGATTTTCTACATGGGTTCATTCCATAACAAAGACCAAGCTTTTTTTTTTTTCATCTTCATTCTCTGTTGCGATACCACAAGCTTCATTACCAATTAATGATGTTTAACGGGTAGCTAAACTGGTATTAAATGGAGACATTAAATAAAGATAATGTATATTCATTAATGAGATTACTGAAGTAGTATTGTGTATCACTTCTATGCTGAATTGTTAATGAAATGGAATTACTCATTTCTTCCTTAAAAAAATGACTTTTAAAAATATTCCTTATTTTTTATTTTGCTGTCACTCAAGGCCTTTTGCCAATGCAAGCATGTAAACTACCTCTGAAAGCACTGTTACTTCGTAATTTTAGAGTATGATTTCATAGCACAAATACATCTTATTTATATCGTGTATATTACTGTCTCATGGTACCTGGTACAGCCCAACTCTCCAGCCACAAAGAATAAAGAGCCATCACCAAAAATCAGTAGCAGGAATAGGGTAGCAGTAATATTTTTCTAAAGCCCTCAGCAAGCTTCCCTTGAAATGTCATAGAATTGTTTAGATTGGACAAGACCTTCAAGATCATCAAGTCCAACCATTAAAAGAGTACCATATACATGGGCCTACAGATCCTATCGGAAAGCAACTCGGACACTCTTAAATTACTTGCAAGGGATGGATAAACTGCTAAGTTGGAAGATAACAGCCGTGCTGGTTAGGGAGGCACCTAATCAGGAAATTCCTAGAAAGTGAGGAGTGACTTCAGACATGCCTCTCTGCACTGTTCTTTCACTTTCCAAGACAAATCTCAAAAACCTTCTCTAAATCTGATGAAATTCAGTGATAGCCATGTCTTTTATGTTTGTTTTTGGGTTTTTTTTCTTCATTTTGATTTCCAGGAAGAGATTTTACTGTGGTTTATCTTATTCAAGGCCAGCCTGACACATTTAATAAGAGCATAATTTTTTGAGGTCTATATAACAGCAACCGAACATGCTCTGTACTCGGCACACAGCGTGTGTGACTCCAGTCAGTTCTGACAGTGTATTTTTTAATATGTAGTCCTTCAAATATATTACTCCTCTCACAGAAGTGGTGGATTGATATATGCTCATTGATATATGCCTCATTTTGATGAGGCATATATCAATGATGAAATTACTAGGAATGAGTTTGTCTGCTACTCCCTCACCTTATAGTTTCTTTCCAGCAAAAAGTTCCAGTCTACTGAAAAAAAAGTAATTATATTTCCTGAAAAGCATGGTAAAATATGGTAAAATACTGTAACTCAAAAGGAAAGGGAGGTGGGTGACTTACACTCATCTTACCTTAGGATATGGATACTGCTTTCCTTTCGGATACAGACCTCCAGTAAACCGGGGAATAACCATGTTCGGTACTAGAGAGTCATTTATGGTCAGGAATGCCAACCTTTCGCCATCTGGAGACCACCAGTGGGCAACGTGAGAGTGAAGAAGTTCCTCTGCAAAACCAGATTTCCTTAGGGTCCATAAAAATAATAAACACATAGTTTCGAGCTCATTCAGTTGGCACTGATTTGCTCTTTCTATGCCTACTTGAAATGTGTCTGTCTTAATTTCAGTAATTTCACATTTTCATGGGTTGAATGTTTGAATGAAGGCATATCAAAAGACCAAACTTCAACCATTTTCCTCAAATTAATACTTTCATTGATGTCAATAAATCATTTAAATGTGAAAGATGATTGTTACTGTCATATGTTTAATTCTATTGCATTACATTAGATGTATTTAACTAATTTTTAAATTATTTGGACCATTTTAATAGACAGGTTTTTTTAGGATTGTCAATCTTTTTTTCTTTTAATATGAAACTATAGTATGCCTGCTTTCTCTGAGCTATGACACCTGGTAACATGCAGTTCCTCACACAGTGATATTTATATAATCATTTTTGTATTGCAATATTTTGACTTTCTTGTCTCAGTTAACAGTCAGCTTTATGTAAAAAGTTAAATTTTTCTGCAGTGTAACTTTTAAAAAATCCAAACAAACATTTTAATTTTTATTTAAATTTTGATTTCCAAATGAAAGTAATTCTCCAAAAGGTGATACAAAGTTTTCTTAAATTTATTGTCATTGTATTTTATATTGAAAAGAAACAGAACAGAACCAACCACAGAAGCATCACCCAAACTCCTGGAAACCCAGTAAAACTGCTCCTGACCAACTCCCAAGTCATTCTGTACAGCTCTTTTGGTTTTCACTTGTGAAAAGATTTTTTCCATTATGTATTTGGTATGTTGACTTGTTTGGTGAGCATTTTGTATTTATATTTGAATAATTTGGCTGGAAATTTGAGAATAGTACAGTAATGGGAACAAAGGCCTGACTGCACACCTAATTTAAGAGCCTACCTACAAAATTACTTAAATTGACAATGGAGACTCTCCAAGATGCTAACCAGATTCTGAAAGTTTTGAATTGGCTTAATGGGTTGAATTACCTAAGGTTGAGTTCAATGAAGCTGGGACCTACATTCAAAGTCATATATTCTTGGTCATGCTTCTCTCCCTGGCTGGTTAACAAAAACCTTTTACACAGGAGAACAGCAGAGAATGAATGGTGAATATCAGACAGCAAAAATCACAACTGTGTTTGTTTTAAAATATTACTGTTTGCATTCAAACAAAGTTATTCACACAAAGAAAAGCTATTCCCAAATGCTCTGCAAGGTAAGATGCTGATAACAAACTCATGCAAATGATAAAAGAAAACAAATGAGGTCAAAAGGAGGAACAGTTCTCAATTCAACTGCAAATCTCTGTAACTTTATCTGGACAATACTCAGCCTGCTCAGTTTCTGATGCTATTAAAAACACTACTGCAAGTAGAGGACTGCTTTAAGTTAAACAAATGTTAATGGGAAAGCAGCACTATATTCATTCATGCCAACAGACATGGACTGTAGTCCTTCAGCGTGTACAGAGATAAGTCCCTTTTACCCTGACTTTAATCATATTTTTCAGTCCTTGAACATTCATTAATGTGTCTGTAGGAACGATGGGCACACACTGAGAAGCAGTAGCATAACCTTAGACAAGTGCCATTGCCATTCTTGTGCTAGCTGCTCCCGTTCTTTCCGAGATACCCCATTCTCTTATTCTGTTCCTCATGAAACATTTGCAGCCTAAGGGAACAGTCACTTGTTTTATCAGCAGCTTTGTTGATCTTTAAATAAAAATGAAGCTACAAAACAATCACATCAACCTCTTTCAGATAGTGTTTCTTTGACACATAGATAAGTTGAATTATAAAATAAATTCAAAAAGCATACTGGCATGTTTCAAATAAAAGGGATGGGTTTTGATTCTGTTTAGTTCTTTAATGTAGATCTCATGAATGCAGAGGTACAAATCATAAAATAACCTCCACATTATTTCCATTAAAATATATCTTAAACTTCTTTCTGTATCATTCTTAGAGAAGGTCTACTCCATCCCTTCCAGACAGCTCAAATAAAAAGCCTGGCAAATACCAGAATTGATCAGTTGCATTAGGTAACCTTTTGCAGTCTCTTCCAATCTGAATTATCCTACAACATTTTTATGATCCTTCGCAGACTAGGGAGGAATTCTTTATAAAGAATCTTGTGCTACATTTTGTTCTGCAGAGCAGATCTGTATAATGATCCTTCATTACATGTCATTCACTGCAGCACCATGCTGCACTCTAAAGAGAAGAATCACAGCATCACAGAATCATCAAGGTTGGAAAAGACCTCCATGATCATCAAGTCCAGCCTACCACCTAACACTATTATGACCACAGGAGAAACACGGGCTGCCTTCTTCTGAACGGGTGTCCTCAAAACACTCGCATAACTGAAGCCAGAACTGGCTTGTTGAATCCATGACTGTGACTCAATAATTTCCCTTTGTTTTGGCAAAAACCTTGACATACCAACTTCAGTAATTAAATTGAAGCTTAAATTCTTCACATTGCACACAGTCCTGTCAGATTTAAAGAATATAAAATGTATATAGAACTATATTCCATTTCAAATATGTCCTTTATCCTTAAGTTTTGATACAAACCACCACATTAAAACATTTCAAATCAGTAATAGAAACCTTGGAAGTGGGTAACTATCAGATACAGGCATTTATAAGTCTAAAGGATGCAAACTACCCTTGTAATTTCTGTGTTTACATGGGCAGAGATTTTAAGAAATGCTACCGAAACTACTATTTTAAGAAATCCTACTGATAAGCCAAGAGGTACGGATAGTCCATTTCTAAGGCCCACACTAAATTTCCTTGCTGTGCGGAGTAACATCATGCCTAAAATGGACTCTGCCCTGCAAAAATCTGCATATGAGAAGCTATCTACTTCGGGTAACTGAGCATTTAACACTGAGCTACTTATCTATAAAATCAACGAGTCCCATAGAAAGAATAACTGATATGTGTACCAATTTTAAGCTCCCATTTTTATTTATTATTAGGTTAAAAATATTTTGTGTGAAGAGAGAAACATTCTGTGGTACTACAAAGAAGTCATCTGCAGAAGCCAGAGGATATCACAAACTGAGCTGTTCACCACTGCATTTTGGCTCTGCTTGCCAGCAACAGCAACTTTTCCAGGAGCCTAGCCCAAGTTGATTTAAGCAAAAGTAGCAGCCACCGCTGAGGTAACACTATGGCACTTTTAGATCTTGTCAAAACACTCAAATTAGATTCAAGCATGTTGTGAAAGTCAAGCAGTTCCAATATTAGTTCCTGGCTTGAGCTACTGCAGACTCTCATGAGTAATACTAATACACAGCACACCAACAACCACTGACACTGAAGGACAGATGCAGATAAAACCAAAGTGAGGCACCAGGCAGTATCACCTTTGATCACCTTTTGCTGTGTAACCAGCAGTAAAGATGAAACTGTAGCCAGTTCTGCCTCTACACTATGATATTTTGTGCCTTCTTCTATTAGGATGTTGTAACTATATGTAGATCAGCACTGTTGTTCATACACGAAACAGAGTCCCTTCCCTTTTCTCTTGCATTGTAAATCCAGAATATCTCCGAAGGTATGAACGGAGATATTCTAAACAAGCAAAACATACAGGGTGTTCAGTTTTAGTTGAATAGCTCTATTTGAAATGCCAGCCCTGCTGAAGTTGGTAGTAAAATCCCAGGATAACACTGATGCAGCATTTTTTACATACTACTTAGTGTTCATAATACATTTGATACATTCTGGTTGAAAATAAATTCCTCTTTCTCAGAAAATATTGTTATATGCAAAAGAGCAGTCAATACAAAGTATGAATAGATACAAAGACAATCTCACAAGAAAATGAGATGGCAAAGAAGCAAAAACAACCTTCGCTTTTTCTGAAATGAATAGATTTGTGCTCTTGGGTCTGTACAGGAACCTCTCATCTGTTTTAATAAACAGATATATTTGTCCAGCTTACCTTCATACAACCAGTCTGCAATTCCATTAAAAATAATTCCTTCTTTTCCTGAAGATGTCAGGCGCAATGAGCTACTCCTTACATCAGGCTGATAGTAGATGTTATTTTCAAAAATATAAATCTGGATGAGGTAAGAGGGATGGAGAGAAAAAAGAACATTTTGGTAGATATAAATTAATGTTCAGCAATGAATACATAATTTCCTCAGGGTCAGAACAGTCTACAGAATAATTCAGCATGATTTTTCACCAACATTGGCTTCACATTTCATTTTATTATCGATTTGGGCAAACTAAGCAAACTTTTAATACTTAGGCCAAGCCAAATTCATCCTTTGAAATTGCCTTTCCTGTTGATATGTTTCTATTCTCTTTAAGAAATATTATTACTTTCCTCAGAATCATACAGGAGGCAAGTTTTGTAACAGTTGAATAGATAAAGAAATTTTCCATTAATTCCATTCTATCTAATAAAATCATCTGTTTTTCTAGCTGTGAAATTAGACATACTTCTGCAAGTACATACAGCGCAGTACATACATCATAAATATAAGTTACAGCTTTTTATCATGGTGTAAGAACATATTGGGGAAGCAAAAATGAATAGCAGACTGCCATTAACTCTTCTCAGCTTCCTGACACTATTTCTGTGACTGACACACAAATGTTTTACCTCAGGTGTGCTATATAAATGCCCTTTATTTTCAAGTCTAGGCTCCTCCTCCTTTTCTTGTAACAGCCTAAACAGATAGTCCTTCACTGCCACTTCTCAGCCTTGTCTGCTTTTCTTTGTCTGCTTGCTTTGTTGCAAAGGATTTCAAGTTCACTCATTTTGTTAGGGCAAGCTCCAGGCTTCATGACAAAGTGCAATAAAAGAAAAAGGCCCCCCAAAAAAGTGAAAGGAAAAAAAAAAAAAGAAAAAAAAGAAAAGAAGAGAGAAGACTGTAGGAACATGGGGATAGTAAAAATGGCAGAAGACAAATACAGTTATGATGAGGAAGATTTATGACATGTAAATTCTTACATTCTCAGACATATGCCACAATGGGCTATATGTGTGCCTTCGTCCTATCAGCCAGGAGACCATCGAGAACTTCACTGCACCATCATTTAGGTACATGTCCCAAATGTCTTCATTGGCCCTATCTTTCCTAGTCTGGGTTAATAAGAAACATCCGAGACACTACCAAGCCAAAATCTACAGAAGGGTAGAAAAGCAGAATTGCAGTGACTAGCATTTCCTGACATAATGCTCTAAATCTTTTTGTCCGTACTCCTAAATTGCTCATTTTCCCCAGGTAGTCAATACCTGTGACTTGACTCGTATTTCAGATATAATTGTCTCCAGCTTATAGCCTATTTTACTTCTTTGTTAAATTCCAATGGCCATACACGTCCTTCCACAGATTAACAATGGAATCAAACCAATGTCAGTATTGTGCACCATTGTGATTCACACTAAGAAAATGAAACCAAAAGCACCAGAGAAGCAACACATGATACACATTTCTGTTACATGATTTCATCAATGTACACTGATACACACAGTGCCAGGGATTGCTCGCGTGAAGGAAATAGATTTCCACTGAAGATCATTTTAAAGGCTTAGTCATTTATCATTCTCTCATGCTCCTATGATAAATGACTTATGGGAAAATACTAACCAGAGAGCAAAGTTTTATTATCACTATTACTGCTGTTCTCTTTGCTTCTAAATTACCATCTGAAATAGATTTCCCTATGAGTCCCCAAACTAATGGCATTTCTTGATTTTTAACAGTAGCAACTCCATGATTTCTGCAGCAGACAGCAATAAAGTTGAGGTTTTTTCATACCATGAGCAATGCAATGTTTTTAACTGTTGCTGGCAATCAAGGATGACTTAGAACAAAGTTCTTTATGGTAAGAAATTAAAAACTCATCAGTGAGTTCAAAACTGAAGTAAAAATAGTTGATCCAGTTTGAATAATCTAAAATGTACTGACTAGTAATTACAATATTTTTACAAATAAGATTTGATACAGTTGAGAATTTATGGGAAGATGATGTACAGCCGAGCATTAATATCAAAAGAAAACAAGGATTAGAGAATGGTGGACATATCAAGCTTCTGAAATAATATTGACAAACATTTATTGTCAATGTGTATTTCCACAGTAAAGATGTATTTTTTTTTCTCCTAAGGTAAAAGACGAAAAAAAAAAAACAATTAATAACAAGGCATGGTTAATTGCTTAATCAAGAAAAACCCAATAATTTAGCCAATTACTTGCTATTTAAGTGAACTAAAAATATTCCTATCAGACAAAATGACAGATAGTACGAGTAGTGGGAACCACTCCATCGAATACTGCTTAGTAAAGAGCAGTTTCTTATAGTTGACAATGACTTCTTATATAAACAACTGCTTTCAGGAGATTACAAAAAAAGCCTACTTGACCAAATAATTTCATTTATTTAAGCTCCTTTAATTAAATTAGCTTAATCTAATTAATTTTTGAAGATCAGAAGTCTCATTTTTGCTTCTGTCACTCCTTTTATGGTTGTCTGTATTTTTCACCGCGAAGATACCCATAGCGTCTAGTCTCTGCAATGTAACGCTCTCCCTTAAAGCCATCATTTCTAGTCAAAATACAGGATTAGGAACTACTTGTTCTATGACTGAGCCATGAAAAGGTCTTTAATCCTGTTATTACTAGTTAGCAGGCATTGCTAATTCCTTTTGACACATTTCAGAGATAAGTAAATATCTCAGAAGGAATACTCACCATTG
Organism: Chloroceryle aenea; assembly: GCA_013399075.1. NCBI lineage: Eukaryota > Metazoa > Chordata > Aves > Coraciiformes > Cerylidae > Chloroceryle > Chloroceryle aenea. The sequence goes on from VWZY01004708.1 coordinate 584,951, forward strand.
TGCCACTGATTGCTGGCTCCTTTGGCATTATTCCCTATTCATTTCATATAGCAACTTTGTCTCCATCCTCAGCCAGTTCTCAGCCACCATCGGAACATCCCAACAATCCTCTTAGTCTACTCTGTCTTCCAAAGTTTCCCTTCTCTCTTTATCACTCGAGATACGTGTTCTTTCAACTTTGAAAGCTACCCCAAAGAACAATTTTTTTATTGACCATAAGGATTGGAATTTTTTAAAGTTCTTGAAAATCTTCCAAGCCATCCAGCAGCTCTCTCCCTAGCAAGTCTTGAACTCACTGCTTACTTAAATTTAACATTAAAAATTATGAATTTATGTTCCTTTGAAGAACATTTATGAAATGCAAACTATTCATGTTCCTCCACATAACTAAACAGTATGTAAATGCATATTTACGATTTAGGGGTGGCACACTGGCAACTATTGTTCTGTGCTGTCTGCAGCATTTTGAAAGAGAATATCCCCATGCTTGAGCCTATAAAAGCATCTTAAATTCACCATTATGATTAGTCATATAAACTCATCTGTAATTTTGAATATTTTTTCTGTTTCAGGAGATGCCATTTTCCACCTGAAGCCTACAAACTGCTGCTTGTACTAACAGGAATGGTTTTGTGCACGCTTCCGACAATGCTGCTGCCTATTCCCTGCAGTCAAGATCTAAGTCTCCACCATTCCTGAGCATTCCAATGTGCTCATCTGTATTTCATTCATAAGATTGTGAATAGGTCTTGCTCACTTTTCTCTAGTGTTTGCACATACAACATGGAGCAGCAGCCCAGCGTCTCTGCTTCATGTCCCTCTGAAGTAGCCTAGAGGAAGCATGTGCACAACTATGGTTTTATTAGAGAGCAGTGAAGTGGGCTTTTTCTCCCTGGTTAGTCCTTGGCTCCTGTTTTCCTGCTGTGGCCACAGCACCACACAATGCTTCTCCTGCTGCACGAGGTGATATCAAATGTGAAGCGACTTCAGGAGGAAAATGGACAATGCTTTTGCTTTATGTAGATTTTCATGGGAGAACCAAGGAAGAGTAGAAATGGAACTATTCCTCTGTTGAAACATGCTAAAAGTCCTAAATTAGGCCCAGAAGCAGAGGAAGTCCTTAAATATAATGGTCAAAATCTCCCCTCCCTGAAAAACACTCAAGTTCCTTTTCTTTTGTTCATACATTTTTATCTTTCTTGCTCAACTTAATCATTGCCACCAGTGTCTTCTGGTGAAAATAGCATCTGTAGAAAACTCCTTACAGTTCTACTTTATGCTGCACTAAAATATACTTTCAAGATTTTATTTCAAAACCACAAAGACTAGATGGAATTTTTTATTTTTTAGGTAGTGGCTGCTGCTGCTGCTTACTTGCAGTGTAGCAATACAGAGAAGCTGGATTTATGAGCCACAGTTTGGTCTTCAAAATTGAGTGAGTGAGGAAGTGGCTGGGCAAAAACTCAGTATATTACTTTTTCCTACAATGGAGACTTAAACTTTCAAATACTGAAGACAGAGAGCAAATCATGACATTGGGATAAGAATTATTGATCAAAACCAAACCAAACCAAACCAATTATTGGAGCAGAATCTTGCACATACATGTGCCTAAAATCCTGACAGTAAGTAAAACTATGCAAGTGCCCAAAGGTTTCCAGGCTAGGGACTTCACATACTTCATCACTTTGTATATCGTGTTTTGGGCAATGTCATATAAACCAAAAAAAACCTCCTTGCTAGTCTATCTCCACTCAGGTATTTGGGAGCAAGTAGAAGTAAAAAGGTTTTTCTAGTATACACTTGGGTCTAATTACTACATCATGAGTACTAAAATGGTGACTGTAACTACTGAATCTTCCAAAACTGCTAAAAGAGGAGTTGCTAACTGTGTATATCAGACAGGTATTCTCATGAATACACCAGTGGCTTTGTGCCCAAAATGCTTTCACATATTTCAGGCATGACGATAAGAAAATAAATTGAAAAAGGCACAAAGTGGAACGAGGTTATGCTATCTTATATGAAAATTATTATTATTCTTTTTTTTAACCTCCTCTTCGCCACCTATGTCCCAAGTATTTTTGAAGTATTTAAAATTATTTTATCTAAGATACTTAGTTAATAATGGGGATACATATAAAATCTTATGGCCTTCAAAATTATTTCTTTTTTTTCTTTTCATAAAAGATTTTGCACAGCTAATTACATCAAGCCTTAAGCCAAATGAAGAAAAGCCCACAGTATTTCTTTAATTATTTTATTAAGTATTTTCCCATTAATGAAAAACATCTGCAAGAATGTTTTGGATTAGTGAGAGATTAATTCTTGATAATGATCACATTTATTTCAACTGACTGTGAAGAATTTGAGGCTCTGCTTGCTATAATGTTCTATGTACAGCACTAATCCTTCTTCTTCCACATCTGTCATCCTCTAAACTATTTTTTCGTAAACCTTCTTCTAAATTAATTTATTCCAAAACACTTATTTATTGTTTGCAACATGTTTCACAATTACATGATTTTATTTCAGGCTGAGGTCTTAAGCAGAGCACCCAGTCTGATCAGTCAGTTCCAGATGGCAGACAGCTGTGAAAACACAGAGACATCTAATCCCACAGCTGAACAACAAACCCAGTGCCAATAGCTGGAGAGGCCCCCTGTGTGTCTTTAATCATTTCAAACACTACAGGCAGAGAAAAGCTGCTAAATTACAGAAAAATACTCCACTTTTCCCTTTAGGTGCTCCACTGAAGCCTTCTGCTTGGGCATCTCCACACTCAATCACTCCTCTGATTGCAAGGTAGCACACTGGCAACAGTTCAAGTTTTTGACTCACAAGTTGGGTAGTGGTACCAGCTTGCCTGGAGCTGTGAGGGGGTAACCACATGATCACTTACCCTGCACAGAGGCAGCGAGTGTGTGAGAAGCAGGCCTTTGAGCTCTCAACCAAAGCAGGGGCAGCTTCTCTACCAGAGGCTGCCAGCAGCCTGTTAGCCCTGGCAGCTGAGACAAAGTCACTATTGGATATTTGCATGTGTCCTAGAATTCAGACTTGTACTTATTATATATAACTATTATATAAGCAATAACTTATTGCCACTGCTGTTCTCCAGTACAAGAGGGAACCATCTTGGGTCTAGAAGCTACATCACTCTTTCATGCCACACTTCACCCAAGCTAAAGTCGTATTTCCCCACTCTGTACCAAAACCTGCTACTTGTTGGCCTGTGTCACACTTCTTAGTGTAGTGTGGTCATAGTGTAAAAGCTGTAAGAAGATACAGCTGCACTATAAGGTTCAAGTTTGGAGATCCCCAGTCCAGTATTTCCACATTACCTAACCTGAAATGATAGCAGAAGACACTAACACCTGAAACAGAAGAAAAACAGCACAGCCCTTAAAATTGTCTTGCTATTTATTATAAGGAAAATATGGATGCCTATCCCTAATACATTAGGGACTTCTTTTCCTAATTTAGTGAGTGAATCATTCTAATTCAGCCTCTGGAGTTTGAGCACTGCACATTTTTTTGACTTCCTGAGGGATAACATCAACACAAATACATCTTACCATCAATAATAATACAGACAGGCAATGCAAACTGCTAGCATGGGCTTTGCAGCCATGATTTACCCTTATCTAAGTTATAACAACTTCTGAAACTTTTCAAGGTAAGAAGATAATAGTCAGCATCCAGCATCTTGCCTTGAAGGAAAGAAACGGTGGAGTGTGTGACTAATGGCATGGTTTGTCATTACATGGATTCATCAGGAAATACTCTCAGTTCAGGGAAGGTGCCAACCAAATTCTAAAGCAGATAGAACTGGAAAGGAACACAGAGAGTATCTGTATCAATACACCTATGGTTAAAAAAATTATCCATACAAGAAGCACTGGTCTCTTTCTGTAAGGTGAGTGGAAATAATCAGATTCTTTCATGTATTCTCTGATCAACAAATATATAAATAAGTATTCCAAGTTGGAACTTCAAGGCTCCCACTTAATACCCTAGAGAATATGACAGTATTCCTTACCTTTCACATAAGGAGTATGAGCTATGACAAGACTAAGGGATTTCCGATTATGCCCAGAAGGAGACCTTCAGGCTGGCACTAAGGAAATGTTTTTGCTGCAGAACTCCAGCAGTTGCTAATTACAGTGCAAAAGATGTTGAACTAAAGCATCTTCAGGCAGCCTACCTCTGGCCATGTTCCTGTGTGACCTTGGTAAGGACACACAATTCCCCACTCTTTGGACCAGCACGGATGTCTTCAGAGCCCAACGTTCTACATAGCAGATGACTCAACTGCACTTTTTGCTCTAAGCAGAGGGGTAAGTATTTTTACTGACACAGAAATGAGAGTTGTCCTGTGCACCCACATAGTCTGGCTAACCAGCTCACTCCACCATCATCATGGCTGACAGATCCTATGCTGAGATGTAGCTATCAGACATCTTCATTTCCTAAGTATATGGCAAAATTCCACCCTTTCTTCTTGTGAGACTGCCAGCTAATTAGTTGCATAATTAATTCTTCAAAAGCTTCAAGATGTTTTTCCATCTGGGCTCGCCTCTTACCATTAGTTCTGTCTCCTATTTTACCATATATTAACCAGGGCCAAATCCAACTGACCTTAGTTGGATCAGTCTCCAAAATTTCCATATGAAATATGTAACCTTGTTAACAACTGTTAATACAAATAATATCAGATAGGTATTAGCCAGAAGAAAGTCAAATAAAGAATACTTTCTTAGTCACTCAGTAACTTTTGTCCTTTGCTATTCAGAGATCAAACTATTTCTTCTCCAGTTTCAAGTACAATAGTAAATCGGCACAGCACTATTTTGCAGTTTAATCTCATACTCAGAAGAGAAAGATCCCATGACACACATGGCACCTGAATTTCTCCTAGAGCTGAGTTCATGTTGACATGCAGTGGAACAAAACACACAGGAATGGGGGAATCATAGAATAGAATCTACAGGATTGCAGGAAAAAAGATGGCTTTTCCTTTCTTCTGTGATGAATTGATGTGATGCCATTTGGTTTGCTTCTACCCACAGCTTAAGACAGAAGACCCATCTTCAGCATAATTCTGCTGAAAAAGGTGCTGGCACAGGGGTCACTCAAACTGCTCACAGGCTACATGCATGGCAAGGATGATGCATGCACCACCGATCTTCCTGGGACAATGCCCTATACATGGGTGTTTCCAAGTTAGGCATCAATTTACTCTTCCAAACATGCAAAAGTGAGATCTGTTGCATACAAAAAAAATCACATGAACAAACCATATTTCTAGGGGGTACTTTGTACATGTTGGAAAAGTAGCAAGATAAAGCGTTGGTATCTGCCATTCTTGCTCACAGGAATAAGTTGTGGAAAAAGCTTCATGGTAATGATCAGCTGTGACACTCACACAATGAGAGGCAAGTAATATTCAGGGTATCAAACTATAGCCCAAAGCAGTTATAATGCATTTCACTGGTGCAACTGATTATTCTGTTGATGTCTGTTTTACACGTCCTGAAGTGAATTCCAGAAGAGAACCAAAGAGAATGTCTATGTTCTGGATAATATCAACCACAGAATAGTGGCTTATAAAGCTTTTAGAAGTGTGAATTTTGGATGGTTAGAGTATTCAATATTGACTTTGTCAGTTATAATTACAGAGACTTTTCTGAAATCCTTTTGTTTTTCCACATCTTACAAATTTTCTATCCAGATCACATGTTACAGAATGACTATTTCAAGGAAAGTTTTATGGAATTGTATTGCAAAGCAGATTTATGTTATACGTCTTTCCCCTGTATTATATCTGTAAGTCTCTTTAGATTGTGAGCTTCCACAGACAGGGACTGCAGGCTAAAATGTCTGATACAGTTTGCAATCCAGCTGCTTTGCAAGCCTGCAGTATTGCAGAATGGCTCTGATCTCCTCTCTGCATATTTATTTTTCCTTTGCAGGTCAATCTATACTGGTATAAAATTTTCACAGCTGTTCAATTCTGACTTGCTCCAACTCTTGTCCCATAGTTCCATGTGCACCACAGACGACTAAATTATGCAGATACTGGGCAGAGCAACCACCATCAGCTACCTAAACACAAAGTATAGCAGTAGACAAAAATCTACCATTATATGATCTACATTTCAAAATCATCAGACGCATTGCAAATGAGGCAGAAACTAAATAATAGATAACAAAATGATTAGAATTGTGGGCAATAATAACTATATTCACACTTAAAGGTACCATTTTTTTAACGATTGTGATTGACCTAGACAAGAATTTTCTCAGAGGAAGCTTTCAAAACAATGTTGTAATTAAGGCAGGAAGCATAAAAACATGGAGAATTCAAATCACATACATCCTGATGTCATAAACTGCCTTTGTTTTTTTTTGCCACTTACAATATTAATATTATTTTTGCTGTCATCAGGCTACCAGACATAGCATGAACAATAGAGCACTGAAGTACTGCTTTTCTGCTTTCTAGATTAATGTCGCTGCATTACAGTAATATGTTAGCACAATCATTTCTGAACAACTGCAAACAATCTAAAAGGCTATTATATTTAATTGCTATTTAGAGAGTTTATAATATACTGTAAACAATAGCAAGGGTACACTCATAATGCAACTCTAAGAATTGTTACTAATGTCATGAAATAAACCAGGCCATGAACTCAGAGTACCAGCAACTTCATGATAACTCTGTTTATGTTTATGTCCTTGATTTCCAATAAAAGTGAGGAATTATTGCCCTCTTTTGTTTAGACACACATTAGTTATGTTGCCTTTCCAATGATATTGGATCATGATATTCACTAAATTCATACCCCACCTAATCCCATGATAACTTACTCATGCACGCAAACATTGTGCTGTATGTTAGATAAACAAAATCACATATATTATGTGAGGTATAACCTATACAAAAAGCTACTTTGTACACTTTTGTCATTGCACAGATTACAGTAAGACTGCCTTGCCCCTAGGCTGCCATTCTGGACCTCCTGCTTCCTCCCCATGGAGCTGCGTGAAAAACTATGCAGGCTGCATCACTGTGCTACGTCTTGGAGGGATTGGATTGCTCAGCCTTTTGGTCTTCTTCTATAAGTGATGTGTATAACAGACTTAGCTATAAACAGTGTATGCTGAGGAACTCGCACTCATTTTTCCTCACATTTACTGATAGCTTCTGACTAATGAACCAGTATGGAACAGCATGGACAAAAATGTCACTCTTACACGGCCTGGTTGCTCCTACAGACTTATAACAAACTGATAATCTGCCCTTACCATAAAATCTTTTAAAATGATCTCTGATATTTCAAAAGCTCATCTCACACTGATATCAAATATATAGTTATGCCCACACTGATCAATCTGTAACAGAAGCTAAAGCAAAAAATTTTCAACCCAGTTACTCTGGAAGAAAAAACACAATGTCGAGAGATGGGAAAATATCTAAGATAACTGTCTGGACTGGGTGCCAGAGGAAGAATCTTCTTTGTTTTCTTTGACAAAATGTAAGAAAGTAGCATATTAACGGCAAGGACCAAAGCCAAAAAAGACAGATTGAAAATGCTGTGCTATAAAGGTTTATCCACATTTCCTACTATTCTTATGGTAGTAGATGATCCCTGAGAACTTTACATAATTAAAAAGGTGAAATAGACCAAGATGCCTCTGAGCATCTTCTACATGAGAAACCTAAGCAGGTTTTAACACAAGGCTTTGTTCTTTCAGCCTGTCTTCTTGTATCGTATGTGTGCCTTTGTCTCCCCACAGTGCACAGTGTTCAAGTTGCCAGTTGTCTTTAGGATAGACCAACATTTTAGTGGCTGACAACTACCTGCAGACTCCACACCTATTTGCCTTTTCACACAGAGGGGGAATTCACTGCAAGAAGGTCATTTTGTCTTAAAATACCTCATTAGGAATGAGAAAATTCTGACTAACTCTTACAACAGAACTTCTGTTTGGGACAGAGTCTTGAAAATAACAACACTTGAAAATAATGGTTTGGTTTATCTCCACACAAAATTTCTCTCTGCCATTTCTGTAGATGCACTGACACCTGCCATAAATGGTGAAGTAAAAATGTGCAGTGTTATGCTATACTATCTATATTACCAGTACCTATTAGTTACTACTGATCAAGCACTGATGATACACATAACATGTTTGTATGAACACATAATTACTATTAATGTATTACTTCACTATACACTGACCTCCAACTAAAGTGAGAAATGCTTTGATCTGCACAGGTTTCTGTTTTCCTCATTAATGCTGTTTCAACCAGATTAAAAAAGACCTTTCTAATACCACTTGTTTCCACAAAAGTAGAGTTCTAAGCGTTTGCTGATTGCTGGGTCCTTCAGCTTTCTTTCTTCCCTGCCAATCAATGCTTTGTTTTCTCTTACAAATCAACAGTATACCCAACTTCTTAATCCTTATTCTCCAGGGCTCTCCTGGGCTTGAAGCTGTCAAGCCCCATAATTACACATCTTCCAGCAGTCCTCTACATTTCCCTGTCTGGACTCAGGCTGAGTCAACATGAAAACCTACGTCACTTTAACACAGTGTGGCAGGAGTTTAATCTGCTCTGATACTGCAGCGTAAACACAGGGGGGAAGTCGTAACTCCATTGTAGGGAAGACAGTCCATGCAAGGACATTTACAGGTTTGTGATGATGGATTTTATTGTCACTATTTCAAGAAAGACTTGGCTAAAATTCCCCCATGGATCAGTACTAGGCCCAGTTCTATTCAACATCTTTATTGATGACCTAGATGAGGGAATCGTGTCTACTGTTAGTAAATTTGCAGATGACACCAGGTTGGGGAACAGTGTTGATACCCTGGAAGGTAAGAAGAAGCTGCAGAGGGACCTGGACAGGCTGTGTCAATAGGCTGTGGCCAATGGTATGAGATTCAACAAGGCCAAGTGCAGGGTCCTGCAC
>VWZY01004708.1:594041-622769 GCA_013399075.1 Chloroceryle aenea
TGAGGTGCTGGAGCGGGTCCAGAGGAGAGTGACAAGGCTGGGGAAGGGGATGGAGGGAAAGTTATGAGGAGAGGCTGAGGTAGCTGGGGTTGTTCAGCCTGAAGAAGAAGAGACTTGGGGGGACCTCATCACTCTACAACTACCTGAAGGGAAGTTGCAGTCAGGTGGGGTCTGGTCTCTTCTCCCAGGCAAGGAGTGACAGGATGAGAGGGCATGGCCTGTAGCTGCACCAGGGGAGGTTTAGGTTGGATCTTAGGAAGCACTTCCTCACAGAAAGGGTGATTAGACACTGGAATGGACTGCCCAGGGAGGTGGCGGAGTCACCATCCCCAGAGATGTTTAAGAAATGATTGGATACTGCACTGAGTGGCATGATTTAGCTGATGTCATGATGTTAGGTCATAGGCCAGACTCAATGATCTGAGGTCTTTTTCAGCCTCAATAAGAGCCTACAAGAGAGCTGAAAATGCCTAAAGCTGTGTGGTCATAATCTGATGGTTTTTTTTCTCCTCATCACAGTTGCCTTGCTGATAGAGATTCAACAGGGAGTCATGACAATTATCCATGTTGTATAAAGTATATCTAGCTTTTTGTTGTTGTTATAAATAATAAAAGGACCATCTACTCCTTTTTTACACCCATGTAATGAATAAACTGACTGGTCCACAATAAAACTTGTTACCTAATATTTCCCAGTTCATTTAAGATTCATCTGGTGTCCTGGTTTGTGTGAAAACAGGACTAATTTTGTTCAGTGATTTTACTTTGGCTGCTAGGCCATCTTATCTAGACTGTACTTTTCCCAAGAAAGGTTGGACCAGATGATTCTTGAGTTTCCTTACAGCTTGGCATTGTAGGAGTCCATAAACTCCGATTTAGCAAAAGGTTCAATCAGATTTTGACCTCTCTTCTCATTGACCATGTTTAGTTGTTTTAGGTGGCTATGTCTAAAGAATTTCAGACTTGTAAAGTATCATTTTATTGTTACTGCATATCGTAAAGCTATGCAATTTTCAACAAGAAGCATAGCAGTCCTATTTATGAGCCACTGGACTTGCAGTCAGTATTAGCTAACAGAAGTGTGAATACTCAGATGTGCTTTGTTACACATACACATGTTGAGTAACATGATAGTTTAGATGAAAGGTGCATATTGTTTTCATCACTCCCTGCAGACAGCTGAACAGAAAAGTCCTATCAAACGTGTGTCTATGCTTGCTTGCATGTGTTTTCGTGAGACTGTGTAGACATACATACACAGACACACACAAATATCTGTGTGAAAAAATAATTTGTGTTCTAGCATATGTCAAATTTGCAATATATTTGCTTACAAAAGAGATATTGATATGAGACTGGATAGAGAAGTGCACTACCTGTGTGCACAGCTTACATACTGATTCAAATATTAGCTGCATGCTAGAGCAGTGATAATAGAATAAGAGTCAGGGAAAGGGGAAAGGAAACATCTTTTATCTCCCCTGTCAATTTATTCACTATATAGCTGCTGGGCCTTTTATTGTTCCATATGAAAAACAGTAGTAAAGGAATAATGCTTCTATAAAACATGATTTTCTCATTATGTCTTCACATCTCTGAGATACAGTGAAGTAGCTATTCTCACAAAGGGCTAGCAATATCTAATCCTGAGCAGTTAATATTCTTAAGTTATCTTTGATATCAAGACACATTTATTGCATTTCACTTAGCAAAATTATGAAGCAACTTCTATGCTCAACCTACTCGTGCTTCCATTTATAAATGTTCCTCCTTTCTAGAGCTCACAAAAAATTTATTGAATATATTCAGCCTTGATAAGCAAAATTGTGCTTTTTTCTGTTTTCCAAAACTGCCTGTGTTTTCTGTCTGCATTATCCATTCCTCTTTTCTGATATGGAGAAAACTGCTTTGGTACCAAGTATCACTTTTGAAACTAAAGAGTATGCCTCTAATGCTTATCTTGTCCTCAACTTCATCTATATTTAAGTGGAGTGGGCACCTAGAAATTAATAATTGAAAATGGAAATTAGTTCAGTATGATACCTTCAAAAGAACTAATAATGTATTTTTTCTTTGAAGAATAGTTTGAATTAAATCATTTAGATGGAAAGGCAAAAAAACAATTACATTTTACAATGCTAGTTTGAGAAATCCAAGAGGAAATCCCATGTGTAGCAGCATCTTAGGGGGAATACAGTTTTCATCTAAGACTTTTAGGTAACTTTAATTCTTATGTGAAGAAAAATATTATATTGCCCATGCTCACCATGAACCTGATAAAAAGCAGCTCATATCAAAAATAAAGCAGCAGAAGGCTTTTGCAAGTATACTAGTAAGTGACTTTCATATCATTTCGTAACAGGATCTGACCATTTAGAACATTTCCTCTAACAAAAAATAAAAAAATCAGAATGTCCAGTTTTGCAAAATAATTCACAATCTAACTTTAGCTGCTGTTCAAAAGCTGCTATTAAAATGGGCTTTTTTTGATGTTTTTCTGTAAATATTTTCACTTTTTGGTTCAAATCCTCAGCCTCTGACACAGTAAGTTTCTGATACAGCTGTAATCTAGAAATGTAATAAAAACATTTGAAGGAGAAAATAAAAAAGCTTTGGTAGATCCCTTAATTTCTCATTTCCTTCAGAAAGGCATGACTTCATCATTTGCTAGAATCATGGTCAAATCTCTTAAGCACTAACTAGGTGGGCAATGCTGAACCATACAGGTTCCCTTCCTTCACCTTTTCAGAAGAAGTTCAAGCAGACATTTTCCTGTCAGTTTTACTGCCATTTCCCTTATTAGCATCATGATTAAAATGAAAGATGAAATAAAGCCTTGACATTTCCATATATGAATTTAAGTTACTTATACAGCAAGTCAAAAGAGCAAAAGATTTTGACAATAAACCCAACAGATTAAATATATTTATTTAGAGCTTACTTCGTTAGTATTAATTAAGCTTCTACTTGGTTCATGAACCCTGAGAGAGCTTTTCTTCTTCATTTGTAAATGGAAGTGTTTTTGCCAGGAGGGGGTGCCAAGTACCCACAACATTAATTATGCAAAAAGAAAACACATGGCAAATATTTTACAGAAAGAGAAGTTACCAATTTTTATAGTAGTTCTACTTTGAACCTTGATAGAGCAAATAGTAAATGAAGCTTTCAGCAACTAATGTCTGTTAAAACATCTGTTGAGCAAGGTATGTGTCTAGCATAGTCCTGCTAAATTCTCCTTTACTGAAATTAGTCCAGTGCTTATCTGGGTACTTGGCAAATACTATAGCATCAAATAAATTTTCTGCTACAGTATTTCCATTATCTGAAACAGTATTTGAAAGCCATAGAAAAAAGCTAAAATTTTGAAGAGAAGGCGATTATAAGGAAATGTTATATTAATAAAGCAATGCAACACTCTGATAGATATTTGTAATTTTGTGGGGCAACAGGTGTTGATAGGGGGATGTGAGAGGCAGTGAGGCAAAATTAACCTCCAATCAAGCCAAGGAGGATAAAGATGACTGATCACAAAGCAGAGGGGTAGAGAGTTCCTGAAGTGGTAAATTTATTGAAAGCAATTAAAGCAGATTTTGCTCAGTTTTGTTTCTGTGTTTCTGTTTATATACTTGGTTTTAGGTATTTTTTTCAGTGGTATTTTTTTTTCTTCTTTTCGTAAAAACTTCAGCTTCTGAGCCCTATTATCTATGAATACCTTGTTCCATTTTATTTTTTTTTTTTTTAATCATAGTANTGGTAATATTTAAAATCTTTTCAAAAAATTTATGAGAGCATCCTGAATGCACAATTCGGCTACACTCAACAAACTGTTCCTTGTGTATACACAATAATAGGTAATTCTACACAATAATGACCTAAGTTACATTAAAGCATAGTAAAAGCTCATCTTTAGTCCCACCATTTGGTAATGCTATGTTTTATTGATGCCATCAAATTTTGACAAAGCAAGCCATCAAGCTTCTTAGTATTCTGAATAGCTTTACAATAGTAAAATGATTTCTGTGGTGTTAAAATATGCATTTATTTATGCATAGACATTCATGCATAAGTCAATCCATGCTTTATGCCAAACCATCCAAATAGATAACCTAACTTCATTCAAAAACAGTTACTATGTCAAAATTAAAATAAGCTCAATAAAATAATTAACATAAAATGCCTGTTATAAATACAAAGGCAAAGTGGGCTGCATGGATCTATGCTCATAGAGTAAGGTGAAAATAAAGTATTTCGAACAAAAACCAGACACCACCCAGGCAGAAGAAACTTTATGTAAAACTTCAAAGAAAAAACCTATGTCAAACTGAACAACTTCTAACATGCTTCACTAGTTGAAGTAATCTATCTGATAACTCATCAGAAATATCTGTATCACAAGAAACACTGTGGAGAAGCATCTTTCACAGAAAACGCTGCATACGCTGGAGACCAGAGATCAGGTTTTTATATCGAGGCTTCTACTGCAATACATCTCCATAGACAGATCCAGATAGAAAGAACTGTCTCCCCTGTGACAGATACAAACCAGGTCCAGCACAGAAGCATGAAAACATTTCCTACCAACTATTGGATTAGATAAGGCCAAAGAAGATAAAACATTGGATAAAATTTGGTCATTTCAACATCAGAGGTCCTTTAAATGCCCCCCAAATGTTCCCCTCAGTAAAGCCTTCCCACCAGGTATGGGATATCTCTCTGAGACACATGCAGTGAGGTCTCTAATCAAGTCAACTGGAGGCAGAAACCAATTAGGTATCTATTTGTGCTGTTTTCAACTGGAAACTTAATGCTGCAATAATAAATTCTACAGAGGTGAGGTAAAAAGATAATCAATGGCTATCATGAAAGATTTTACTCAAATATGAGCAACTATGAAAAATATTTAGCTCTCTAACACACTAAGACACACAGAAATAGTATTTTAGATCGGGCACAGCTTTAACACAGTTCAAAGATAGTAATTTAAAGAGTGTGACCTTGAAAACAGTTCTCAAATATAACAGCTATGTGATCTTAAAATACATCAATTCATTAGCCAAAGGTTTCTTCTCCCTAATGGCAAACATTTTCAAATTCACCACCACCACATCATGACTTAAACAACAGATGTTTCTCTGAGCTTTTCTTTTAATCTTTCCAAATAGCAAGAAACTGAAATAACTTGCAGTCACCATGGTAGCTCTGAAACAATAGGATTATGTCCCAGTCATCTGGTATCTGACATAAACCTGGCTGCTGTTCTTTACCTGCAACATGTGGCCTGACATCCCATTTGGAGAGCCCTAGAAATTATTCATAGCAGTGGACAATTTAGACTGATGCATGATTTTCACAAGGATGTAAATCATTACTGTGTACTTGATTTCACTGCAGCCACATTTTCTTCCCTGTGCAATAAACAATTCCTTATACAAATTTCCTGCTCAAACATTCAATTTTTGGTGGCAGAATTAAGGATTATAAACATGTTATTTTACATCATAGCCTATTTACTGAAAATAGTTCATCCAGTCCATGAGTTATTCCCCATCATTTGGATTTAATCCAGAGTCATTCTAGATGAAATTTTTGTATAAAAAGTCAATTTGTTCTCCTCTTGCTCTTCAGTTGTAATGAATGGCTCTTAGAGATTACTCAGGTTAATACACAATGATTATTTTGTTTGGAGTACATGTTCCACTGCTTGTTTTACTTAGTATGAATTATTACTTTCATTATTACGTGGAAAAGACATGCTGCCTGTTGTTTAGGAAAGGACATCAGTAAACCAATTGTAGTGTGGTTGGCAAAATGGATTCATGAAGCTGCATCTTTGAACCCAGGCAAGTGCTTACTGATAGCTACTGCTGACAGAGTACCATGCTCTAGATCTTTCCATTTATGACTTCCTCTTTAGCCAGTTTCACTGCCAAATGTTTCCTGTACTATTGTTACTCAAAACTCACCAGTAAACTGTTTGTTATAATGACAGATTTTATAACTGAGAACCATTATGGCAATGTGCCCTCAAACACACATCTTTTCTCTGCCTAACCTATTCTGCTAGAATGATCTCAACTGTCTTGTTTCTGCTGGAGGCAGCTGTTGCTTTGGACAGTAGCAACAACCATTATTCACAACAGTCTTTATTCATTAATGCTCCTTCTACAGTTTTGGCTTGCTGCTGAAGCAGGAGAGTAAGGTGGCAAGGCACTTCTGTCACCTTAGAAACCTCCTTCTACCACATAAACAGCTTCAAGTGGACATCCTTCTTATTGGCAATTCTTATGGAATTGACCTTTGGTATGTTGTCACTGTAGGTGTGTATCTATATGACAACACTTGCTATCATTCAGAAGGTGCAGAAGATTTTGTGTTTCAATCAAAGTTACTATTTCCTAATTTTGCAGACCGTATGGCACCATAAAGTACAGAGTAGAGCAGATAGTTTTAAAGCATGACATTAACTTTACTAGGGACATTAACAGAGATGAGCAATGTTATCCTCACTGAGGTATGACTTACACCAGTGTTTTCAAATTTGGATGATTAAGGCTGTACCTGAAATGAACACCTATTTTTTCGCAGTTCTGAGATTTAATAGGAATCTATTGGTGCCTGTATCTCAAAGTATTCCTGCATATTTCTAGAATATAATATAGGCATTATATTCTAGAATATAATATAGGCAAAACTGATAAAGATAGCTGAGGTTTATGATTGCTAAGTCTGCCCCTGTTCTTAAGATACATCTCAGAAAAAACAACAAAAAATATTTCTCAGTAATTACTGCATGTAATTTTATTTGTACTTTAGATTTCTAATCAGAAGTACAGCTCAGACAACTTTTAAATTAAATTGCAGTTCATAAAATATTTTTTCATTCTCTTCAGTTTTGCAAATACTACAACCTACATAGGTTGTCATGTTCTCTAATTCTGCCTGGTAAGTAACCTAGACCATCGATACTGTCACCATGCACTCATCACTAATAAATTAAAGTTATTCATTACTAAAACATACCAAGCATGTTGAAATTACTTTTTCCTTCCTACCTGCACTTGCTTAATGCAATACATTATTGCTAGAAACACTTTTTACATTCCCACCATCTTGATGAATGATACAAGCAATGGGGTATATTCTCTAGACATTCAACTTACACCCTCTGCACAAACAAGTCAGACGTGCAAAAAGGCTTCAGAATCATGCCTGCAGGCATTAGTAAGCTTATTAGAACACTGTAATAAGGATTAGTTGAATTTCTTATTCAGAGAGATGAAGCTTTTATAAGTCTCTTGCCTTCACCTACCAACACAGGTCAGTTTTAAATCATTACTATTCTTAAGCCACAATGTTTTTTTTTCTGATACTCAGCTTAGTCACGATGATCATGGATGATTTATGTTCATAAAAATTAGTAAAACTAGAAACCAATATATGAAACATAATATTTCTGGTTTTATTATTATGAAGGCAATGTAGCACAACTGACTTTAGCAGTAACTTTCACACTGAAATGAAACCACCACTTTCATTGACTCTCTTGCATTCACTTTTGGGTATTAAGCTTTTCCCACGGTTTTCATTGATCTTGCAGTTGAAAACTTCTCTTCACCTTCAACCTTCCTTCTCTCATAGTAGTAGCTATAATGATGGTTATTCTGAAAATTACTTCATTGCATATTTAGATGAAGATGTGAATCTTTCAGTAATTGCACAACTAAAGACATGATTTTTTCAACAATTGTATAACTGGTTTATTTGGATTAGATTGGAATAAGCTTGTTTATCTGTTTTTAATATAAATAAATCAATCTGTCAATCCCCTAAGAGCTATAACAACACTATATTATCATGATGCAGAAATATTTAATAAAACTTATCTTAAGGCTTTGTAATTTATTTATTTTTTTTTAATTCAATATGTCTGGAGTAAATACATTATTAAATCATAGCATTTTTAATGACTGTGCTTACCAGTTGCTGTCCTTGGACGCCCCAGGCTGCATACTGTAAAACTGAATCCTCTACTTCTGGAGGGTTTAACTCCCAAACTTCCCTTGAAAAAATGTAAAAATTTTTACTTGAACACTGGTATTGCTTTATGTATAAAACCATTGACAATGACATCATACTGAAAACACGATGTGACCTACCTTGTGTGTATGTTATAGATCACATATGAAGCTGTATAAGAATAATGAAAAACCTGTGAGGGGAAAAAAAAAAAAAAAGCTTAAGAATTACAAACCCAAATACTGGATCAAATATAGACTACCATTAGGATAGTCACAGCCTTTCAGTCCCTGTAAACAACGATAACTTTGCTACTGAAAGAAAGAATTTACTAAATTAATTATAACCAACAGACTTCAACCAGGGTTTGAATGCTGTATGAAGGACACACATGCTCATCTGCTCATTTAACACTTAACCTTTACAAGAACCACACAGAAAAGGTCCCAATCGGAAAAACCCGTGTTCCTATGCAACGAAATGATTTAAAAAATAAAATAAAAACCAAGCAAGCAACATCCCCCCCTCCCCAAAAATAAACCACCTTTTCTGTTTTTCTTCATTAGGTTATGGTCAAAATGACTGTGTAGGCATCACACTTACTTTACTTGAAATGCAGACAGAGGGTCATATGATAATTTTTCTGACCACCTGCTACATACAGCCTGAATGACCTTCTGGTCATGACCTTATGGCTCACAGAAAAGAATAAAAAACCTGAGTGCTTACTGGGGCTCTGTTTGGTGTGGCTTTCCTTAAATATATTTCAGTCTGATTTTGATGAATTTTCTTTGAAATTCAGGGAAAGTTTGTTTTGTCTGAGATTTTTCATATACAACATTTTGGGTAAAACAAAATAGCTATTCGTCAGTAAAACTTCCTTGTTCATCAGGAAGTTACCAGTGATTTCTGGTCTCAGAAACCTCATGATTCTCTGGATGGGAGACAAAAGGAAATCTAATTTACAGTGCTATGCTGCTGTCTTTATTTCTTGAAAATTTTGTCAACTGAAATTAACAGAATTGTCATTTAAATGCAAAAAATCAAGGAGTGATGTAGGTGGACCCAGAAGATCCATGGTGGAAAAAATCATGGTAGAGTGCATAATGTGATATACCACCACACTGAAGGGCTGACAGGAAAGTAAAGTATTACAGCTTTTCTTTCTAGTAAAACTTTTGTCTTTATACATAAAATGGATAACAAACATTTTGCTGTCTTTCAGGCTGAGGTGACTGCTTTTATTCTAGCACATTACTTTACTGCAATGTCTCACATTATGAAAATAGCATAATTCCATCATATTCATTAGTTTTACCATGAGTTGAAATTATTTCATCATCTTGGAATATAAAATACATTTATGACTAATTATTATTATACTAAGAGAAACTCTTCTTTTTAATGTAAACTACTGTCAGAAGGAAACATAGGGTGATACCCAGTAGACTTACTGTAGCTTCATGTCTACAGTCACAGCATCTCTGCTTGGCACATGAAGGACTTATTTCTGAACAATGTCAGGCTAATTCCAGTTAGATGTAAACAGATACAGCTGTAAAGCCAAAAGCTTGATACAGATATACCTGTTGGAAACTCTTTAGTTTGTATTATCTGCACCAGAAATCTTTTGGTATCTCCTCAAAAGAGGAGAGAGGAAGGAGGATCATGCATGAACAGCACCACTGCAATTTGCCCCTTTTGCATATAAGAGTTGTTTCAGAGGTTGTTATTTTTTTTTCTGGAGGTCATTCAATAACAGAATCATTATCAGTTCCCTGTCAACACACACCAAGAATTCAGCATGTCCTTAATCCTTGCTGGCTGATGCTACAGGAAGCCTGCAAAGGCCTGTAAGATTAGTAACCATTCTTTGAATTTCCCTTGCTATAAGATTTCCCTTTTAGACAAAAATCACTTTCACTTTCCAGGTCTATGATGATTAACATCAAAAATGTTGCTTCAGTGAGAAGAATCACACATATATTAATATGGATGCTCCAAACTGTTACTGTTTGTTATATTACAGCTTCTGATGAAGAATTTGGCCATACAAGGTACCAGCCTCTTCTGAAACGTGCTAAGTGTGACAAAAATTAAAACAAATTATAATAATATATGATTGTTGTAGGAGGTACAAAGACACCAAGAAGAATATTGTAAATGACGTGATTGATTTTCTCTAAATAGCTACCAAAACCACATCTGCTACCATGTCTCTATACTGTATATACATATACAGAAGTAGACTACTTGCTTGCATACCATAAGGTTTAAAGTTTAGTGGGTTTTCTGGGAAAAAATAACTTGATAATAACACAGTTGAGCACCTATCAGGACAGAGTTATTCAGGTGTTTCTGGTAAGACAATGAGACAAACCATTGGCTTCAAAACACTTGCTTTCTTTTACAAATCCTTTATCACTAGAGGTAAGTGACAGAAAATAGAAGAGACATAAATGGTTAAATCATGGTGGTTTCTGCACAGGACATACACTGCCAAAGGCTACACAGGGGGCACTTGGCAGCAGCTGTTAAATGGGACAATCTTATACAGCCAGTTACAGTGAAGAAGAATGGGTCTTTTGCCCTTCCAGAAAAAGGGAGAAGTCACAGATACCATGTAGAGGGGCTGATAAGTATTTAGAATAGAAATATTTTAAAAGTAAATTATTAGACAGAATATATTTCAACAAGAAATGCTAATGGTTTAGCATTTACACTTACTGGTGTAAATTATTTTGACAGCTTTAACAGAAAATATGCTACAACAACATGAAGAACATGTTTCACATGGAATATCTCCTCCTGCCTTGTGGTAAAATTTCTGTCTAAATATTGATTCCTAGTATTAATATCTTTGTGTTAAAAGTATTAATAGCTTTGAAAGAGCTCCATAACCAAAGGAGACCAACTTACAATGAAGTAATTTTCAGGGAGGATGCTGACACATTTCTCAAGTTATTTTTATTTCTTAATAGGAATACCACGTATACATTGCAAGTAGGCAGTTTCCAAATTCAAACTTGCAAATAGATAGAATCATCATAAAAATTAAAGAAGGATGTAGAAAACATTGCTTTCTATGCCTGGCTTATGTTGTAAGTGCCTAGAAAGCACTCACAGTTTTGTATAAAGGTTTATCTGTTTGGCTCTTTTTTGCAAAGAGCAATGTCAGTGGCTGGACCAAACATCTCTTATCCCTAAAGTACCATGACATCACACAAAAGGTACACAGTTGAAGGCACCAAGGCTGACACTAACCATAGGGAGTATCAGCAACCCTTAAAATACCAGTATCAAGCCTTCAACACAGCCACCAGCTGCATCCACTCTGGAAGAGGCCTGGGGGATTTCATTCCATGACTCTTCTTGTGCGGGATGTTTTCTAATCAGAAAAAAGCCTGGTAATTGGTGATGGAGTTTTCGAATAAACAGACTGAGATCTCACAGAGGTAAAGCTCAGACTGCACTGACCTGTCTCATGGTATATTACACTGAAGGCTGGTCTTTACCATTCAGATCCAAAGTGCTGTCATTGCTATTCCAAAAATTTTTTAAACTTTTCTTGTACTCCATGTCTTCTAATTGGGGTGGTATCGAAAGACTGAACTAAAGCTAATATTTAAACACAGTAAATTACACCAGCTGACAAAAACAAACAAACAAACAAACAAAACAAACAAAAAAACCAAACCCTGACACATTGAGATTGTGTGAAACTGAGGAAAAGAGAGAAAGGTTGTAGTGAAAGATGACTCATCTTCCAGATATGATGAGAATCAGTTAATGAATATGGACACAACATTTCTAAGAAGTGAAGCAATATTGGAGATTAAAGCCGTTTAAAATATTAAATATATTACAGTAATTTCTGTAATGTCATATCAGTGAAAGAAAGTAAAGATGGGGAAATGGCCTGGCATGATTTATTAATATAACTATACATGTTATAGTGGGACACTGTGAGAAGCCTTACCTCCACAAATGGCATGTATGCCTGTTAGGCTTCAGGCCTTTCTGACAAGTTGCCTCTTTCTATTATGATAAGCTGGAAAATGTTCCCCACAATGTTAAGAACTGAAAATAGCTTTTTTAGATCAGACAGACAGCATACATCCCCTCAATATAATTTATTTACTTTTTCTTTTGCCATAGAATGCAGTATGTAACTACTACTGCATACCATATATTCCTTCTCAATTTAGTCTTTCATCAGTTTATAAACCTAAGACAAGCTTTCATGTGATGCTGCTCACCAGTGAAAAAGTTACTTGCATTTGTGTATGAAAAAAAACAAAATAACAGAACTATATTACAAAGAACCTCAAGGGAAAAGGTGAAAAAAGTATTTCAAGACAAATTGCTCCAGTCAAAACTTGTTGAAATAACAATCTATTATTCAGGTAACAGCCAACAATAAAAAAATCCACACGTATCAATCATGATCTGAACTTTTAGATGACATACTGTTTTGGGGTTTATACGTCCTTTATTTTCTACCTTTCAAGGAATGTCTTTGTCTTTGTAAGGTTTTTAAAAATGAAATATTGTCATGGAACTCAATGCATAGCCCAGCAAGATGCAGGAAAATAATGCACCCTATACATTTAGCCAAATACAGCCCTCTAATTCTGTAATATACTCCAGGAAATATCTGGCTTGCTGTTCTTGGGTAATTTGGAAAACATCCCCCAGCAGAATAGTGTTTGTGCTAAAAAGCTGCCAAGAAAATGTCACCAGTAGTACTTCTACAGGATGATGTGGGCCCTCAGCTCCAGGGAAATGGAGGAAAGCTGATGACATGAGAACCTTGCAGCGCTATCATCATGAAATGCTCAGACATGCCAAACACCTTGATGCCTCCTTTATCCATTTCCTATATTATAAATCAATTATATTCTTTCATGTTTTATTTATTTAGAGCAATAACAAAGCCTCCCTCCTAGTACAGCTTTTTGAAAGGTAATGAATGGACAGCCCTATATTTTATTTTTACCCATGCAGACACTGATTCTCCAAACCCATCTCCCTGGTTCTCAGCACTGCTAGACTCTGTAAATTATTCTTTGATGTTTAAATAAGACCTCTTACTTGCATAAAAAAAACTTTAAGTGAGAACAATCACAAATGACAGCATATGAAATGCACTGAAAATTTCAGCATCTGCAGTAATACTTTCAGTTATTCCAAAATTTACTAGTCAAACACATAAATCTCACATATAATATCCAGCAGATAAAGTTGATATCTATTTATTTGTATTGTACCTAGCAAAGAAAAGAGAGACTATTTAAGAGCCATGTCCTTTCTATCATAAAAAAACAACCAAACAAACAAAATTAAAAAGTGCAGCAGAGCATCATTAGATAACTGAAATTGCAGAATGTGCCATCAAGCTCATCCTACTTAACCCAAAGCATGTAACACTGACTTGGAAAGGGAGGCAGTTTCTCAGATAAGGTTCAAAACTGTCAGATCTTTATGATTCATCAGAGAGGTATCAGACCTTTAATGGGTTAATATACATTGGATCACACTGAAAACAAAATCAAGTATTTTAAGAGACTAATCTGAATGAAAAATTATTATATTATTATTCTCTGAATTAAAGTATTTAATCAGAATTAAGACCAGCATAATCAACCTTAGCTATGGAAATTTTTAACTGCTGTAATCTATGAATGCCTTCCAAATAGTATTATTCATAAAAAGAGAAAGATCAAAAAACTGCTTTTATTGCTTCACTGGCAAAAGTCAGTTATCAGGCAGTTAAAAGCTAAGAGAAGCTGACCTGGAAAAGGTTTTGTGTGCCTGAAAGCTTTTCTATTTTTAACAGCTACATCAGTTGGTCTAATGAAAGATATTACCTCTTCCCACAAATCCAATCTCATTTATCTCTTCAGGCCATCACATCCATAACAACGTTGCTGAGAAATAAACATTCCTGAGCCCAGCTGAAAAAAGGACTCCCTAAAACTAAAAATGATCCTTCCTAATTAATAACCTGTGTTATAGTATATATCACAAAATGCATGTGAACCGAGGACAAAGACAGAGGAGACACTGAAGCAGGGAAATAAACAGGAATACATCTTGCCAAGGACACTCACTTCCTCATTCATCCATGGCCTTTCTCACTTTTAAAGATCTTTGACAACACCCTAGTGAAATGCTTTGGCATGTTTTCAGACTGCCTCGGTATGTGCCAGACATGGGAACTACTGACTGTTGTACACAGTTTGAAGAACAGCAACACCACTAGGATTTTGCCTTCATCCTCTTTTCTACAATTTAATTAAACATTTGAAACATTATTGAAAACTCTACTTATGCTCAAAACTGAACCAAGGGACTTGCCATGGTAAAGCAATTACAAGGCCAAGATAAAAGGTAACCAATCATTTGGCTGTCATTCATGGAAGGAATACACCCACAAGATGACACATGGAACCTCATTTACAGCTCTAAGATCAAATCTTCAATAAACCTTCATTAAAGACTCAAGATTTCAATTCAGAAAAAGAAATGCAAACATGTACTTCTTCCTCTCTTGCCTTTGGGATAAGTGTCATGGAAGAAAAATGGAGCCTGCAAAACATGCCATGAACTACAAATAATAAGCAAGTACCAGACACAGAGAGGAAAGAATATGAAGGGAACATAATGAAATATAAATGTACGAGATGGTTACTGAGACCTTTTAGAAGTGATTACTCAAATTAATACACTGCTTGTGACAGAGTCACATCAAAAGCAAGTGACATATGAGACTGTGTTGATGACTGAGTAATGAACATGATCTGTCTAACTCCACATGATTTAACCCCAGTTAACAGGGTGTACAGTGAAGTGCAGCGCTGAGCAGGCTGTGCATGAGCTCATGATACATGACACTCGAGCATGATACCACCGTGTTCCAGCCACAGCATTTTCAGACCACAATTAGTATTTACAATCAGTGTGATAACATACAAATTACAAGGAGTTTGGATCGCTTTAGAACATATTACATTGTATGGTAGAGATCTGACAATTATTACTGAAAGATACAAATGCATTACAAAAGTCAAGTTACTGTATATTCAAATTTACTCTCCATAGAAAATCACAGCCTATACAAATTATAAGAAGTCTATATCTAGTGGCCACACAAATTATATAAATTATCTAAAATATGTCTCCTCTAGATAGTTATATTTTATTTTCAGTTTTGCTCAGTGTACACTAATTTAGTTCAGATTTCCAGCAATGAAAATAAGAAAATACTTTGAGCAGAGTATTAATATCATATACATACTCTTTATTCTGCTATATATTTGGAGAACACCAAATTATTTGTGGTCAGATCTCATCCTCTGTGGTAGTCTGCTGAAAGCAAATGAGTTACAATGAGAGTGTGCTAGTATTTGCCTTATGCCATCAGGATTCCAATCAGCAACTTCTCACTCTCCCAAAGAAATGGATCAACATTCACATAAACTCCTCTTCCTCATTTCATTCTTTATGATCTTTAGGACACACAACTTTGCTAGGACTGCAGTGTAAAAAGAACAGAATCAGGATCTAATGTGTTGAGTCAGAACTTTCACAAAACAATAAATTTATGTGTTCGTTTCTTCCTTTTGTATTTTGAGATGTATGATGCCCCTATTAGTAAAAACCTGTGATGGAGTTAGTAAGGTGAAATTAGTGGCAGCATGACTGCTGCCAAAGGCAAAGTACAACTGCTGGATCAATCCTCCATTCATTTTCCAACATATGTGCTAAATAAATTAATAAAATTAATGTTATCATTAACATTACTATGTTAAATCCACCCTTCTTTAAAACTCCATAATCATTCATTTCACACATTCCCCATTTGCCTGTCCAGCCTGACTCCATGTGGTCTCCAGCATAGGGACTGCTTCTAAAGAAGATTAAACAACTAAATATAGTATGGTCATATATGGGTTTCATGTAATTCGCTACTTGAGTGTAGAACAAGTGAAGAGAGAGCTCTGCAGCATTAACTTCCAAGACACAGATACATGAAACTACCATATATGACACACTACAAATGAAGAGGTGGAATAAAACACATACTATATCAATAACAGACTGACTTTGTGTACTTCTGAAAATGATATTGGCTAAAGACTAGAATTCTGTTGATTTCACACCACAGCAACTACTATGGTGAAACCTTAACCTCTGTATTGATGCCAAAGCTCAAGTCTCTTAGGGATAAACACCAGAAATGGTTTAGACCATTCTTCACTGAAGTGGAACTGTTTGTTCTTGGGAGGTGTAGTGTTTTGCCGTTACTTTGCTGGTCCTAGATTCAGTGAGCATTTAATCACAAGAGTTAATTGACTGATTACATATGGATTATATCTGGGGTACAGAGAGTCACAGAATTTAACACCTTCATGAATTGTGGATTTGCACCAAAATCCAGTAAATCTTTTCACCCTACCTAAATTTTAAACTGCAGTTAATGATACATCAATACAAAGTTCATAGAGCTAGAGAGGCCTGCTGTGATCATTTTACCTGACCTCCAACACCTCAAACAAAGTTTATGGGGCTTCTAATTTTAAGTAGTATGATACACAGAGATTCCCAATGTGTTCAAGGGGTTTCAGAGTAAACCTTAACAACCAGCTAAAGAGTCTATAACATTAAGATGATGCATTTCCACAGATCTTTGAATCCTATTTCTGATAAATTCTAGAAGCAAAAAATAAGAGGTAAATTTTGCCAATAATTTTTATAAATCTATATATATTTTTGCATAAATGTTTCTGAAAGCTCTGTGTCTAATTGCAAAGAGTGAATCTAAGATAGCTTGATGCATTTGAGCACTGAAGTTAAATGACAAGGTTATAACTTTGCAAAGCACTGTATTTGTTTCAATCAACATCAATTACTTGTCATGATTGATAAGAACCGCTGCATATCACTGGTAATAATTTATGGTTTGCATTAATGCTTTTGGGTATGAAATATTGCCAGCCATAACAACTATATACTGCCAAACCAATATAAATATGAAGGCAAGACATTTCTAGACACATAATTTATCTATAAGAAAAAAGGCTGCCGAGGAAGCCTAAACAAAATAGCACCTCTAGAAAACCTGTTCAAACTTTAACTTTTCCACATATAATTTTTCAATAAGATTAATTATGACAAGAAAAAGACATCCGCTGCAGAATGTTAATTAATTCACAATCAGTTAAACTCAGTTCAGCTAACCAACAGTAATGTGATCTGAACCAGAGTTCAGAGTAACTGCAGAAACTTTTCTTCTCCTACATCAAGAGCTGAGATAGACCACCCTATATTTGGATATGCAACTCAATCATTTTTGAATATATAATAACTTGAGATGAGTGAATTATTCAAAAAAGAATGTTCTGCATTGCTACTTCTGAAAGCCTCATATATCACTGCCATTTGAAATTCTATTAGTTACGCTATCACATAGAATATGTTTCTTGATTCTTGTATGAGATGACTTACGACAAAATTTTATATTAATTTTTTCTTGCTTATTCACCTTCAGCATTAAAAAACAGGTATGACTTCACTGAAATCATTGTTACAGGATGGCAAAGGTGGTAAGTCTTAAGCCTCAGGCATAACACGCATATTTTTAACATCGATATACATGTACATACACATCATTCTCAAGTGTATGCTCACACTCATATTCAGTATGATTAACATTTTGACTTTATGAATATTTCAGGATTTACAGAAACTTGTCTCTTCCTGAACTAATTTGCACGCAGCTTCACAATGTACATGCACATTTTCATCTGGACTAGCATAAGGGGAAACAGAAGATATCGATCCTGACAACACAACCAGAACTTTATCTCCACAGAAATATGAGTCTGGTGAGGATGCTTGATTCTGGTCATTGCAGCTGAGGATACTAAATCTGTCATAGAAAAATATGTAAGTACTTTAATACTGCCTGATACTTTAAAGAGTCTGATTTCTCTACAGGGTCCTTCTTGTATAACTTGAATCCCATATGAGAGGCACCCTCTTTATGAGAAACTTGGATTGAGTATCTCCATACATATTGAAAACTGTTAATTGAAACCAAGGTATGCTTTAAATCACTGATTCTTGAAGGCAGAGGTGCATCAAATTTCTTTAGAGTATTCTCTGATGGCTTAATTTAGTTTGTTCTTTGGGATACTGTGGAAGAAGGAATTGAGTAAAGACTTGGTTTTCTCCTCAGTTCTTTCAAGGTAATATGTTCCTTACATATTGTATTTATTCAAACAGATTGCTAAAGAGAAAATTGGCAAGTGCAGAAAAAATACCACCTTGCTTTGAAGGGACACAGTTCTACATGTGGTGGTATTTACAAAAATGTACATAGGCTGATGCAAGTGAAACATTATGTGCACAGAAATGGGAAAAAAATGTTGATAAAATATTTTCTAAAATCAGTTTCCATGTAAAATTAAATGTCCAGGTTCTGAGCACAACACAGAACTGAAGATGCCCTGAAATGATGAGGATACAAAAGATGATCAAGGTATACAGTGGGACAATTCTGAATACAAGTCTACAGTCTCAGTGTCACTTTTGCTTTTCTAGACAAACTGACTCAGGCAGCAGTAAGAAAGCAGATACTCGATACTCCTCTGGTGCTTACTTACAAATGACCTAAGGAGATGAAAAGACCCTGGGGAGCTGGAGAAAGGATAAGCGATGAGACAAATGGCCTGTGGGTCTGAAGAAATGCAAAGGGAATATGGAAAACAAAACTGGGCTGGGGGAAGCAGATGGGTAAAGTAGCAAGCATGCAAGATAGAAGAAGGAAAACAAAAAGACACTGCTAAAAATATCAGGATAGAAAAACAGAGAAATAATAACAGAATAAGCTCAGAAGAAACCAGAACTGAGTCCCTTAAGGGGCTGAAAATGAAGAGAGTCAGATCAAAAGCAAACAGGCAGCAGGGAGGGAAAGCAGTAAGATCTGCAATGTGTGGACATGGTGGTTGGAAAACATAGGCTCTTGGGAATGGTGAAAAAAATTTCTACAGAGCAGACTATCATTTAGAGCCTTCCTCTTTTGAAGGGTAGAAGACCTAAGTGAAAATGGCAAACAGATTTCTCTGACAGTTCAGTACGTGAACACATGAACCTCCTGCCTTTCGCTACCTTGCCTACCATCATCTAAGCTAATAAGCTAATTGCTTAGTGTGGATATACCACACGGAAAAGAAAGAAGGCAGTGGGTGTTTGCTGTAAGTCATATTCTCTTCTCTGGAGTCTCCCACAGTGATACCAAGATACCTTTAATGGTATCTCTGTGTACTAGGCTGTCCAGGGAATTATTTACATGCTAGAAGGTGTGGTTTGTTTGTTTGAGGTTGTTGTTTTGGTTTTTTGTTTGGTTTTTTTTCTTTTTTTTCAACAGAATTCAATTCCTTATTTAGTCTTTAGAGAGCTTTTGTGAGAAAATGACTGTCTTAATTTTGAGTATTTATCTACCTGTAGGTTGAACAGGTTTCCCAACCACTTTTGAAATCCATGTGGCTCTTGTATTGCAATCAAACCTTCGTGACTGGGGCAGTGAACATCCCAAACCATTCTCCAGAAACCCTCTGGAAACTCTTCAAATGATTCAAAAACTGCCTTTTAGATTTGTCTCCTTCTAACATCAGTTCTGCACTGGAATGTGAACTCCAGTATCTTTAATAAACTGTATGTACGATAAGACAGAATGAAAAGAAAATCTTGTCCATAAGTTCTACAAGTATCACTATGGCTAAATTTCATCTTCAGTTTTAAACTTTCTTTTTGGTCATGCCCTATTCATCTCCCTTATCTCTGTTTTCTTTGGTGCTGCTGGTCCTGCTAGCTGCCTTGTATTGTTCTCCTTCTGTTCCACTACCTTGTAACAATACTGAGCAAAGTATCACCTCTCTATGAGGTTTCTAACAATTGAGCTCACAGACAGTTACCCACTCCAGCACTTCCCATTAACAAGCCATGATGCTGCTTGTAGTCAACTAGGCCTGCCTTCACTCATTTTCTCTTACTGTACCATATTTCTGTATTAGTCTCTGTTGTGGCTGTTTTATGATATTATAGTTCCTTTGACAGGGGGTAGCATGAAGTAGACTCTTGTAGCAAATAAAAGACTTCTTCATGATGGAGCGATTAAAAGGTCATGATAAGAGAGCTATTCATTTAGTACAAGGGACTACTTCATGGTGATCTCAAAGAAGCTATAATAAAGTGATGCATACCTCACACCAAACTCATCTCTCCAGGAAACATCTAATCTGGTGCTATATTTGCAGACAATAAATAGAATTAAAAAGGTTACATTTGTACAGGTGGTTGACTGTCCTCACTGAAACATTAATATATTGCCTAAGACCCCAGGCTAACCCCTTTCATGCTCAAATACCCAAAAAGACTTGTCCTTACTTAAAAAGAGCATAAAAATTGGATAATAAAAGGGGCACATATTAATATTTCTCTAAAATGTGGACCGAACCATTTGATCTGTTAGGTCTGTCACACTATCAGTGTTCCTCAGAGCATGAGACTGAAGCTTGGTTTAAAGCATGATGTGCAACAAAGACAGCTTTGCAAAGATACGCTTAAAATATTTCTCTGGGACAGTTACATAAAGGTCTAGTCTTTGCCATCTACTTCAAGGTATTTCAACTCTGTCTATGTATGTATTTTAAAAGATCTTTCATTCTATCTGTACCAAAGTAACTGCTAACTCCCGTTTTGCAGGAATCCACTTATTCAACATTTCTCCTTTCAACACTGATGAGAGATGCAAATGCCAGCAGATTTATCTGCTTTCCTGACTGACCTGTTGGCCTAGTCAGAGAAGAGACAGTCAGCCAATTTTTCTTTGATCAAGGAGCCAGGAATGCAGCCAATGCCTCGTATGAAAAACATGGGATGGGTTCCTCATGCATAATGTAGATGGGAGATAACACTTGCCATACAATGAGCTACAGAAAGAGAATTGTGACACAGGACAGTTAAAATGTTTGAAAAACACACAGACCTTTTTTGGTTTTTGGCATTTGCAAAGGAACAGAGTTTTCATTTACAGGATTACGTATTACTTCTTAAAAGCCAAAGCAGTGCCAACCATCCCCATTTATATCCACTCACAGGGCCGACTGAATTACCTTGTTGCAATGCTGTTTCTAGTGCAAGGAAGCTCTTCCTTAGCAATTTTTAAGCAATGACCTGGGTCAGGCTGACCCTTTTGCTGCAGGCTAAATCATTCTGTATTACTAGGAAGACACAGATTTTTCCATGAAGGTTACTTGTCCCTGTTTCAATGAAGTAGTAGCAAATTCCAGATTCCAGCAATAAATGAACTAGCTTGACACTTCAGTTATTCCTCTAGGTTTTTCATTGTTTGGGGAAGTTACTAGTAAAGTGGTGGTGGGTGGTGGATTTTTTATTCATTCTCATTTATTTTTAAATCTGTTGACAACCTTTTCCTTTGTAGACTGTTCTTACCACATTTTTGTTCAATTTTAAAAATAACTGACTTTTGTTCCTGATGTTAAGTATTTCCTAGAGAACTATTTTCTGCTCTGATTGTAGAGTCACCGAACATAACAGACCACTTGTTAAATTGCATCAGATATTAGTTCTTGTTAAGGAATGTCAAAACAACTCTTTTTGGGTCTTTTAGTATTCTAACATGAGATCACCATTAATGGTATACATAGCTAGAAGTACTGGCAAAATTTCTTCATTACTGCCACTCACCTTCCTTCCATTAACTCCATACAACATGGCTTTGGTTCCCCTTGGGTTAATATATCTGATAAAATGCAGTACAGTTTGCTTCGTGCTTGACACTGTGCTTTTCCTAAGGCATTTAAAAGGGCACTGGCAACTACACTATTTGTCATCTTCAGCTACTGCCTTGTCAAAGCACAGAAAGGCAAGTTCAAATTCAAGAATGTATTCAGAAGAATAGAAAAAAATGTCTATATTTGTTTATTCATCTATGGTGGTAGGTACCAAACATATCAAAAATAGAGGTTGTGAACATTTCTGCATAATTGACAGTACAGATGGAATTGCTTGTATTAATATGGCTTCCCTAGGAATGAACTTTGTTGTGAGGTACATCTTTCCTCCCTGCCTTTCAACATTTCAAAATTTTGTTGATTGTAGTTATAGATTTCCCCATTTGTCAACTCACTTGTTTCCCTGTTTCCATCAGTTCCAAGTATTTCATCAAAGCCCTGTCCCGATAATCTCTGCAAATGATTTACAAGGTAGTGCATCATGCTTCTGAATGCACTGCATTACATGGTGGTTGTTAGGCAGGTGGACAGTGGACAGTTACAGGCTTCAAGTTTTTGTAGGGCACCTTTTACTATGAGATGCAACCTCAGGCTGCTATCAAGTACAAAGCTGTATCAGTGATTACACTTTTAAAATATTTTTCTAATAATCTCTGATAAAAGCTGCTGTAAGTGTGCTCCAGATCTTTCACATCAGTCAGCAGCTAAGCGAGTATGAGTAACAATACATATTTTCTCATAAATAGAATAAACATTTCCATCTTCACTACACCAAGTTAAGGACACAGCTGGAATTGCTCTTTTAAAGCCTCTGCATGGGCTACAGGTGAATTTTCAAAAACCTTCTGACACATTTTCTGAGCTTCTATTCTGATACCAAAATGTCTGTGAGAAAGCTACTGATGATTTCAGCTAAATAAAAAAAAAGTTTTATAAACAAACTGTATCTTTCTATGATTTATTACATAGAACATTCTTTTTACAGTGTTTTTCTGCTAAGCACGCTTAATTTTAAATATATGTATCACTGTATATACTGAGTTGAAGATGATTATGAATGTGATCTTCAAAGGGACTTTTTTCTTTTGAGAGCCTCTGCCCTAATGACCTAAACTACTTTCTCAGAAGAGCTCTAGCAATGAACTTCATGTAGCCATTGTGACTTTTGGATGAAACTTACATAAACACAAATGTTACATTGTACATAAATTCTCTGCCACCCATAATAGAAAGGGAAACAAGTAAAGGTTCTGGTGGGGTTTGCTATAGCAAAGACTAAGAAGCTCAACAGCCACCCTGCAAGAACCAAATTCAAGTATGTTACTGAAATCCAACATAAATGTTTCAGGTTCTATTCTGAAGAAAAAAAAAATAATCTAAATTCAGATTTTGGCAGATCATCTGACAAAAATTGAAAGGAAAATATTCTTAACAGAAGAAATCCTCTGTTGGGGAAACCTATCCTTTCAAATCTAAGTACTGACAAAAATAGTTTACTTCCTGATCCTGATAACTACTCCAGTCTGTGATATGAATGTGTCTGAAAAGACATGGCTACAGGAAACTTATACCTCTGATGAAACCATTTTATTGATCTCTGTAAACTCTGGCTAGTTCATTACTGCGTGATTTCTATCCTGAAACAATTAGTGAATTTAAATATACAATACTATTAAACTGACATATATGCTCAGTCATTCACACGCATATATATAAAAAGCGACAACTGGAGATTTTCAGTTCCTTGCTGCTTCTGCATAAAATTTACATGGGGAATAGAATTCTGAACTTTGTAAAGATGGATATATTAAGGTGTCAGATGAAGTCAATGAGATGCATACCTCTAGCATGAGTCTTAAGGATCATCTTTGGTGCTTATCTACACCTTTAGGCATTCAAACACCTCTGCAAATCTCACACTTAAGTCCTTGGAAATTGTTACTCTTACCCTTTCCACATGTGCTAAAGCCGTCATAATCAAAATAAAGAAATCCAAGTGATTTTACATCAAATACCTGTTGTAAAGTGCTTATATTGCTCTCACATACTTAAGTGGAGAAAAATCCACAATACAACCACTTATTTGACATTTAATTCATCTTCCTTGTAATTCAATGGGTAGAATTAAATGATTAAACCTAAAGTGATTATGTACATAATGAGTAAAAACAGATCAATCCTTTTTTTAATTTCAGTAGTGGGGGTTATAAAAATATTTAAGCACCTTTAAGATGAGGAACTACCTAGTAAAATTCACATTTGTGTCCTTTTAAAAATAATAATGGTACTTTAATCAAACTAAGCTTCTTAGATTTCCAAGAAAGCAGTGGCTATTTTATTGTAATCCCCTGGCTCAATTCTCAGTTGCTGTACTGTTTTTAACTCTGGACTTTACTGAGCTATGTCCATTTTGAGCATCTATATCCCCCTATAAAATATTTGCTTTTGTCTTCTGTTTTCTTAAAAAAATATGATTTATTTTCCCTAAGAAACAGACAATAGGCCACATACTCAATAGGGAGAAGAGCTATTTCTTTTTCATCTGTATCTTGACCATCAAGTTCCCTGAAAGCTTCTCTTCCCTTACAGAAATTTATTGTCAATTTAGAGAAGTCATTACAGAATCCCTGTTACTAATAATGGTGCAGCAGCTTGAATGACTCTTCCTCAACTCCCTTTAATTATATTTTACTGATAAGATCTACACATTCAGTATGGATGCTGAGATTAAAAAAAACATATACAGAAACATATGTTACAGGCTTCTTTCAAAGATAAGAACCATGTGCCAGATTAATACAAGCAGCAAAGCTTTGTACATGGCAAGAAGAAGGGATAGGATTCCTAGTAAACCTACCCTCATGTAGGGTGCAGATTTATTATCCATCTGGTTCCATGGTTTGAGACTGAGTGGTGTAACTGGTCCAGCACCCTCTCAAAGTTTGAATCTTCTCTGATTACATTCAATAACAAAATTTCATGGTCCTCAGTGGTACAGAGCACAGCTATCCTCAGGAACAGAGAGCGCCATTTCAGGCATCTATTTTATGGATAGATCCCAGCTAGCCACTAAACCAGTAAACGTTTCCTAAGGGTCTGTGGAGCGACCTTACTACTCATTCCTGTTTCAGATAACATTAAATGAGTACACACATATATGGATTACATATAAGTGCTTTGGGTATGAGATTAAATGTGACCCTAAGAATTAGCACTTACGAATAAACTGATCGTTTCTTCTCTCTATAGATATTAAAGAATGTTAATCACTAAGAGCAGTGCACCCTACAAGCACAGAAGTATCAGTGTAACACAGGACACACTGAGGTCTCTGTAGCCTACTGCTGGTTTATATATGGATGCATGCTATATGATTAACTGCATAGTCATTCAGGGGGTTAGGAATTTATAAGATTCTAGAAGGAACTTTACTCTTTATTAGATATGCCTGCCTTTTTTTTTTCCAAAGTAGAATAGTGATACCTGACAGCTAAGATACCTATAACTATTTGCTCCTGAGTTCTTTCTGTTAAAAGACACTGCTCTATCAGTACTTAGGAAGCAGGTAATGTTAGTCAGGCAGCTAATGATCTGCTTTGATAGAAGAAATTTTAACTCTCTCATCATCTGTTCCAGTTATTAACTGATGGGCCTTCCTACAGAAGACTGCTTTCTTTACATATGTATTATTCTGGTAGAGCCGATCTAACAGGACTCCTACTCAAGAGCCTCTTACTATTTTTATCTAGAAGAACCTGCATTTTCAAGTATTCCTAAGCAGACCTTGTTAAATTTCCATTAACATTTCTTGCATAGCTCCTACATGAATGAATCTCTATTAGACCACCATTAGCTGTAAAATGTAACACTAAAATTCTTTAGTCTTCCCATTGTGGCTACTGCAGCTAATCTGACCACAGAGCCTCTCAAGATATTACCCTTCTGGTGACTGTAAATCTGAAATACAAAGATGAGATACAGACATTGTAATGCTTTGTACAGAGAGACTGGATCTAGCAAGGCTATCCATTTTATTCCATACTAACAATAACACATTTACTTCTCTATCAAGTTCTCAAAGATTTTTATCACACAGTAAAGTGTTGCATTATATTCCATAAATACATTTTAAGAAATAAAGTAGTTTGAGCGTGGAGTGCATTGTAGCAGTAAGTTACAAGTTGTTATTAACTTTCTAACACTGACAGATTATTCCTTAGCATGCAATTAATTCTGTGTGCAAATCTGACAGAAAAAAAATACAAAGCAAAACCCTCTTTGAAAAAAAAAAATTTAAACAGGCCTGGAGCTTGACACTCTTCAGTGGACTTCTCACATGCAAATTCATTTTACTTTAACTAAATATTTGCTCATAATTCACAAATGCAAATATCCTATCAACATACCAAATTATGTTACTTTTCAGTAGGACAGTTATACATAAAGTTAAGAATTGTCATTACAGAATATTAGCTTTAAATTCAGTTTTCTATGTATATCTGAAGGGAAATAGTGCTTAGTTCACGATATGTTGAATTGCTTCTTTTGGCAATTTTTTTTTTTCTCCAATTTACCTCATTTTCACAATCATGATGTATTTCTTCTCCATGTTTTATCAGATTTGGCTTAATACACATTTCTCTAACTTGCAAGAAGAGAGCTCCATGTAGTAAAGAAATTGGAATCTTACAGCCCTGTTTCATAATGCAGAAGAGCTGATCAACATTCTGATCATACTTTATGCAACTTAAACAGGTTTTGCAATCAATAGGAAAAGGGAATTTGTTAAGTCCCAAAGTTGTGCGTAAATAGACTTTCTCTGTTATTGGATTATCCTCTGCACTCAGAGTGAACAGGAGACTGTAATACTAAGCAGCATGAGATTAAGTATCCAAAATATCAATGCTTGATGCAGAAAAAGAGAAAAATCTGACTGAGAACCAGCCATAGCCTTACCTCATGACAGACTGAGCTGCTCCTAAAGCATACAGAAGATACTGGTTTAACTAAGTTACAAGAAAAGCCCAAGAGTGGAAATTCCACAAGCTTTCTAAAAAAATTATTTTAGTTTTTAACTATGACCTGCCCCATATCCTGATATCTTTTGTCTACAATACTGCTGTCTGTAACACACTGCCTATTGTGTATTTGTTTACTAGATTTATTCCAAGCTAAGTGTAAAAGCTTGCTTCTGTAGCTACTGAATTCTAACCTGCATATTCAAATCACTTCTCCAGTCTGCTCATAAAGCGTTCCAATTCCAACCTTGTCCCCGAGGCTGTCAGCAACCAAGCTTGAGATAACCTGAAAATTTAAAAAAAATTACTCGCTGTTCTATTATCCAAACCATTAAGGAAAATGTTGAATATCACTGGTCGCTGACCAGAGCCCTGTGAACCATAAATCCATCTTTTTTGACAGTGAACCATTTATTTGCCAGCATTCTCTCCAAGCACAGAACTGCAATCTGCTTTCACTTATGGTGGTCCCATTTTAGACCATATTTCCTCATCTCCCTGACAGCAATGCCACAGCCACTCCATATCTACTTACCAGGCTTTTTGTACAACTACAAAGAGAAATTAGACCGATTTGTTATAATTTGAACTTTACAGAACGTTGTTGGCAGTTACCTAATGCCTTGTTAGGTTCCAGGCACTTTCAAGCAGTTTAAATCCTCCTCAAAAAAATCAATCTTCCTCTGTTTCTTTACCAAAATTCCCCAGAACCTCCTGTTTGGTCTCTTCTGGGGGAAGACCACTTTCTGACCTTTTCAGTTCTGCAGATCTTCATTATCTTCCATATGTCCTCACATATAGCAAATTATCATAATTGCATTTTCTCAGCTATTTCCCTACAGCAATTTTTATCAGGGCTAGGAGAGATATTCTAACCTTTATTTCACTATCTTAAGCGGAATCATTGCCCATTTATTGTTGACTAAAATGTGTTAACCATCAGACCACAGCTAACCTTGCTTTTGAACACTGGAGCAAGAGACAACACTTTGCCCTTCACTGTTATTAGCAGTTTCTTCTCTCCCTGAGATACAGATTGACTTTTTCCTCATTTTTTGTTCAATTATTGTTGAAGTGCTTCCTAATGACTGTTTACCTTCACTCAGTCACCCCAGGAGCACTTCCCAGATGACAGGTCCTGTATATCCTGGTCATGTGATAACTACACACTGACACAAAACCTGGATGAACAACACCTTCCTTGTTCTCTCTTATACTTTCAATGTGCGTTGTGGGACAGCCAGCCATGGTGCCAAGTGAGGAGCTGGGGTGCTCTTCTAAGCATCCTCTACACTGCCCAGAGGACCATCATCTGCAGTGCAATTCATAAACAGCTTTCACATCCCTGGCTATGGTATTTGACTGATATTCTCTACTTGTTCCCATCATTCTATTTCTCTACAAAGTTCAGCATAATACATTTGTTTCTAGCTACTGCTCCAGTAAACTGCAGAGAAAAGAACAAGGGGAGAAAAAGAATCAGCTATTTTTCTACAACTACAGGCCAATCAGGCAGCTTATAGCAACTGTGCTGCACGTGCTGTAGCTCAGCTACTCACCCTTGCATCAAGATTCAGATGGGAATTAAGTATGTAACTGCATCATGTGGAAAGTTTTTTATTAAATTTATCTGGAACCCTATGTGAATACTAGGTGCATCTTTCAGTGTTGTTTAAGAACCAGATGTAAAATAGAACTTAGGTTTGTAAAGTGCATCATAGGCAAGATTTTGGCTGCAACTCAATAGTGCAACCCTGGAGGAAAAAGAATCACTGGAAGAAACTCAGTTATTGACTACTCCTAGAGGTGTCCTTTTCACATTAAGATTTTTTCACGCACAGAAAAAAAAAAAAAAAAAAAAAAAAAAACAC
>VWZY01004708.1:622786-635834 GCA_013399075.1 Chloroceryle aenea
AAAAAAAATATCACACACACACAAAAAAATCACAGTTTTGAAACAGGTGCTAAATTGCTCTGCTACCACACATAAAATAGTTGATATCCCCAAGAAGCTGAACTCTTTGCTCTTCTCTATTGAACACACTCAGACCCTTATTCACTGCACATACACATGTCCCAGCAATCACCACTGTCCTTTCAAATGCTGCTCAAGAAAGCAGCAACTGTGGTGCCGTATCTGCCAGGTGCCATAAGCGCTGGGGTACCCAGGAAGGGGTGTTTGCTCCCTGCCTCCAGTAGATGCTCTCACTGCCTATCGAGATCTGAGGATGAGCTACACCAGAGACCAGCCTGCCACAGAGACCACTGCTCATGCACCCAATGGGACAAGGACTTTAAGGGCTCCTGCTGTAGTTCACAATCAGCTGCAGCAAGAGACAGAGCATAGAGCAGGGTCTTCATCTGGGGACCAAAAGAAGAACCAGCTCATGTAATTATTAGTCTGGGCACCAGGGATGTGGTTCAGATATGCCTCCTCCAGCCTGTTTTGCATTTAGGACTCCTTGCTTTCAAAGCGAACCTCAGGAGAGCTTCACGAGTCACTTTGGGAACAGTTCAAAGAGCCAAGTAATTCTAAACTAGGCTCATAGGGACATCTTTCTGTGCAAATTTACTTTCAAGAAAGGTAACATAATAAATGGGAAGACTTTATATTAATAAATAACTAAATCTTAGTTAGTCCTTACCAGAGAAGAAATTAGTCTGCTCTTGAAGAGGTGTTTTTTGGCATAATGAATAACAGTATTGTATCCCCTGTTAAGTAAACACATACAACCTTGATACATCGTTGCTTTGTGCAGCTCTGGCCCTCATGGCTCTGCTTTTGATTGTTTTGTAGTGATATGAAAGTATGGTAACTAATGGGAGAAAAAAAAAAATATCACAGACCTTTTTAGATAGGTATGTTCCGTCTTGTATAAAATATAATGAAGTCAGATTTAAATACATATAACCTTGGGGTTATACAGCCCAAGTTCTTCTAAATGTGCTGTGCTCTGATAATACCTGACATTTAGAGAAACATCTCTCCCAGTTATGCAATAAAGTTGATAACTCTCCAGAATTAAATCCACTTAAAGTGTGAAGTTTTGCACAAAGAGCTGAAAGGGAATTAGAGAAGATACTGTAAGAACAGGACAAGGTCTATGGGTTTGCCCATATTATTTTTTTAATTTTACAGTGATACAAGAAACAATCTGCATTTGATTTGAAATTAAAAGACACTTTAAGCTTCAAAAAGCAAAGTAAAAGTTCTTTGTTATGATAATTCCGTTTCAAAGATACTTAAATATTTCACAAAGGTGTAGAAGTTGCTTTATATATTTACCTGTAGCTACAGTTTGCCGGGACCTCTTAGCATAGAATAGAATCACAGAATCATTAATGATGGAAATGATATTCAAGATCATCAAGTCCAACCAACTACTAAATATTATCAGGACCACTAAACCATGTCCTCAAGGGCGACATCTAGATGTTTTTGAACACCTCTAGGGATGGCAACTCCACTCCCTCCCTGGGCAGCCTGATCCAATGCCCAACCCCATAATATATTAAATGCAATAACGAATTCCTGAAAGAAGAGAATGACACAGTTTTGTAAAGAATCTACTATCAGACATGGCTCATCTCTCCCCTGCAGCAGGAATGGGGAAAAGCAGTAGCATACACCTGGCACATCCCATGTTTTATCAGATACACTCCTTCACACATACCCACAGCTGACCATAACTGTCTGTGCAAGTCTTCTCAATGGTCAACCTGGGATTAAAATGGAACCTGGGTTAAGGTTGTTTTGAGAAAAATCTGCCTCTCTTGTCTTCTGTGAGCTGCCCAAACATCTTTTTTGTTGTTCAAATGTTTACCAATCATCTACACATAATTGGCAATATCAAGTTCATTGTAATGATTTCAGTGATCTGAGCTAATCTGACAATTAGGAAAATGTTGGAAAATGTTCCTTTAAAATACTTGCAGTTTGTTCTTAACTTAGTAAGTAATACTAAATCAGCTGGTGTGCATACATGAAAGGGGCCCTGGAAAGGGGCCATTTCTATTCTTATAATCTGCCAGAAAATGTAAAGAAAATAAGAAAATTAAAATCACTCATTTTGTATTAAAAAATATTATTTCTGTATTTGAAGTATTTTTAATACCATTTCTGTGGTTTCGTTATTCTGTATTCCACTATTTAAATGCCCACTTAATATATAGCTCTTATACTGGCTTGTGGTTACTGTGACAGATGGAATGGGACTCTGGCAGTGCTTCATTATTTGAAACAAATTTGAAGATGATTCAAGCATGCAGAAATTACAGTTATATTCATAAAATATTCTGATTACATTGTAAGTTAAGGCTGGATTACTAAAAACACTACCTCATAAAAATGAGTATAAATTGTTACTTCTCGGATGTGGTATCAGTCTTTATTTAATCTATGACAAAAGAGAGCACAAGCTATTAAACACTGAAGTATTAGACCTAGAAGTTTTAATGTTAGATTTTCAACCAACATTTTCTATCTTCCATTTATTCTCTTACAACTTCAGGTTATGGCAGCCATATTAATATTTAATAGTATCTTAATTAACTACTAAATCTGCTTATTTAGCTGGCATTACTAGAGAATAAACATACTCCTCAAGATATACAGAATGGGAAAGTAGCACTGGCCATTTACAGTATAAATTTTTTCTCCCAAGTGCTTTCTTCATAAATTGCAATGTGCTTTTATACAGAGCTGTGCCCTCCTGTATTAATGAAAACATTATTTTAGTTTGACTATAAGTGTAATTTAAGGATGACTATACATATGCTGTACAAAGTTATTTATGATCTCAAGGTGTACTACAGAGGGGTTAAAAAACCCACTTCTTCACAGGTGATAAATAGAACTGGAGAAGGTATCTAGTTTCTGGTATTTTAGAGGACTAGAAAGAACTCAGAAGCTACTGTGCCAGATATGAATACAGAAAACAGTATTATACCTTTGTAATTTTAAGGCCAAAAGTGACCATTCTAATCATATATTTTCAGCTCTTTGAGATGTTACTCCCTGACTGACACGTCATGTCCATAATCTCTGTATGAACATCCCTCTAAGGAAAGATCAAGTCACTGTCACAAGCTAGAGTTAGCCCATCCTCTTTATACAGCAAGAGTTACGGCATCAGTGAATTTGGTCTTGTTTAGGCAATCACTAAAATAAAGCAAATACATTCACATCTTGTTTTTGATAACTCCTCCCTAGAATTTTCTTTTCTCTCAATTAAAAATATTTCCTCATCATATGATTAAGCTTTACTAATACCTAAACAGAGACTGCAAATTGTGAAGAGTAGGATGTTTAATAACTAAATTATGCCCATTTTTAATCACCCATTAACTCACTTTCTGGTAACACTCAAATGCCATTATCAGTTGAGGAGGAAAATTGTACTTGTGAATGTCTTTATAACTTCACATTTAGCTCTCTGTAAGGAACGACTTGCTTTATTGGGATGTCAGACAGGTAATGATCTCTGATGGAAAGGTGGAAGAATTTAATTCCTCTTCAGTCCCTGAACCAAAGCCCAGAAAAACAGTAGAAGAGGCACATTCCCCTGTCTTATCTCTCTGACCTCAGGACAGGATGGGGTATGTTCCCTCTCAAACCAATCCTGCATCTTCCTTTGCCCCCCTGCTACCTTGCTGTATGCTAACAGGAAGACTTTCCTGGATTTAAGGAAAAGAATTGTACTAATAGAGAGTAAATGAAAAATAAACTACCTTATTATGTAAGGTTTCTTTTCCTCAGAGACTCTTCCAGACACTGCCATGTCTGCATCCCCCCATCAACTGGTCAGCCCAGGCTTTGCCATGGCCTCTGTGGATGAAACCTCCTGGGCAGGACCCAAAGCCCATCTCCAACCCCACAGCACCACACAGTGTGCAGCCACATGTGGAGGGACTGAGTGACATCTCTTGCCTGAAATGCCTCTCTCATTGGGGATTAGACTCATCAAACAATAATGTAGTTACGGTCATTCTGTTTTCTTGAAATTCTTTCAAAGTCTTTAAGAAACCTTGAGAAGAGACATTGAAGGCAGTCTTCTCTACCACCTCATCCACTCAAATTAGTATTGTGCTTAGAGCAAACTGTGCGTCATGATGATAACTCCAAGGTGCTGCAGTTTGCTTGCCTCATTACAAGTTCTAGTAAATTGCATGACTTGGAAATTCACTGATTACATTTTTTGGAGTCTGATTTTTTTCTGCACCACATCCTTTTTACTTTTTTGTCATACGCTTTCATCATTTCCTTTTTTTGTACGTATCTTGGTTTCTTATGTTTAGGTTCCTTTCTTCTTTTCTTTATTTCAGTTTTGTCTTTCTCTTTTCCTTAGTCACTGCCCATAGAAAGGTGGTGCTAGTAGCATCTTTTCCTTTTCAGATTTTTCCTTCTTTCTTTTTTCCCTTCCAAACTCCTTCTTTCTCTTTTCCTTTCTTTAGTATTTTCTAGAGAAGGTAGGTTGCTTCTGTACTGAAATACAGGCCTGATGAGAGTAGATTGAAAATCAATTTCTAGAAACTTCTGAGCTTACCCAGCCTCCCATCTGAACAAGCACATGGGTAACAAGTTCCAGACTCAGGTACTCTGTTTTGCTCCCAATAACCAGGCCACAGTTTCACAGGAAATTAAAGGAATATCTTTAATGGGACATCTTATCACCGAGATCATCTCACACAATTTTTGGTCAGTGTAGAAATTGTGAGAAAATCAACCAGGACACAGAAGAGTGGGTGAGGAATGAAGATCTCCCAGATCTTTGCACCAAATGAGTTTCCTGGAAGGAAAAAGACATGAAGCTCCCTGCTTTGAAGGCCATACAAACAAAAACTATTAAAGATGAAAGATAGCTCGGCACAATATTTGCATTTAGTTTAGGCCCATCAATGAGACCAAATCTCAGTAACGGGAGCAAGTTCAGCAATTATAAAATGAAGTGAAATAACATTTGGATTAGCTGAGTATTCAGAATTCCTTGACTGGTTTTCTCTTTTTACAAATCCTACAGTCAATAACATTTTTAATCTGTACCTATTTTTATCCTGATGAACACTCTTAGCTCACTGACATTAGCTTGCCTGATTGCAGATTAAAGAAGTGAGGATCAATGTTTTTACTTAAATTTCTAATTGTTATTTCACTGTTTTTAATTTTCCTCTCATTACATGAACATTGTGAGGTATCAGAGCACTCACACTATTGATGAGTTTGTCAATACATCCAATACTCTTACTCTGAGTAGGTCTGGTTTTCCATCTCATTTATGTACCCTCATTGTAATGTGAAGATTGACAACTGATGAAGAGATGAAAGTCACTATCTGAAGCAGAAATTCAGTGTAGTCAAATACCATCTGATTAATATATTAAATTTTTCTCACAAACTTACATGTGTCTCTCAGGCTAATTAGTGTTGAAATCTGAAGTATGTATATATATTTTTGCAATTTACAGTATTGACTACTATCATTTTAATATATATTTCCTCAAAATAGTGCAATATTTAGAACAAATTATATATCTTTCCTGTGCCAGTGGATACAGCAACAGTTTTTAAATCTAAAATAGCAATAAGTATCTAATTGCAGATATGCCATCTTTAGTTCATTATAAGCAAAGCAAAGAAATCATAAAATCACAGAATCGCTTGTGTTGGAAAAGACCTTTAAGATCATTGAGCCCAGTTGTTAACCTGGGACTGCCAGTTCACCTCTAAACTATGTCCCTAAGTGCCACATCTACACATCTTTTCAATACCTCTAGGGATGGTGATTCAACCACTTCTCTAGGCATCCTGTTCCAATGCTTGACAACCCTTTTAAAGAAGGAATTTTTACTAATATCCAACCCAAAACTCTCCTGGCACAACTTGAGGCTGTTTTCTCTTGTCTGATCACTTGTTACTTGTGAGAAAAGAGACCATCACCCACCTGACTACAACCTCCTTTCAGGTAGACATAGAGAGTGACAAGGTCTCCCCTAAGCCTCCTTTTCTCCAGGCTAAACAATGCATTTCCTCAGCAGTTACTCATAAAGTCTTGTTCTCTAGACTCTTCTTCACCAGCTTTGTTGCTCTTTGGACCTCAACATCCTTCTTGCAGTGAGGAACACAAAACTGAACACAGTATTAAAAGTGTGGCCAAACCAGTGCCAAATACAGTTGGACCATCACCTCCCTAGTCCGGCTGGCCACACTGTTTCTGATACAAGCCAGGATGCTATTGACCTTCTTGGCCATCTGGGCATACTGCCAATCATATTCAGCTCATCAAATGATTTTCATGAAAAACTTCTTCTACTTTTTCCTCATTCAGGGAAGAAATTCACAGTACACAGACAGAATTTTCTAGGGCCCTTCTTTTGTACTGTTCCACACAGATGCCAGTGTTACTCTGAAAGTTAGGGTTCTTGGACATGGAAATA
The DNA here is from genome assembly GCA_013399075.1 of Chloroceryle aenea. NCBI lineage: Eukaryota > Metazoa > Chordata > Aves > Coraciiformes > Cerylidae > Chloroceryle > Chloroceryle aenea. The sequence goes on from VWZY01004708.1 coordinate 629,305, forward strand.
TTTGAGAGTGTGCCTTAACACATGCAGGATGCAAACTCCAGCTAGCAAGCTCTGTGTATGTGAGATGTTTTCTGTTAGAAGGGCATAAGATTTAAAGATGAGAAGTTCTGAACAGAAGATCAGGTGCTTGCTGGAAACAGAGACATGCAATATAGCCTGACAGGAAGCAGCCATCCTCCACAGTGAGCAGGCCCTGGTCTAGGGTCTTGCTCACACAAGCAACTTGCAGAGATATGTCATCAGTGAATCCTGTCTTGGTTAGGCAATCACTGAAATAAACAACTTACAGAAGTCCCCAGAGCCACCAGTGGTGTGGCTGGAGGCCATGAGGGGAGGCAGTCCTCTGTCACCACAAGCCCTCTAGGAATGGGCATGACCCAGATTTCAGTGACCAGTACCATCAGCAAGAAAAGATCTTGAAGCCATCCTAGGCATGATGGTTCCCTGAATAAGATAATTAAAATGCTACTTCAAAAGCCAGCATTTCTGGGAACTGCTTAACCACTTTTATGTGACCTTTCATAAGAGAAGAGTCAAACTTGTCTATTCAGAGCACTAAGCACAGGACAGACTTCAGGCTCAGGTGTTGCCTGCCTGAGGCATGTGATTATGAAAGAGGCTTTTTTCCAAAACACCTCAAAAATAATAGAGTTTTCACAGAAACACTGACAAAACCATAATTATAGTGGCAACAGTAGGCAATTCTATAATAAACTATATTTCTTCCCTGTGAAGATATTAATTTACTTTTTTGAAATATTCATTGCTAAGCTTAGGATTGGGTTTTTGAATTGTGTTCACAGGCAATTTATGCATGAGTAAAAATACACTCTATACTAAATGTACAGAAGACTAATTTAAAATGATCTATTTGCAATAATATACATTCAATTCTCTACTGAAAAGTTCAGAAGCATCTCCTTCTTCACATGCAGCACTGTCAGGCTATTCTTATGCACCAGGAATCCTGGCATACATTTCAGATGAATTATGAGGCTTCTATTTCAATTTTTACAGCAAAAAGGTATGGGTTAGATATAGTGCAGATAGGCTAGCAAGTATAAATTTCCTAAGATGCAGATTCAAAAGCATCATCATGAGGGTAGTATCATTTATCAAAACACCAAGCAGTGCTAATGCTCTACTAAATAGTTATTTCCAGAAATACTAAAACTTTGTAGGAAAACTAGTATCCATTTACAAGCACGAGCTTGTAAAGCTGAATAACAGCCTGAATATTAAACTTCATTTTCTTCTGTCTCTCTTGTATCTTTTAGAGTTAGAAATTGGACCCCACTCTCTTTTGGTACGTAGTGAGTCCAAAAAAACCCAAACAATAACACAAAATAAAATAAATCACATAGGACTGTGTTAGGTATAAGACATGATCCCATCATACCATGTCTACATATGTAACTGCATGACGTATTAGCCTCAAGTACTAAGTAAGATATATTATCTTTTTTTGGACACAAACTTTTAAGGAAAACTACAACACTTAAAAGTGGTTTTAGTTACTCAGGAGTATTTTACCTTAATTACTGAAACAATGCCCCATGATAACGTCATAAAGCACATCACTTTTCAGCGATGAACATCTTATACGATACATACAGCTTGATACTGATTAGATCCAGTTACAGGTTAGTACAGTTCTGTTAGAAGAAGGATGTTTATTTTCAGTTCCTTGCTCAGTGAAGTAACCACTAGGCATATTTTGCCAGTTAACAAGCATTAGAATTTTCAGTAGCATTCTGTGTTTTAGTTCTTGTACATCAAAATATTATTGGTTGAATTGCTGGTAAAAAAAAAAAATAAAAATCATCCTCTAGATAGACTAAATATATGTGTTCAGAAACAACTATTTCCTGAGTGATACAATAATCTTCTGGGAACTATGACATAAAGTCTGCCCAGAGAAAAGCACATGTCCCTGGCAGCATATTCAGCTTTCTCTGAAGTTGAAAGTTTATTGGTCAAAAAGCCCAGCAAAGAGGCACTGGAGATGTCACTGTGGCTGCAAGAACTGTCACTGTGGCAGTTTTCAGTAATCTGTAATGACCAGTGGAGGGAAAAAAAGAGGCATTAAGTGCCTTTATTTTTAAGTAAATTAAGAACACTAAAAATACAATATTTTTAAATATCAGTCAATCAATCTATCCATCCCAATTTTGTTCATCAGCTTGTTTCTTGTTGGTACTTCCTCCTGGGGTGATTCTACTGAGCTCTCTATGTTTATTTTAGATCCTCATTATTTTATGTAAGATGTGAATTGGGCCCATTGATTTTGAAATTCCTGGGTATTTTATTTTTCAGGAAGTTTGAGAAAAAGACAATACTCAGGCTTTTCACCATTTCACTATGTTTTCAGTTAAATAAATCTGTTGTATTGCTCCTTTATGCAACAGCCTTCATTCAGTGAACTGAAGGTAGTATACAGACAACAAATTGAGAGACTTTCTAGTAAAAGCCTTATGACCTATATCTTGTCTGCCTTGGACTATGCTCTTAATACCACATACAGTGAAAATCAAAGCAGCAAGGTCACAGCTCATGCTCAGTCATGAGAAACACAGTGAAAGAAATCTCATCTCGGCATTGTACAATGTTTGAGTCACTGGCAGGAGTATTTCAACATCCTTTACATGGCTTGTCTAAAAATCAAATGTGACATTACTGCTTCTTTATTATTAATCAAACAGAAATATTCAATTAAGTTTCCCCCCATAATTAAACTTTGAATTTATGTAATATGCCATTTATGCAGAATCTGCAGCTGCAATCATTGCTAGAGAAAAGAAATGTCAACTTCAAAGTTGGTATCTCCTACAAATTACAAATTCTGTCTTTGTACATGACGGTTATAGGTTGTAGACTATTAAAATAATTGAAATTTGACTTCAAATTCAATCAAGTAACATACTCTTTTCCCATACAGGTGATGATGAAAGCATATTTGAAACGTTTAAACTAGAATACATTAAAAATACATAAACATATAGAAAAATTGAAAAGTCAGATAAAAATGCCTAAGTACATACTGCTCATAGAGAATAATGAGAAGAGAACTTGTACAAAATTACTATTAAAATTCACAGAGTTTTATCTTTAATTCACTTTGAGTATCTCTGGAAGTCAATTCATCCAGTTGAATTTTAACTCGCATTCAAGAAAACCATGGTACATAGCTTTATTATACCAGATTATACCTACAACCAAGCTGTAATTAGTATTACAGCAGAACATAATTTGGTTTACGATATGTCCTCAATACCTCTAAAATTTTAACCCAAGGGTCCTTGTTCTTGAGACTTAGGAAGTACTTTGTAAAATACTATGTATCTTAATAGAACCTCACAAGTTAATGCAACTTTATCATTACTTTGTGGATGCATTTATTGTTAATAACAGAAACTATTCACATCAAATAGCTCGCAGTCTCTACTATAGGACATAGTTTCTAAGTCACACTAAAGTCCATGCTAATTGCTTTATAAAAAAAAAAATAAATCAGAGAATACTATAGTAGAACCAAAGATGATGAATTTGTAGGGCTAGTTTAATGACCTATAAAATGTATTCTTAAAAAAAACAAAACAACACAACCTTGTTGGCTCTAAGGAAACTGCCAACAGCCAGTTACTACCTCCCATAACCTAGGAAAAATAAATAGACCAGTTTGCATGACACAAGCCTACAATGATTGGGAAATGTGGATTCCCAACTCCTCTAGATGGCAACACTTGCAGCTTCTACTCTCTCCAGTAACTTCCATAGAACAGAATACCATGGATAATGTTGGTCATCTGTAATTTAGGAATCCAACAGCTCTCCAAATTTTGCTATCCCACTGGGAGAAAACAGATTATAAACAATGCAATTGCCATTTAAAGAAAATTACTTTCACTTCATATAGTAATTTATAACCTACATGCTGGCTCTAAAATGTTTTCATAGCCGATTGGTGTATTACAGACAGATTCAAACCTGCTACATTAGCAGGTTTGTTAGCTCTTTCTGTTTGACTTTACTCAAATTCTCACTCGTCTATCAAGCTTACCCTCAAAAAAAAATTTAGTCTCAGAATGATCCCCATTAACGGAGTAGAAATAATGGTTTTAAAGTCTTTATTTTAGCCTTGTATGTTGTGGGTCAAAAGCTTGATCCATCATCAGTGAATCAAGTTCATGAAGACAATAATCAGGAATCATATTATTTCTTATGAGCTTAGAAGTCAAGCACTGAAACAATCCCAGGTTTCAAGGACAACATCACAATGTGGAACCGGATGAGGTACTGAGAAGAACAATCTCTGCTCATGTCAAGGATATTTATAGCATATGTTAGCCTGAATGCCACAGTAAATTATCCACAGCAGATTATGCAGGTACTAATTAAAAAAGGAAATATCAAATGAATAGCAATTTTTGATGCCAAAAAAGAAAACCTCAGTAGACACCCATTAAAGAACAGACAACTGGCTAAGAGCTCACTGAAATGCAGGACTGATTCTTTTTGTGTCATCTTTAAGCTCACTTCCCAGTACACACTTGTTTCCTCCAACTGAGAGCTTTGATATAAGTTAAACAACTAGTACACTTCCTACATGTATCTTGAATTGCTGATAAATCAAACTGTGTCAAACATACTCATCTGCAACATGTAATACAGCAGATAACACGTTGTGCGTGAACTTTCCTCAGTCCTGTTGCCTATACTCAGTCACCTTCTTCAGAAGTACCCCATAGCAAGAGTTGAGCAATATGGAATAGCGTTTCATGTTATAGTGCACCCACCACACCTGCAGATATTATTCATGAAAACAGATATTATGTATAAAAAAGCTGTAAGTGTCCCTTGAGTTAGCTCAGAAGATAAATCTAGAAACCTTTCCTGCACTGCTGTATTGGGATTGATGATCATAATTGAGAATATTGGTGAAACAAAGAAAAGCTTTGCCAATTTTAAGTCTTGGATACCAAGTGTAAGCTGCATTTGCACATAAAGAGCTGCAACACACTGCACCCATCCTTTTATACAGACATCTCTCTTCTTTTAGCATCTATTTATTTGAGCGCATATGCTCATTCAAAGTCTTCAACTTCACAGCTAACAGCTCGTCTGATAAAGCCTTCTGTATGACATTTGAAATTCTGCCAGTTATGTTAAGTACCAAACAAACCTGCAATGTTACTGCGAAAGAAAAACAAAACAAGAAGAGCTGAGAATAACACCCCCCTCAAGTAATGCAGCAATGCTGGTGGTTTAAATGTAACAGGGAGGAGAACACCCCATATGTGGTCTCTGTCATTCTGTTACAGCTGCTGTCTGCTGTACTCTTCAGAGTAAACACATGCTGTCACAGTCACAGTGCTGGTGCATGTTCAGATTAAATACGGGTCCTGTGCCATCAGTCCATTTCCCACACAAGTATCATGGAATAAACAGACATAAATGGGTTGGATGAAGAAACTCACTCAAAAAAAAACCCCACGTACAATTTATTTTTCAGTGCTGAAAACCTTTATCATAAATATTTGACGTTTCAGCAAGAAGTACACAGTCAAGTCATATTTCCCAATAAGTCCTCTTTTTTTTCTCAAAAGGTCTGCCTTGCTTGCATATAACTGCGCTTCAGAAATTATTCTGAAGTCTTAGCTCAAAAAAGAAAAAAAAAAAAAAGCAATAAGAAGAAAAAAAAAGTTACATTTACATTGAGAGTTAATCAGAAGCAATTCCAGTTCAGCATTTTAAGTAATTAAACTTGAAAGTCACTCCGATATTTTCTGGAGTGGCTGAAGGCAGTGGTTGGCCTGGACAGTGGGAGATACACTTTGAAGCTCAGCCACTGTGTTCACTCAGAGTTTAGAGGCAGAGGGAGTGCTTTGAAGAGAGAAAGGGACAGTTCGTATAATTACAGTGTGCTCCTGATTTTTAAAATTTATTTTTTAATAGAATCTAGGAACAATGTGCTGCACTAAACATGCAGTTACCAATTAAAAAAAAAATATAAAATTCAGTAAAAGAAAACAACATACTATCAAACTAAAATTAAACAACACTAAATCTATGAAAACATTTGGTTCTTATTCCCAGCCCTATAAAAGAGTATTTCAGATGTTGTTTACAAAAGCTTCAGGCTCCCAAATTAAAATTATACTTATGAAGTAGGCTGAGCGACTAACGGATCAGAGAGATGCCACATTTAATTCAAATCTTTACTGCCAACAACACTGTATAGCTTTCCTAGCTGAATTTATTGGAATGAAGGGGGAGAGGAGAGGAAAGAAGATGAAGGGCAACAGCCTTCAAACTGCAGCAGACACAGAGATTTGACCTGCAAGCTGCAGTTCCCCTGGGGAATTCTGTTGATATGAGTCATAGGAAAGGTCCTCCATACCAATTCCACCCCTGCAAAGCCCAGAAGCTGCAGGTGCTCTGCTGCTGACTATTCTTGCTTTCCATTGGATTTGCAAGTGTGACATGACTACCTAGAGTGTCTCAGAACTTCAAATATCTGACCAGCAACA
>VWZY01004708.1:635892-688892 GCA_013399075.1 Chloroceryle aenea
ATATCTAAAAAGTCTAAAAATGGAAAACATATAGAAAAAATATTATTAGCATATAAATTTAAAAATTCCACTCTGGTAAAAACACAAAGGTCTCTTCAATGCCCTGTCTAATGTCAGCAAATCCTTCAATCACCTTTGCTTTGGTGATGAAGGAATCTTTTAATCTTATTGTAGCCTGAAGCAGGAATCTTAAAAATCAGCGCCCATTAAGACTCATGTGGTGTCCTGATCTGCAACCAGCCAACACTGCAACCAGCCAACAACCAAATGCAAATGTATCAGGTCAAGGCTGGCAACAGAAATAGGCTGTACTCATGTGACACCATGAAAGCAAGCTAACAACCCCACCTGAAATTCCATCCAGCTTGATCTCCTTGGTAAAATCAATCAGGGAGGGCCTGATACTCAGGATGGTTTTTTTTTTTTTCACTCACAAATTCTAGACACACATTAGAGCAGCCTTCATATTCAAACCTTTAAAAGTGAAAAATCACTTTGCTGAAATGTATGGTATTTTGCTTGAGTAGGATCAAGATTTCATTAGGTCTAGTCCAAGCTTAGATAAGCCAAGCTTATCTAAAGCAAAGCTCTCGCCTCTTCCATTTTCTCTTTGGCTTGCAGACAATAGTGACATTAATGGAGATTAGGAGGCGGAGAGTTCGCTAATTCTCACCGTATATAAATTCTATGAGGTTTCCTTTCCCAATCAAAACTATTTGCATTTCTTTTTTAGAGCACAATGCAAAATACCCTTTTCCAAGTGCAGCTTTCTAAGCAGTTCAATTAAGGGAGGATCTATGAAAACAGAGATCATTTATGTCTTTTTTGAGCAATATAATTTTGTTTGCTACTCATATATACTATATAAATGCATTTAATTTTTTTATTTTTTTTTTAATGAACACACCAATTAATTCTCCTTCAGAGCAATCTTTCTTATCCCAAGGTATATTACTCTTAAAATTACAGCTTAAAGCAATCCTGGATATGAATTTTTGACCATACAACCCTATCACTCACACAGAAAATATACATCATTTTTGTCAAAGCTGGCAGGTCTGTTCCTGCTCTGAGTTTGTGCCCATCTCAATCACTATTCATCTCCCTGTAGCGAGTTTACAACATAAACTGGAGTTGCAGAAGTTAAATACAGACAATTTTCTACTTTTTTTCTGCTTCCTGCCTTTCTATCTCCTCTTTAGTCTTCTTGCAGTTCAAGAGCAGTATCTGTCTGTGCTTAACCCTCATTTTCCTCAGCAGCTATTCCCAGCTATAAGCAACATCCCTTTTGGCTTCAGGCTGCACTCCCAGAGCTTGCAGGAACCCCGTCAAAGGTGTTATTTCACAGGGATAAAAGATCCAGGCAACATCTGCTTTCTGCAGAGTTCTTGCAGTCTTTGAGAGAAAAAGAGATGCAGGTGGCCAAGTTATGCCTAAGTAAAGCGTACGAGTTCCTCTTTTTGCATTCAATCCACTCCTTGGCAGGATCTTTGCTCTGTGAGAGACAGTTTTCACCTCCCAGAGAACTTGGAACCAGGCTATGAGATTACAGGATCATAAGCACATTATGGACACAATCATGGAGACAGAAGTGTCAAAAATGGTGCCGCAGCCGAGTAAGTGCTGACATAGTTGACATTATTTTAAAAGTAGTGAAAGTACTGAATGGTTTTCTGGGTAGTCATCAAATTAAGGAGGATTCTGGATATGATCCATTAAAGGCAGAATCCACATAAGGGTTTTATGCTGCAGCTTCTTACTTCTTCCTTCTTAAAATACTATCACACACATCTCAAAATGGTTGTGATGCAGGTAAGACAGGGAATTGTATGGAAATGCATGAATTTGAAAAAGGCTGTTCTGTCATTGTTACATGTCCACCAGAAGTTCTGATAAATAGTCCAAGTGTATCTTTCTCTCAATGTGTTGTCACAGGTTATAAAAGCATGATGTTCACAGATGAAAATTTAAGCGAGCACTCATAAAAATGGAGTTGTAACATTTTCTTTGAAAAAGGAGGTCTTTTCTATGGACAGAATTTGCCAGGTATGTCCTTGCAAACCATTGCCCTAGATAGCAGTGGGAAAAAAAAAATAAAAAAATACATATCACTACTATTCACAGGTTCTGAGGAAATATCAGGCAAAGTGCAAAGCATTAGTTTTCATCCTTTTCCACTGTGGTAGCTCTCTGAGGAGAGGTGATGTCAATAATGGCTAAGGGTGAACAGCACTTGTGGATCTTATCAAGGTTTTTCTACTCCTGGAAGGAATGTAGGCAAACTGCACACCCGCCCTACCATGTAAACAGCTGAGCCAGGCAATAGGAACTTCTACAAAGAAACCATGAAACCACAAACCGCACTTTTTCTGTGGCTGTGTATGACGACAGCCTAGAACAACCCTTTCCTTTGGGCCATAAGGAAAAGTGAATCATCTCACAGGGCTTTTAAAGGGATCTTAGGCACGTGGGGAAGACAGGCTGTGCCTCTGGAAACCAGGCAGGTAAGTGCCATGCAGCATGAGCGAGAGGTGCCAAGCACATGGCAAAACAGCGCGGGTGGAGGAAGGTGTTTTGTCTGCCTCATGCTTGCAGACAAGTGTGCAGGTACCCGGCAATGCAGAGATCACCTCTGACAGCAGCAGTGCTACTGCCAGTTTAAATATGATCCTATGTGCAAGGAGACTATTAGCTATTTTAGAACAGCTGTGTGGGGGTTGGAAATTATAGTCACAACAGAAAAAAAAAAACATTTCAAGACTTTAAGTTTACTTAACATTTGACAAACAAAATGATTGCCATAGCAACACGTGTATTCTGTTGAACAAATATCTGTGTAAGCACCACACACCCAAGGGTGTAATTAGCCCATGCTGGTTTACATTGCTTTAAAAAGAAATCAATACATTTTATTGCCTACCCTTTTTCTTCTAATTTTAGTGTTTATCAAACATTTTTTAGCACTACTACTTTATTATGAGCTCCTTCCTCTCCAGTTCATGTTTCTCTGGAGTTGTGGGGGAAGAGAAGCAGAGGATTTGAGACAACTGTTTGCTGCACTCATAGGAACTGACAACATCCTTATGTGGTATGGGCACATGACGGAGTGGGACCTCCCTAACCAGCCAGTCTTGGTTTAGAAGTCAAAGGAAACATAAGCGCCGCCAAACACTGAATTTGAATATTCCTTCAACTCACATTTTCATTAGGTACCTACCAGTAAAATACAAGAAGGCTGGAGAGATGCAACAGTTTCTCATTTCAGTCACATTCTCTGAGAGGTGACTGTGCTCAGGGCTCCCAGCTCCCTGCATGAGGGAGCTCCCTCCTCCATAAGGCCTCTCCCCACCTTGAATACATATTCCTCTATTACTCCAATGACAAAACAAAAAACCACTCGGCTGTGTGCCTTTATAGATGTCTTACCTAGCTGGAGCTACCTGAAAACTGGAACGCTTTGGAATGTGAGTATCTTAGCAAGAAATCAATGTTTTCATTTTTTTCTCAATTAAGGAAAAAGAAATGTGAAAGCTACAGGTTTCAAAACTGTCACAGCTCTCTAATAGTCCCTCTTTCCATTTGTGCAGCTTAATTCTTCCAGTTTTCACCACCACTAATTTTCCTCTGCTTGTCAGCATTACTGCTCATACTGTGGCAAGCACAAGAGGACTACAGTATTATTTCTAAATATACAATTATAATGAGTAAAAAAAAAAAAGACATAGGATAAAGGCACTACCTCCTCACTCTTGAAAACAGAAAAGCGTTTTGTGACACTTGAAAAATTCTTATTACATTGTAAGCAATAGTAAAATGGGAAAAACATTTTAAAAACACCAAATAAACCTCAGCCATCTGAAAGCTCTTACCTTTTCCATAGACAAAAAGAGGCTCAAATATACCTTGGAACTAAACTCTGAATCATCCTGAGGTTTGCTTCTAATTAACATAGCTTTCTTTCAGTGCTCTCTGAAAATGAACATGCAGCCATGGAGAACAGCTGTGTGCAAAAGCAAAGTACTCTCTGCATCAAAGTCTGATAATGCTCTGAATTTAGAGAGAGGAGGGAAATTGGGACATCTATAAATTGAAAATGAGAGTGACAGTTCCTGAAAGCTCTGCAGACAGCAGGGATAGTGTGATTTCAGTTGTAATTAAAGCAAACAAAAGTCTTTCTGGCATGGTAGATAGCCTATTAAAAAAAATAAAAAAAGAAAAAAGAAAAAAAGTAGTAGATTAAAAATACAATTTCTTGATTAAGAACTTGAGAATTTAAACACTTTTTCCTTCAAAAGGTTATCCAGATTTTGAACATGAGTTATGCAGACATTTGAATGACTTTTCTTCATTTTATGCAAATGCATAGTAAAATAAATATCTTTACCACATCTGCTGTCCAGAATTTGGACATTTCTAAAGACTCTCTAAATTACTTATGAGAAAACAATTAACCCAAACAATTATCAATTTACTGAAATGTTTATTTGTCCTCAGAAGTTCCTTCTGTTTGAACTAGCAGCACAATATTTTTGTCAAACATCATTATGATGGTAATCAATCCACCAGAGGTAGTTTTTACACACTCATTTCTTAGTTGCAGAAAAATAAAGTAGAAAATATGCTGGTGCTTCACTTCTTTTATGTGACTTTGGTTATATAAGCATGGTTGGTTGATTTTAATTATTCAGACTGACTTGGTTTATGCAGTACAACTCAGAGAAGTTTCTAAAGACTCTTGCGTGAATTTAACTCTTGAAGGGGTTAATAAGAAATGGGTACAATTCTCAAAATATCTTTTTTTTTTGACTAAAATAATAGCAAAACAATAACAACCTAACAAATATATTATATTACTCAAAACTGCAAGAGCACAACCATAATAGGATGCAAGGGTAATGTCACACGTGGGAGACTGTAAGAAGTGAGAGATAGTATGGGAACACGGGTTTAGAACAAATGATTCTACATATTCCTATTCAGGAATTTGGGAATTCTATGCTTTCTTTCATAATCACAGACTTCAATCAACAACTAGTTTAAGGACTAGTATGTTACAATTTCCAAATAAAGAGGAAGAGCTTTCAATCCACACTGTCAGCTTGACTACCTCAGTCTGCAGATCATAAATACAATTTCAGACAATACTGTCATTGTTTGCTATTCCAGATCAGACTTATATTTAATGTTTTAGGTTCTTTGCTCTTCTATTTAGAGAAAATTAAAAGTAATTCCATCAAATTCAACTTACATTTTATTTACAGGTTCCTTTTAAAATATTTCTGTTCATTTAAAATCTTGTCCTAACTATTTAAATGTAAGTGAAAGATTGTAACATAAAAGAACTTCATACTCTTTTTTGTCTTGGTTCTTAGTTTGTGACTCTTGGCATTTGTTTTTACATTTTTCATTATTTTCTGACTGAATAAGCATTAGCAGTGTGTGCCTGAATGACCACGCTCTCTGACAGCTTTATACATTCAGCATAGTCGTGGTTAAGATCTCTGCGGATCTAATTACAGTGTTTGATATGTAGTGTATGCAATACAGTGCCTAATACTGCAATAAAGTATAATGCTGAATCATTTAATTGATCTTTATGTTTTCATGCCCTATTTGCCTGTTTCTGCACCTCTGCCCCTGATATTCAAGCTCAGATAATGAAACACTTTGTAAAACTGGATGTCTGGATCCAGTAAAGGAAGCTGCAAAATTCCCACTTATTCAGTTATCTTTTCCCCCTTTCTTCCTTCCTGTCAAAATGACCAGATTCCCAAAGGGGAGATTATTATGTGCAAGGACATAATAAATTATTCCTCAATCAAAAAATTCTTTCCCTAAGTTCTTCTTTTTTTTCCTTATCAGTCTAATAACTTAGATAAGGAGGTGAAGGGAAAAAATATGCTCCTGGTGTAACCGATAAGCATGTTTCAAATATCAGTGTCTATATATGTTTGTTAGAGGCAAAAGAAAGTTCTATCAAGTTGCCAACTACAGTAAGGACCTTAGTAGCTTCTCCTGCCCAAAAAAATATGCTTATGTGATTCTCATGTATTCACTCCATGATGCTCTCTGAAATGACTCTTTGGAGTAGTGGGGAGAGCTGTTCAAAAGCAGGTGAAGTCTTCCACCCTCTAACCTTATTAAAACCCAGTTCTGAGTTTTAAAAGGATTTTATCTTAGTGCTGTGCACCATGAGTGATGTTGAACTTCAGGAAAACGTGAAATAAATCAGGTCAATGATCAGTTATAACTACATAATACTACTACTTTGTCGGTATAAAGGAATTCTCTGGAAGCCTGATTGAAAAAACTATAAAGATCTTAAGATGCAAAAATCAGTATAATACCATATAATCTTCAATCAAATGTAAATTCCCAATTTATGTAATATAATAACTGGCTTTTTAAAAATGTCAGATGCATTTTTAACCTTATAAAAACAATTTAGTAAGCATGTTCCACATATATACAAAGTATACAAAGGGTATCCTAACTCCTTATTGTCTGTTCTCATTAAATTCTTCCTGTCAACGTAAATGTTTGTTTATTCTCCACACTTTCAGACAGAACATGCAAAAGTAATAAAGTCTTTTTGCTTGATCTGCAACAGAACCAAGAAATGCATTTTCCCCTTTATGTCAGCAGCTATAATAAACAGGTAGAGAGTAATAGTGGGGGGGGAAAGGATGTAAAAATGGACAAAAATTCTGCAGCTGATTTCGTGATTTCTAGTCTACTACAGTGGCTAAAAGAGCCTCCAAATGGCATCACAGTGAGTCAGCTGTTCCAGCTATAGTCAACTTTGCCCAATGGTGCCTTCACTTATGCTAGTCTAGATCTTATTTTTTGCCAGAATACTGTGCTTAATAACCATTTTAATTTAATAGTGGCTTCACTTAAACCAAATACCACAGAGCAGTTCTAGCAAAACCCAGTGCCAATTAGTTGAGTACAATAGTTTTTATTGCAACCCCTGAATCGGTAAGAGCTGGGAAGCATAATGAAGACAAACAAGAGAAATGAAGAGCATATTTTAGGACTTGGTCTCGGTCTTTCGGGGAAGATTCTGCATTTCTGACACTTCTTTAAGCAATATAGGTCATTTTTATGTGCTATGGCCATAAGAATAGGAGGAGAGTCACAAATAAAAATAGACCTTGAAAGTACTTTATATCATAAGTTTGTCATTTATAATGATGTAGTCAACATTGTTTAAATATCTATACATGTTACTTGATTTTATTATTTTGTCTCCCTAAAATTTCCATGAAGACTGTAATAGAATTCCCTCTTGTGACAGGTTATTTTTATTTATTGATTTTTAAAGTTAAAGCAATACAAAACATTATCCTCTAGAATATTATATTTGCTATTCCAAAGCAAGTGAAGAAAAAGTAAAACAGCTACTGTGCATCAGTCCATTATGAATTGTTAAAATTGCTGTGTTACTACAAGTTTTAGTTGCCACCTATGGAACTAAAGAAAGCACATATAAGCATGAGCAGGAAATGAAAAGAGAAAAAAATACCTGTATAAATGCAAAGACCTACAGCACTTTGCAATAACACTTAATGAAGCCTAAAATAATATTTGAGAGAGGAGCAGGGGAATTAGGCAAGAACACAATGCATTGCAGCCCTTTGTAGAGACAGCCCACCCATCCAAGATGCACACTTATCCAAGCAGCTAATCCCTGAGAGTTCATAATGTGGCATACTTTGGCCATGACATGGAACCTCCCCTACTGCTTCCAGTGCTTAGTCAAGGGTCTCTGCCCAGCATGCCTTCACACAGCAAGCCATAGCCCATGTTGGAGAAGTGAAGCTAATCATGTGCCTCAACAGTATAACAGTAACTGCTAGAAAAGCAGAAATTTTACAGGTCACCCTTAACTTGACCAAAAAGAGCTAAGATCTAGTAGTAAAGTGGTCACAGCAACATTCACTTTCTGCCAAGAAAGTTTCCATTGGTTATCTGCATGAAACATAAGGACCATGACATGCACTGTCCTGCACTCATAACTATCCTTTCCCAGCAACTGATTTTTTTTCACTTTATTTCAAAGCAGAAAGGGTGTACAAACAAGCATGAGAAAACAGGCTATCAATGAAACAGAACAGTTCCCAGAGAGAAGAAAAACAGTACAGCAAAACCATGACCTAAATACACTTCTATATATTCTTAAACACTTTGAAATTCACCATTGAAAGACTCTATAGGAAATGCAATCTTTATAAGTTATTCTGTGTTCCCAACAAGAGGAAACTGCCCCTAATTCTTCTCATGTCTGTAGATTAATGTCTCCTCTTATCAAAGATAAGATCTAGACAGCAGTTTTCAGTGTCATCTTATGGATATGGCATTTCACTGTTTACACTAAAGTTTGTTACTGAGCCAGCTTTGATTTCAAACTTATTTAATCTTCTTAGGTATCTTTGTGCGTTTCAAATCTACTGCCTGGATTCAGCTCACCCTTATATAGTCTCTTTCATCCACTGCCAAAACCTGAGATGGAGGAAAAAAACCTTAGGACAGACTTCACTCTAAGATCAGTTCTTTTGTCTCATTTAAGCTACTGAATCCTTTCCCTTGACTAACACTGTCAAGTTGAAAGGAACTGGAGAAATTTATTTGTTTGAAATTCCCTAGAAGTGAGTGGTTCTCTTCCGTGTGAGTGAGAACAGTGGGATAGGGCAGGAATGCACTGGGTGAGAGCCACAGAAAATTTATTCCACTATCAGTTTGTTCACAAAAACTTGTTTGTTAACACAGTTTGATGGTGAATGGTACTGGTTGATAAATATTTTACAATAGATGTTTTAAGGAGAATAAATAAAAGACAAAAGAAAAAAGGAAAGGTGATTATAGATCAATGTTGCCAAGATGGGCAAGAGTGTTTTGTTTAGGACTGGAAAAAAAAAAGAATAAATGCAAGTCAGTTGAAAGCAAGAAATCATCAATGAGAAATAGAATAGAGTTTGAAGATCAAACTGATCAAATGCAATTAGGCATGGAAATCTTCCATCATCCAGTCCACCTACATCATAGTACAGAATTGTTCCACTTTCATTACAGTTTTTTTTCTTTGAATTATGTTCACTGAGTTCTGAAAGTATTGAATGATCAGCTTCTTCTACAAATATTTTTTTTAATCACTGGGACTGGTTGCAAACTGCACTACTGAGTAGTAAGATTTTAAAAGCCCTCTTCTCTATCAAATGTGTCCCACTGGTATGACTGGTATCAACTGACTTGCAGATATTCGGGTCATATTAATTTTGTGCAGACATGTGCAAAGGGTTTAGGGCAATCCAATCTTTCCACTCCTCTTAAGATACTTTCAAGTAATTTTCTGGTATAAATGGATAAAGAATGGTTTCTCCTTTTTCCATGACTGTTATTAAAGCAAAACTCCTCTAACACAGTGCTTTCATTTAATATGCTGCTCAAAAACAATGCAAGGGAAATGTTATTGAAGACAACCGTGTTGTTGTTGTTATGTATGCAGAAAGCTAGCTGGCAAAGCATTTTATTCAAAAAATTTAAAAGATTTAGTTGAGTATGCCATTTTCTGACATGTGGTGACACTTCCAAAATAAAAGCTTCTTAGTGAATTATGTTTTTCCTATTGGCATATTGGGATTTGTATCTTGCAGAGGTAACAAAGAAAAAAAGTTTTGTAAATAAATGAGAAACACGTCAGAAACAAAAATCTCTGAGAAACTATTAATGTACAGTGCATTGTATGTATTTTCCTCATGTCAAAACAACAAACTCATTATTTCCAAACTATTTAAAAACATAGAAAGGATCAGGGTCTCATTTCCAAGAGGTTTCCTTTGTTTTAGCCTCATTTTGGTGGTAATGTCTAACACCAAGTAGGTGTTAGACAGTTAAATGCCTAGGTGTCTACACTTAGGTGTAACAGTAAATAGATGTTAGCCACAGGTTAATGAATTCTATTCAGTGTGATATTAATAGGCTTTCTGTGACGAGTATCTGCTCTCCATGATCCTTCCCAATTCAAGATGCTACAGCCAAAGATCTAGTTTCACCAAAATCATCCACAGACAACTCTTTTGGTCATGTCAGAGTAATCCCTTTAAACAACCCCTCTAAACAAAGGATGTTTTCCCACAGTTTGACCAAATAACTATGCAGAATGCTATATCTCTCTAGATATACTTTCATGAAAAATTTTCAGTTTAGAGTAATAACAGTAATAAAGTAATAGTGTAAGAAAGTACAGCAGAGACGAAACTTGGTATGACATTTGTGTAGTAAACTACACTTCCAATTCACTCAATAACTCTAATCAATGTCCCAAAGCAATTACTACTTGTTAATCCTGATGCATGGTAAGACAACACATGACCATGCATCAGTTTCAAAGATCGTAATATTTTATGTTAATTTAATATTCTATCATACATATCATCTCAAGATTAAAAACAAAACAAAAAAACCCAAAACTTTCCCATTATTTAAAATTAGTAAATGTATAGATTATTAGAAATGCTAGCCAGTATCTGTAAAAATTATCTATTTCAAATATTTTATCAGATATAAAAGTGTGCAAATAAGGACTGAATTTAGTTGACAGGATTTGTCATCTACTGTATGTGTAAATTTATGTGTATTTATGTGTTTATTATGTATGTGCTGATTGATGGCACTCAGGATGAACTGCTCCGTAACATTTCCCGCCTCCAAGGTCAGGCTGACAGGCCTATAGTTTTCAGCATCCTCCTCCTGGCCCTTCTTGTGGATGGCCATGCCATCTAGCTGCACTTAACGTGAACAAGACTACCCACCCAGGTCATCAGAAGATATATCTAATCTTGGTCATGTAGCACCTCTGACAATGAGCAAAATGAGCAAAGAGGTTCTGGAATCAGGTGTCTTCTCATGTTTAACTGCTTCCTAACATGCTCCAGTCTCTCGGTGTAGCCAAATCATAAGAAGTCTGAGAAGGACTGAGCTCTGAATTTTCATTTTTTGCTGGGACATACTTACCTTAGATTTCCTACGATTGTTATGACTGAATTAGCTGTAAAACTACTGAATTTAAGACAAGTATTAAGCAAAGTATGTATTATGAATTCCAAGAAGAGGTAAAATAATGCACAGCATATGGATTAAGTGAGGATTTTTTGACATCAAGAAATATATTTGAGAAGGGAACTTTCTTAGGGAAAGACAGAAAGAAAAAGAAATTGAAGTAAGAGAGTGCATAATTATATCTAGGAGGGATGGGATTAACAGAAAGTTAGTCTCATGAACACTAAGCAAGGTAAAGGAAATAGGTGAGAAGAGAAAATCCAGAGCTGAAAAGGGAAAAAAAAAAAAAAGGAAGTATGATTTCTCAGCTTGGCATCAAAAGGTTCTTATTATGGAAGCATAGACAGAAAACACAGCAATGATTTGGGAATGCTTCCTGGCAGATTGTAAGAAATTATTAGGATAAATATAAATACCTGGAAGCTTAATAGTCATAAGATATATAGAAAGAGAAAGAATTAATAATGACATATCATTGGATATCAGTAATAGGGAAGAGAATTGTTGAGAAGAGGAATGATCCTTGCTGTGATCCTGGCTGATTCTGTGTTTCTCCCCATTCATTTGTTTGTCACACTTCCAACAAGTTCTAAATTCCTATTTCATTGTAAGTTTGCAAAAATTACTGCAACACTAATATAAGCAAAACCACCCAAATAGACAGCCTTTTCCCAAATATTCAAAACAGCAAATGGTGCTCTGTTTTTGGAATACTATACAAATAGAACATAAATTGCACTGAGCTACAATAACTTTTAATAGCAAGCTTATATTTAGATTTTTTAGTTTCCTAGCAGTTTTCACTGTATGAACATTTTAATTTCATCTGAGATACTGAAAAAAGAAATAATGGCACTGCCAAAGCAGATGGCTGCTGTAATGAATACCACAGCTGGGAGTAACAGTGAAATTCTGCTGATGAGAAATACTATTAATATAAAAGTTTCCTTTCTCAACTTGATAGTCTGCCCTTTTGGGGAGGACTGTTTTTCACACGTCTCAAGGTGTTGCAAACCAAACTTTGAATTTAATTGATGTATTTTATGCATATATATGTATATTAGCTTAATTATTGTTAAGCTTCCTATGTGGAAGTCTTACCAACCACCCACTCCAAATGCTCCTAATCTTTTAATAAACTGAATTATTAGACTTGATATTACATAATGAAATAGCCCAGAAGTTTTTCACAGAAGCATCCAACTGAGCTTTTTTAAAAATTGTTTGATAACATATTGATATATTGCTAACAGAGAACAACTTTCCTGTATAATTTAAAATACTTTAAAAAGAATAAAATATATATTTATATATGTAGAATATATAAATATATAATATATGAATATATACCTTCAAATTTAAAACCACATTTGTAGGAGTCTTGAGAGGTATGACTCAGAATGCTTTCATATCACTTGAGGATCTTTGAACAAATCTATATAGAGTACTTCTACATAACATCTTTTTTTCCACATCTTGAGACTCTAAAACCTCAAGTACTGCATTATGGGATCACCCAGGGGTTGAGACTGAGACACATGGAAAATAGAACCATCACCTCAAAAATAAGATGGATCCAAGTTCTCTAACGTTTGTACAAAAACCTTAAAAGACATGAGGTCAAGTTACAGAAAAATTAACTAAGAAATAGCAATATGCTCCCTAATGAGATATACCACTTCAGTTTGCTAATTTAAGGCTAACTACAGTATATTTACACTATTTCAAGTAATTCAACTGTTATAGTAACCTGAGCCTTCTAGGTACAATGCTAGGTTAAGATAGAATACTTTTCAAGAAAAGGCTCTTGAGCTTTGACCAACATTCACAGACATGATTACATGACAATACATAAACCTCGCACAAAATGTAAATGCCTATACAGTAATTTGAACCATATATGCAATCCATTATCTGAAGGAAGCCTGAGGAAAAATAGTCGTTGAGAATCTCAGCATTCTCTTCAACTGTTGTCACTAGCTCCCTGTTCTTGTTCTTCAGGGGGTATGTTTCTTTCACTTTCCTTTTTTCATTGATATACCTTTAGAAGCCCTTCTTGGAATTTTTTGGGTCCCTTGCCAAGTTCAGTTCAAACCGTGCCTTGGCCTTCCTGACCTCATGCCTACACAATCGGGCAGCATCTCTGTACTCTTCCCAGGATACTCATCCATGTTTCCAATGTCTGTGCAGCTCGCTCTTACTTTTATCTTGACCAGCGGGTCATGACTCAGCCATGCTGGTCTCTTCCCTTTCCTGCTCCATTTCTTACATTTAAGGACCGAGAGCTCAATCAAAGGGTGAAAGGAAAGTGAAAAAGCCAGATGCATCTTTAGAATGCATGAGGACTACATGATATCAGTAAGGACTAGAACTCATAAATCCATTGCATTTGCACATTTTCTAACACTTTTAAAGAAACAGTCAAGGTAACAGCTTGTGTTACTAATTGATACAGCACGAAAAGAACATTTTTACCACACACAAACCTCTCCTCAGCTAATCAAGTAATAGGAATAGACTCTTCATGCTAAGTTTAGAAAAAGGTGAATTTTTTGCAGAAATGAACTATAGAAAGTCTTAAGTCCTCCATCAGCACTTGAATAGGAGTTCAAGCTGTTAAGCAGAATTTTTTAGATCACAGTTTCAGACACAGCCATCCCCAGGGGACAGTAGAGAGACAAGGAGTTATCATAGGAAACGCTGAGATTCAGATAGGCTTAGTACATAGTATGGGTTACTTATTTTCTCTACACTGTAAGTCTGGCCAGCAAAGCCAGTGAAGACCACAGAGGGATGCAAAGGGCCTATTCTTCTTCCTATTACTCCTTGATCATAAATCCCAAAGAGAGAACAGCTGATCTGAGTAGGAGTGGTATCAATTCAATCCCAACTCCACATGAGGGAGAAGGAGAAGCAGAAAAATAATAAAATTGGTCTCATTCCACTATGCAACCTCTTAGTCTTAAGCACGTTAAACACAGCACATTCACATACATATCAGCACAATGAAGGAGGGGTCTTAAAAGAAAATATGGACAGATGAAGTTGACAGAGACAAGGACTTAAATCCATTCTTGTCTCAGCATCCACAAGAAGCAGCTAAAGGTCACATTCAGGAGGCTTTCCACTGGAGGAAAACACAGTTTTAAAATATCCTTAAGGTAATGACACTGAAGACAGCAATTAGAACCACTACAAGCTGACAGCACCAAGGCCAAGTGAGTTGCACCCAAAATGCTACAGAAATTAGCAATGATGGTAGCAAACTGTCAAAAGTCTCTGTCATGGCTATCCCTAAAGAGAAGGCATGCCATGGGAAGCAAGATGACTAATTTTCACAAAGACTCAAACAACTATAGGCTTACAACACAGATGAGCCTCCGAAAACATTGATAAATCTATCCTCTACAAGATCCTGCTGAAAATCCTAGCAGCACACTGTGCTTTATTCATTGTCCACCTTGCTGATGCTGTCACACTAAGGAGATTACTTTATTATATTTGTGTGATAGGTAGGCAAGAACAGATCCAAAAGTCCATTTTAAATTCAATGGAAAAGTGTTCCACTGACTAATGGCTTTTTCATCAAGTTCAGAAGTGATAAGCACTTCAGGTGGCTGCTAGATAAAGGTTGCAACTTAAATATAAAGTTAATGATATTGCCTGCACAGTGAAAGACTGTAGAAGAAAATTAAATTCTGATGTGTTTGCACTGGTTCTCTGAAATGTGACAAGCAGCTTTGGAGCTCCCACGGAACAGAACACTTTCTGGCATTAGGGAGGAGCAAATATTCTCTATGGGAAAGCTTTTAAAGACGTTTGCTCATGTTCTGGACCATTTGCCATTGCTACAGGTTGTTCTCACCACAGGTACTGACACTTGAACTTGTCTTTGGAATGATTAATTTTTTCCAAAAAGGTGGCAGGATTTTAAGATATCAACCCACTTGGATTTTTTTTCTGCTTATGAAAACAAGCAAACAAAAAAGCCAACATCCTCTCACTCAAGCAATATGAGTGAATGCACATTATAAAAAGTCTCTCCTTGAAGACTAAAACCATTTATCAATTCAATTCAGAAAGTTACAGTTACACTTTTACCTTGTGCATTAGATTCTTCTGACCAGAGACTTGCAGTTTGGAATTAAAAAGCAGTTGGAAGTCTTATCCACCACTGTGATTTTTATTTTTTTTTTGTTTCAAGTCATTAGGTTTTTTCCCCCAGCTTGTCTATTTTAAGTAAAATTATTCTGTGTGCGTTGCTGATAGAGACAGAATTATGCAGAATAACTGAGATTCATTCCCCCCCACCCCCCATTTTAGAATAATTGTTTTCCAGATCTGTCCAGCCTCTTTGCCTTATTTAACCATAAAAAGAAGTAATTGTGAACCTTCAGCCAGAGCATAGGTTTTTCTTTCAACTGATTTTCCTCATTTTGCAGAGCACAAACATTTCAGAACTTCTTTCAATCAAATCTGATCGCTGCAGTGAGAATTTTATCTGTTCAGTTATCTGGAGAGGCAGCGGATGAGATTTCTCAGATGCAAAGATATAGAAGTATTTGGAGATTAAGAATGTAAGTGAAGATGGATGAATAAAACTATTTGGCAATTAAAGAAAGTGGACATTTGGATAGATACTTGTTTTATTTCCTGGAAACTGTTCAAAAATATAAATATTTTTATTTATTTTTTTTACTCTCAGGAATTTTTCTCTCAAGGGGGAATATGGCCGACGTGATACTGCTGACTCACAGACTCAGCCAGGATGAAAAAGGATCTTAGGAAGTCATTATTCCAGCTTCCTGAACAAAGCTGGATCAAACACTCAGTCCAGACCAGGTGGCCCAGAGCTTGGTTCAGTTGCGTTCTGAAAGTGCTCAGCCTCTCTGGGCAAAGTTTAATTATGTTTGCATTTAATAAATTAAATAAGATATGCATATGATGTTAAGGGGTTTTGCTTTCAAGACAGCATCACTGACAGGCTTGTCAGTGCTTGACAGCACTTGACAACACCGAGAAAACTAGAAAAATATGAACATTTTTGCTTTGTATATGCTTCTACTTTGTTGTTATATAAATTCTAGGTTAAGATAAATATTTAAATCTATATTTATTTTAATATATACATATATCTATATCTATGTATAAATATATCCCTGTACACATTTAAAATGTTAAAACCCTCAGGACTCCTCTACCTAGAAATTTGGTTTAGCTTTTCTAAAGCTATTTAAAAACCCTAAGTATCTCTGCTATTAATGTGACTTCAACCACATGCTAGTACTTCAGTCGGTACTTTGAAATAATTCTTCCTCTTAAAAATAAGATTTTTTTTTTAATAGAAATTAACAGTCAAAGACAAAATATTTTCACAGATTAAAACTTTGGGCTTCTAAAGTGTATGCTTAAGCATTTTATTTCATATATCAAATGCATGCAAAATAATTTTTTTTTAGCAAATCAAGTTGCATCTAGGGAAAACAAAAAACTCACTGAATCATCCCTAGTTTGTAAATGTAATTCATAACACCACAGCCAAAGAAAGATACTAATTCCTTTTGGTATAAAATTCATGACCATTAACAACAGAGACTAGTTTGGCTGCCAGATTAAAATTCTGAATGTGTGATCAATGACTATTTTAAGATTAAGTGACCATTTGGGATTACATTCATCAATACTAATAGTATCTTATTTAAAAGTTTAATGAGAAAGCTATAATGCATATCACATTCCTCAGTAAGATACATTATTATTGAATTTCAGATAGAGGATATTATTACAAATGAAATAAAAGTAAAAAAAAAACCATTGTTTAAAATGGATTTTCTAAGTGTATTGAACACATGAACTGGACTGTAGGCATTTTTTTAAGAGAGCTATTCTTTAAGTAATTCAATCTTGTTTATTTTCAGTACATGTAGAAAGAGTATGTCTAAGTTAGAGCTGAAATGAGTTGTTATAGCACATACTGATATCTACACCCTAAAAATATATATGGCATTTTCAGTAAAATGTCTTAACCTAATGGGTCAGTCAGATCCAGAAAGTGATTTTGCTCCTCAGAAGTCATTTAGTCACTGTATTTGAAGATGTGAGCCATCTCTGTATTTGAGAAATCAATAAACATAGCGGTTGATCTAACAATGAGTCATGCTCAGTGTAAAACCTGTCAAAACTGAGAGATTTGTAAAAAAATTTTACAGTCCATATTCTTTTGATAGCAATAAAGGGAATTACTATTTCTTGGGAGCATAGAACACAGAATTTTAAAAAATAGATGGGTGTATCAGTTGACTCTGGTTGCCTGTGGAGAACTCTGGCAAATCTTAATTCAAATTAAAACTCTGTTCAGCTTTAGCAGCCTTTAACAGCTTACTAATACAGTCTCCAGTTAGGACCCCTAAGTCTTTGACCTGCGACTTATTCAGGCTGCTCTTGTTTGTTGTTTTTCTTTTGTTTAAAAAACAAACAAACATCTGTTTTCTTAAAAAAAAAGAAAAAAAAAGAACAAACCACTTCTTATTTTTCCATTTAGAATTTCTGAAGAATGCTCATTCTCACATATATGATAAAAATGTCACTAGTCCTCTTCTAAAAATCTCTATATGTTATAATTTAAAAACTAGCTTTCAATTCTACACTATTTCTGGTAACATCATTAGTACACACAGCAGATTGTAGTAAGAGAAAAGCAAACTTTGAAAAAACTACCTTTTAAACACAATGCTTTTTTGTCCATGGGCTGTTATGGACAAACTTGACTTAAAATAAACATTTCTGGGACAGAATGCAAGAGAAAAAGGGAGGATGTAATACTGTTGGCAGTTTCACAGCAGAAGCTAGAACTTATGCTTTATAAAATAAATTGTTCATAACTTCAGGGAGCTGCTGACTTTAATAATGTAATATATTGCATAATTTATATAGCACTAGCACACAGGGATTCCAGTTCCTGGGGATTATTATGTGATGTAGGAATACAACCATGTGAAAATCAGAGTTATGTTAAGACTGAGTTTCTAAACTGCTGGATTTTGCAAACTCAGCTGGACACTACCCAAGTCTTCCTGAAATAACAGCATTCAAGCTTGATAAGAATGACATTATTGAAAAGAAGTACTTTTTTCTGTCAATAAACATTTTGTTTTAAAAGCTAAGCACCCTAGAATGCATTTTTACTGAACAAAAGCAAAGCACAATGTTCTTTTTGCAGTACTCTTTGAGTAAGAGGTTGAAAACAAACTCTGAGTTTTTGACTCTGGCAATGCTGAATGAGAAAAAAGGATCTATCTTCTACCTAAATTAGATTTTTTTTAATGTTGTTTACTTATAAACCTTGTAGTTGAACTGCAATCCTCTAAATGGAACAGAAAGACCCCATAAGTCATTTAAAAAGCAGCAACACCTCGTCTTGTGGTTACCTATGAAAAGTGGAGTGTTATCTATTTGTTTTTAACTGTTACACAAAGCTGAACTTCCATATAAGGATCAATGTATCAGCTGATGAAATTGAGCACTTCCTTAAAGAAAATGTAAAAAATATTTGGAAAAAATAGGTAAGTGGATGCATATAGACATGTATGTGACATGGCAGTTTTCACATTAGTATTAAAAAAAAACCAAACAGTGGAAGTGTCAAAATGGTAAACCAGTTTTTCTACCTTCTTAGTTCAGAATTTGTTCAAAGGAGGAAATTTTGACAGTTAATCCCTGGTTCTGCAGGTAATTTTAGTAACTCCCTGGCAGAGAGCAGCGCCATCATCCCATCATAAAGATTCCAATAATGTAATTATAATACCTATATAAAGAAAAATAAAAGATAAGCAGATACTCCAGGTATAACTCTGCTACATCTAATAATTAGTAAGCTGACTGAGGAATTGAATACAAATGTTTCCAGGACCACACTTCAACCTGAATGAAATCTGAAAAGGCTGATTATTAGACAAATAATAAACAAATATCAATGCCCATGATTCTCAGCATAAAATACACTTTTTCTATTTTTCCCTATCTTCTGTTTAGAAGGACTAGTGATTATTATGTTTTGCCACATAATTTAGACAGAACCCTGGATAGAAGTGGGGCTCTATGCACTCATATGAGCAGGCACTCCTATGGGATAATCCATGATGGCACAGAGTCATCAAATTCAATTTGCCAGATTTTACTACAAAACACATCATCTCCCCGGCAAAGACCCTGTATTTTTACATCTTTAAAATGCCTTGCGTGTCTGTGGAGCTGTACATCCTGGTTCTGGCTGGAATAAAGTTCATTTTCTTCCCAGTAGCTGTTGAAGTGCTGGGGTTTGGATTTAGGATGAGAATAATGTTGATAACACACTGATGTTTTAGTCATTGCTGAGCAGTGTTTATACTAAGTTAAGGACTTTGCAGCTTCTCATACTGCCCTTGTCAGTGGAGTTTGGGAGAGCAGAAGGAGCTGGGAGGAGACACAGCTAGGGCAGCTGACCCAAACTAGCCAAAGGGATATTTTGTACCATATGACATCGTGCCCAGTATATAAACTGGGTTAGTTGGCTTTGGGGATGTAGCTCAGCAACTGGCCGAGTCAGCAGGTGGTGAGCAACTGTGTTGGGCATCACTTGTTCTGTATATTCTATTATTTTCCCTTCCTTTTCTGTCTTATTAAAATGTTTTTAATCTCAAAACTCGAGTTTTTTTTTTTAAATCTTCCCCCACCACACAAGGCAGAGGGGAAGTGAGTGAGCAGCTCTGTGGGGGTTAATTGCCAGCTGGGCATAAACCACGAAACTACATAAAATTAAGTCAAACATATGTAATAGCTGAGTAGTAAGCCAGGATCACCTATAGCCTAATTATTATGTTAAAAATTCTAACCTGTCCAGCTAAAACTTTCAAATAAAACAGCAGTGTTTAAAAGGGAAAAATACAAGCAGCCACATCCATAAATTACTCAATATCTGTCCTTTTAAACAATTAATCTTGTTTCATTAAGAGAGGAACGCAATAGATCACAAAAATATTTGCAAGAAAGAATTTCAAATTTTGGGGGTGGATCTCAAAATTCCCTTCTTAACTTTTCCTCACTGCACTGAAGCTGATAAAATTTCTTCTTTCATATTCTTGATGAGAGATAAAGATAAATGGCAAAGTCATGTCTGGATCAGACTTTTATTTATGATCTTGTAAATTCAGGAGTATGCACATGAATGATTTGTTTCTGGACTCATCTCAAAATGAGCAAATAGAAGATGAAAGATCACCCCGGGGACCCAAGGAAATACACATGAAAAACAGGTTTACCCAAAGAAGCACATATTTCTGGAGGGAAAAAATTGATAGCATGAATTTTATATCAGATCTTTACTTCATAGGCAGTGCTACATAAAATGTTGTCCAGATCACTGCTGCTTTAAGAAATCTTTTGTTATTCTTTTGTATGGAATAATCTTGTTGAGAAAATATCATTTCTGTGTATTAGAAGAAGGATTTCATTTCATCTTTGTTGTGTATGTTTCCAACAAATAGCTGATACTCCTCTGATACTGCTCTTCAAAATGAGATTTTTATAAGTACTGCATAAACTATTGTGCTGAAAACACCGATAACTGTTAACACTAAACAGAATTTTGATTAAAAATAAGACCTAATGCAAGGTAATTTCCTCATCCTTTAATTTTTTACAGAAAAAAAAAAATGCAATAAGTAATTTCACTGACCAAGAAGATTATGGACAATTGAACCTTTTGCTTCCACCTAATTAGTAGAATGCAGAACAGATAATCAGAATAAAAGACTTCATTGAATTTTTCCCCTCATGGATTCTTCTAATCTGCAGATGAACTTCTTACGATCCTTTTAGTGCACTCAAGCCAGCCAGTATCATATGCAATCTCTAAAAGCTTGATGAGTATGTCACTTGTTGCCATTTGCCTTCCATTCACTGTAGACTGTGGACAGTAACTCCCTATCATTACCCTCTAAAAATAGATATTATAGTAGCAAAGCGATGACAGGCCTCAGCACACAGCAGATAAGTAACTTCTCTCTTAGGGTTTCTTTGCTTCAGATACTGTGTTGGACACTCACCTTTACTTCAATATATTAAAACTACAAATATTCAGAAACACTTTTCATTCCCATTGAATGAAGAATGCTTAGATCTAAAACTACTTTTCTCCTTTCTGAAGAAGAGTGGATTATTCTTGATCCAAATTTTACCACAAGAATTATTAAAAGCTATTTTCATGTCGCTTTAAGTTAAATCCATTGTTTTATTAAAATTCTCTAGCTATAAAAGAATACAATTTGAAGCTGTAGTTCAGAAGAACATTTGCTTTTTTGGAGAGTATATAAAGGCTTATTGCTTCTAAACTACAGATGAAATTTACTCTGGCTTTTAAGCACTATTCTGAACCTATAGCTAAAAAAAGCCCCCACAGATACTTCATCTTGCATTGAAAGAAGATTATGCCTTAGCAATAGTATAGAGAATAAAATAGGAAACATTCCTGAAAGTTGGCATTCAAAAGAGATTTGAATGCAGGGAGAAGAAAAGGAGTTTGTAGGAAAAAACAAAATCACAGAGAAGGGATTATTAAATCAAGTGAGGAAATAAAGGGGACTTATAAAGGAAAAAAGAGGAACTGATCTCATTTACTTCTTCACTTGGTCTTCTGGGGCATACTATATTCTATCAAGAGCATGAAGAGAACATGCCTATGATATCGGAGCAAAAACCCTATTATTATCTGGAATAAAACTTATTTTCTTTTCATGTGGGCTCCAGGGACAACCCACAACCTTTTGCTGAGGGCCACCAAAGTTCCCAATGTCAAAAGAATTTCCTAGGAACTCAGTGCTCTACTGTACTGCAAAAGGCAAATTTACAGCCCCATTCTTTACCATTAATGTATGAATATAGCTTCTGATGTCTATTTAATTTCCTAGGAACTCAGTGCTCTACTGTACTGCAAAAGGCAAATTTACAGCCCCATTCTTTACCATTAATGTATGAATATAGCTTCTGATGTCTATTTGCTAATCAAAACTAGAAATCAGGTTTTGGTAGTCATCAATAACACCACCAACAGAGTGAGGAAAAATTTAAATGTAATTTTAACACAGTCCTTATTTAAAGCAGTAGTGAAATAACCTTTCCTCTGGAACTCTCAACTGGCTTGGATGGTCTGACTTTCAGTGTCACATTCTTTGCTCATATCTTGACAATCTTTAAAGGAAAAATCAAAAAGATACAGCACCATAAAACTGTCCCCACTCCACATAGAATGTGTACAACGGTTTCCCTGCTGTTGTGTTCACACTGTCCCAGAAGAATCAGCAAAAATGTGTGTTAATTTCTCAAATTAGTTCCTACTTACTGATTTATTGCCTTGCAAAATGAGACTTTTTCAGCAATACCAACAAATTATACTGAGTGACAGAAAGAAAGTGCTAACTACACCCAGTCAATCCATGCAAGCTTTGGCAAAGTAAAAAAATCTTGGAGAATTATGAAAGCATTTCAAAGTTGTGGAGAACTAGAGAGTACTGCTCCAGAGAACATACAGAAAGTACCTCTAAAATCACCACAGCCTTCTGTAATAACTGGCTTACATTCTGTGACTGGCCATGATATAGATGGAGGTAATCTCATGTCCAGAAATCTACTTTTAACACTTTGAATTCCTTCGCAAAGGAATTTTTCTTCCATATGAATTTTATAGAGCTATACCAAAACAGCTGCTATGCAACATAAAATGGTTTTGTTCCTTCTTTTAAGCATGATTTAAATGATTCATTCAATTATTACTTTTATATTACAGAATCACAGAATCACAGAATCGCAGAATCCTAGGGGTTGGAAGGGACCTCGAAAGATCATCTAGTCCAACCCCCCCTGCTAGAGCAGGGCCACCTAGAGTACGTCACATAGGAACATGTCCAGGCGGGTTTTGAATGTCTCCAGTGAAGGAGACTCCACGACCCCCCTGGGCAGCCTGTTCCAGGGCTCTGTCACCCTTACAGTAAAAAAATTTTTTCGAACATTCAACTTGAACCTCCTATGCTCCAATTTACACCCATTCCCCCTTGTCCTATCACTGGTCACTACAGGGAAAAGCCTAACTCCATCTCCCTGACACTCACCCCTTACATTATCACCCTTATATTCAAAGATGGCTTATTTTCATGCAGATTCATGTCCCATTATGCATAGAGGACATTCTTAATTGTGCTGTAACAACTGCAAATTTAATTGAAGTTCACAATTCCAAGCATAAAATAGATTAAAGAAAATGCTGACAACAGTAAAATAAATATTCAACTTTTTAATTTAACTCAACGTTTATTTTTAATCCAAACATCAAAATAACCTTGTTTCTAATTACAGTTTCATGACAAGATGTCTTGCAGAAGCATTTGTCTCTATTTTTCTCCAATTTGTTCAGCTGAAACCCACTAGCTTATTTATAAAACTGTTGATTAATAAATCTGTTCCAGCTGTATTACTGTATGTTATAAAGAACACAGATTAATGTATGTAAACAGCCATTATCACTTTAAAAACCCTAAGTCTTGACAGTCTGCAAAAGCAGAAGTTCCAAATATATTACAGCTCAATCATGCACACAAATCACAACAAAGATAGAAAAGTAAGGGGCAAACGTAGGGAGTGAAGTCCAGGGCTCTGTGAAAATGTATAGCACACTGTGAGATCGACTAAATGCTTACAATAGCTGTTTGCAGTTTCTTGACCTGGGTTTTATCAAAGCCTGAACCAAGTGTTGTAAGCAGCAAACCCTCACTTTCATAAAAAGCTGCACTCAGATGAGATATGAAGAAAGAAATTGGCCCGATTTTACCGAATCTAATTTGAAATTCTCCAATTAACTTAAGCTATTTAATAGTAATTTTAAGTTTATAGACAATAATGTTTATACTTAGCAGGGGAAGCAGTAAGGTAGACAGTGGATTTCCTCACATCCTTATCTCCGATTGAGAAAACCAAAAAAAAATTGCTTGCAAACCTTCTACATTTCCTCATTTTAATTATTTTTTGTCAACATACTTGAGCAAAGGAAATGGCTAGATACAAAATATGAATGCTGCAAACCTCATCCCTCTAAGTACCTACCCGATTTAATTTTTCTGCAAAAGAAAATAAATTTTTGTGTTGCAACAAAACAAAGAATGAAATGTGGAAAGGGCACTCTACTGAAAAGTGATATATTAAACATGCATTGAGCAATCTGCATGTCAATGAAACACCTTTAATGTGGGCCAGGGATTTACCCTGATGTTACTTTATCTAGATAGATACTTCTAAATTTTTCTTATTTTTCTGTATCAACTATATATGCTATAACCAAGAAAATCCCAAACTAGCACATCTACAATGAAAACTTTAATAGAACAAATAGGGAAATAACTCAGTATGAAGGATTATTGAACTCTTTCACACAGTAAGAAGCAATCAAGAAGGGAAATAGCAAGGAGCAAGTATTTTTCAGACAGGAAACAAACTGGAACCCTTCACAACAGAAACAGTGAACTGAACAACAGCAGCTCTTTCCTTGTTTAATGATATATATATATATATCTAGTAAAATAAAAACCACCTTGATCCAGAATCTGCTAGAAAACCCTAATTGGCTCTAGTACCAAGCAAACAAATCATTTTACATCACCACCTTTAGATTATTTCAAATCAGCTTTCAGCACATTCTCCAGTTTGCTACAGGTATACAGATTAATACAGCAATGTCACCAGGAGGCTGGAAATATTTTTATACCACCCTGGAAATGAATGTTTTATTGTTCTATGAATTTATATCCACAACACACAGTTATTGTATTATCAGTTACCAACACAAAACAAGAAGGAAATTAACCTACTGTAGTATAATGTTATAAACAATAGTAATCTGCTCTCATTTCTGAACATTATCTTCTGATAATGACAGGTATTAACAGGTACTTGTAAATTTTACTGTTCCAAAATAAAATTCAAAAAAACAATCCAAATTTGCTTGAATAATCACCGTGTTTATCAATCCAGAACTATTCTGTAATGAAGAACAGTTTCTGCTTTAATAGCGCTTTATAAACACAAATATGCACTGAGAAAATTTGTAAAACCATTGTATGTATTCAAAGATTTTAGAAAACTTTATATGGCATTAATGATTGAAACTCTTTTTGACAACATAATACCCTACAAAAATCTCTAAATACCATAAGAAATAAAGAATACATTGCATTATATAATCCAAGAGACTTTCAGACTATCGGTTTCCACACTGAAGCCAACAATAAAACGTGAATCAACCTAGGGTTTTTTTAATCGTCCATAAATAACATGTACAGCTGTTCAAAACTGAAGGAATATCAAGAAAGGCTTTTACACAATCAGCTAGTAACAGAACAGTATATGGGTTATGAAACCTCCACTACAAAACCCAGCATGACACTTCACAGGAGCCATGGCAATTTGTCTTGACTAAGAACCTTGCCGTATTTCTGTACACACTTCAATACATACTTCTCCATCGTTGCAGCAGTGAGTTTTGGGAAGAGAAACGAAGTCCATGGATCATAATATATTATGGGGAATCACGGATGAAATATACAAAACAACAAGGGTTTCAGAGTGTTAACTCAGAGGATCTTTGATTATAAATAGTTGGCTTACCTGTTTAACATCATATGCAAGAAGAACGAATCTTAAGTCTGGTGAAACAGAGTATCTTGATGCTTTGAATGTTACCTAAAACAAAGTAACAATAAAAGTGAGTTTGCAAAAAGGATCGGGTTTTTTCCCCATTTTTCTAATAGTTACAAAGTTCCTGTTCATAAAACTGATCTGGCTTAGAACACCTATATAACTTTCACAAAATGACTCAAATAATTTTTAGGCTAATTTACTGCTATCAGTCCAACAGTAAAAGATGAATCTGGCTTCAACATTAAATATCAATTAAGAGGCTGATGAGTTTTTTATCATGATTGTAAGCATTAAGGTCAAGTATAACAACTGTAACCAACTCATTTAAAGAAGATGGAGGAAGACATTTGTTTGGTGTATACTTCAGGAATTAGATTCATCATTAGGTTAAGCTTAAAGGTAAAGAATAGGTAGGCACTATGTCTCTATTGCTCTTATTTTAAGGCCACATACCTAAACATTTTGCAAGACAAAAAAAAAAAAGAAACACTTTCTTAAAAGAAAGCAAAGGCTTAGTGGTGAGCAAAGTGAAACATAAGGTAGACTTAGAAAACTAATATTGCTTTGCATCTATCCAAGACTACATGACACCCAAGTGAATTCAGGGCTGTAATTTAATCAGGGGGTAATGTTGGTATCAGAAAGAATTAAATTCATCTAATATATAAGGAAGATAAGAATGTGCTTTAATGGGCATGGAAGGAAATAATTTTAAATTAACCTCAAGGCATTTATTTGCAGAATCAAAGGAAAAGGGGGAAGAAAATAAAAATCGGGTAAGAATAGAAAAAGTACAATAGAAAAAAATAACAGCCACAAAATTACAAGATTACAAAAAAAAAAAAAAGAGAGATCTGCCCATTATTCAATTGAAGGCTTTCTCTTATTTTACTTCTTAAGCATCCTGTTCTGTTTAGTCTGACCCCACTGCTAAACTGATGAATCCAACAGGTGTTTAAGGTACACAAACTAATGCATTCAGAGTAGCTAAGGAGTTATTTATATAAAAAATCTACACAAAGCCAAACAAAACCCCAAAACAGAACAACAAAGAAAAAAACAACAGACAAAAAAGAAAATCAAAAGAACCCAAAAGCAAATCTTTGCATAAACTGAGAAGATGCTATGTTTGATATACAGATTAAACTCAGGTTCCAAGATAATATAATTAGAATCAAGCTATCCAAAGAAACCAAAGGGAAAAAAAATCAGTTCTGAAGATAAACTGTGTCTTAGCTTGATACAAGAGCATGACAGTATCAAAAATAAGACGATAAATCTGCAGTCTTAAGGAAAGAAGAGAAAACAAACCATCCTTTTTTATCTACAAAGCATTCAGAACAGATTGCTACTATGCCTAAACTAGCTTTTGTGTGTTAACCACCTTCAAGCAGAGACTATGGTAATACTAACCTATGAGTAACTTTCCCTTTTCTTGGCACAGCAGCAAAATAATTTTTAGATGCCTACGTTCTCTTATTTCTAGCATCT
Source organism: Chloroceryle aenea (assembly GCA_013399075.1). NCBI lineage: Eukaryota > Metazoa > Chordata > Aves > Coraciiformes > Cerylidae > Chloroceryle > Chloroceryle aenea. The sequence continues at coordinate 663,163 of VWZY01004708.1, forward strand.
TATTAATGATTGCCCCCCTTACCTCACTTTTCAGAAATATATAGCCCCAGAAGCTTTCCAAATGCATTCCCAGAAAGAGTGGTGCTCACCATTTCATGCATTTAGTGAGAATACTCAGTTACTGACTATGCCACCACAAATGTAATGATGAATTTAATGCAACACCTGAGTAGCTCAGCTGCAAACTATTGGCTATTTGAGGCAACACCAGCAAGAGTGACTCACATGTTCTATAGCCATGTATAGAGTCTTGTTGATCTGGGATTAAAAATCACTTGAATCCTACTGAAGATGACCTTTTTATTCAGCTTGTAGTCACCTCCAAAATTCTGTTTCCCTCCAGAAATGCTTCAGACACATGGTGTACGTGCAATGTCAAATATGCTATAATATCTTCACAGCAGGTCATGGTTTTGGTAAAATAGTTTTATTTTGCTGGTATAATGATCTTATTCTTATTAAAAGGAATATAAAGCTGTTTCATACTTTTTAATGTCCAACTTAAGAAACATGAAAATAAAAATTAGACTGGCATAAACCATGTATTCATTGCTAAAGCTGATATCAGTGCTGATTTCTTTAAATTACCATAAAAATATAATTAGCCCACTTCTTGAAGTTGGATATACAATTAAGCCTTTAAGAAAATATGTATTTAATTCTACTAGAATTTCAGAGAAATTTAAGTGACATTTCATTAAGAGTTCTTTTTTTGTTGTGGGGTTTTGGTTTTTTTTCTGGTAAAGACAAGCACAATTTTAGCAATAAATTCAGAAACTGCTTGTATGCAGAGAAGAAGCCCTTCTAAATTAAAGCAAAAAAAAAAAAATAATAACCTGCTAACATGGCAAGTAAATTCACAATCTGTGAGTTCGCTAAAACAAAAGACAGATTTTGGGGTTTCCCCATAAGTATATCTAAGGTATTTGATCAACCAACAGATGCATGTTTCCATGACTGAGGAGATAACATCAGCTAAAAAGTTTCAGTCCTTGCTGTAGGAAATGAGACATACGGCACTCAGCCCTTTGGAGATTGTCTCTTGGGATACTCACTACAGGGATTAGATATATTTATTCATTACAGAGAAGTTTGTGAAGACTCTGACCTCAAGGGTTTGTTCTTTTCTAAAGATAACATATTTCTGAGTTTTAAAGAACATGTTGGAAAAATATTACAATGAACACATTGGGAACTGAAAAACCTTGGGTGTCAAAAATCAGGAGGATGCTTGTTCTGCTATCATGTCTGCAAATTTTCAAGCTTCCTGCTTTGTCTGAACAAAGGCTAAACAGCTCCTGACAAAGACCTAAATGCTGCCCCTTATGACTATGCCTCTGTAGTTTCACTGTGCTTGATCTCTAAGAAATGTAGTTCTGCACAAATAAGCTCTGAAACAGGGAGCTGGCTAATTGGGCCCAGTCCCTGGATGCAGAAGCTGCGCTAGTTTCCCTCTGCATCACTGCACAGTATCAACTAGTCAGGAGACGGGGTAAATCAACACAGTGCTGCACTGCGTGCTCCATATACGCCCTTATGCCCTTTCCAAACTACAACAGAGGAAAGTTAGAAAAGAAGGAAAAAGGGAAGGTAAAATCCTTTTGTCTCTAATATTTGTCAGTTCTACCTAGCTATATCAAGATTTAAAATCCCTATGAAAACCATCATCTAGAAAACACCCCAACTACATTAAGTGTTGGAATCTCTGAATTAGTTGCTCTTCACACTGTTGCATAAATCTGAGCAAAAAAGCACACAATATTTTTTAAGCACCTGTACACTGTCCTCCCTTCTTAATTCACAAATCTGTCATCCATTTTTCCTATATTGCTGAATTTGACAACATTTCACTTTTTCAGATGTAAAAGAATGATCCTATATCTGATCTTGGACTTCTCACCCAACCAAACCCCCTCACTGACTGTGCAATTATGTCTAATATTAAACATTGTATTTCTAGGTTTCTCTGAAATACCTCATTTGAAAGAGTGTTAATTCTTCTCCTGACAGTGATGCATGATGGTCTCATGGATAAGAATGACTGCTAGTCTCACTGTCTCCACAGACTGCAAGGGTAAAACCCAAATGGAGGCAAAAGGACATTGTACATTTAGGAAGGCTTTTGCCCTCCAACTTCCCAGATTCTTCTCTTATCCACATTCCAAATATGTGTTGCTAAACGTAGTTTTGTATGACAATAAAAGAATATGAGAACAGCTTGAGACAATAAGAGTGAAAGCAGAAGAAAAAGCAATTCTCCAACAAATAAGGGACCCCCCCCGCCACTCCAAGTACACACAGTTGGCTTTTCTTCCACCTTTCCATATGGATGATTAGAATGGAAACCAAAATTCTGATGAACAATATATTCTCAAGTTTGATTTCCAATGTCAATATTTTGCATGGATGATTTTTTTTTACCCTTTTGTATTTTATGTGTATTCCTAGAAATGCCTGCCTAGATGTTGCGATGAAGGTTGGACTTGATGATCCTAGAGGTCCTTTCCAGCTATAATAATTCTATGATTCTATGATTTTAAGTTTAAGGCTGGTTTTAGGTCCTGCATCCTCAGCAAGGGTCCCTCCATATCAGCTCCCTTTCTTTTCTTCTGTTTTCTTAAAGCCTGTTTCTGAGTTGTTGATATACTGGCTACTCCCTTCATCTTTGGTCTATTTTTTCACCTACTATAAAATACTGGGTTTCCTATTTTTGAGGATTTTAACTACTATAACATTTAAACCAGTGCCTTATTCATAGTCGTTCAAAAATATGCTATAAAGCAGCCATATGGAAGTTACCTATAACTAGCCTGGAGCTGAAAGAATTTATCCTTAACATCTGCCAAACGCCTTCTAGTACTATTTTTTCATAGTTTTAGTTGGATAGTTTTAAGTGAGACAATACATCACAGTTAAAAAATTAGAGGAAATTTTCACTTTATTATTTGTTGGTTTGGTTTTGCTTTTTTTTCCTTTAGTTTTACCCTTCCTGTTTCACTTGCTTGTACTTCTACTTTTCTCAGAAACTTACATCTTCCATCCTCCTGTTACTATCCTTCTCCCATTACTATTTAGTGTTCACTTTACACACATTTAAACTTTAAAATTTTTTGTGACTCATCCAGAATAAAATATTTCAAGACCTCCAGAATGTTACATAAAACCTGGTGGCAATACTACTACTTAGGAAATTATACATCTCTCTATACCGCATACCTACACCTGTATCAGAATTTTAACTTAATGGTATAACTTGACCATTGATGTATGGGAGTTCAGCATTCACAGGTATTCAGCTCAACTTATCAGACAGGCATTGACCAAATGGCAATGCATGAGAAGAATCAGATGGGTCAGAATTACACTAGCTGCAAAATGAGAAGGCATTTGGCATGTAGCAGTTCCCTCGGGTGGTACCAGCAATCAAGGGAACAACAGGATTTTCCTTCCATTACCACTGCTGTGCCTGAAAGGAGAAGATGGACCATGGGGAGGTTAAATGAGAGAGCAGCTGAGAGTGGAGCCTAGCAGAAGAGCAAGTCTTGTAGCAGTAAAAAAAGGGGACCTCTGAGAGGAGACTCAGGTTGTAATTAGGAAAATGCATGATAAGTAGATTGTTGAAACAGTTGTGTTTCCAAGGTTACATTTCTTAATGCACTATTTCTTGTGTCACCTGAGCCTTTCATCTAGATCCAAAAATGCTGCAACACTGTATGTTGTAACTGTTAACACTCAGCTTTCCTGTCCAGTGTAAAAGATGAATGTGCCTTAAACCACTATCTACAATGAGCTCTACCCTATGGATGAGGGCCATCCTGGACAGGTGGTTCTCAAGAACACAAACAAAATTCCCCAAACCCATCTGAAACTCCTCATGTAATTCCAAGATACTTTCACACACAGGAGAATGTGATTGTAGGACACATAAAAGACATGAGCAGTCCTATGCAGCTCACAGGAGCCTCACACCATTGCTGCCTTAATAGACAATAACCTCTGACCAGTAAATCACAGAATTTTCTCCCATCTATTTTCTATATGAAGGAAGGCTATTATTTAGTGATCCCACACAGAGTTCCCCTAACCTGACAGTTTGGAGTACTGCCTCATGTACTTTTTATGTTGAAATCTCCTTTACTTGAACCAAAACTAATGGCCACCACCAAATCACAATGACTGAAAATCCTTCCATCTGTCAGGCTTTCTCATCTCTATCATAGAATGGCTTAGGCTGGATGGAATCTTAGAGATATCTAATCCAACCTCCCCGCCATAGGCAGGGATTCCTCTCAACTAGACTAGGTTATTTAATATTTAGAGAATAAATAAATAAAATATTTAGAGAAGCATGGGAGAGCAGAGATAATGTACCGATGTTCATAGGCAGCTATTTACAACATGGGTGGGTCATTACAATGTCCAGGGTTATAACAATTACTAATATTTGTGTGATTATATAATGTTGTTTAATGCATTTACCATTATTCACCCTTTCCACAATCTCTTATGCAAGGGTCTTAAAATATAAGCATGTAAACTACTCTTGCAATTAAATCTGCATTAATCAACAAAGGAACTATAATTGCATCAAGATGCTTCACTGAGTTTTCTGTCAAAAGAGGAAGGGGATATGGTGCTGGGAAACACAAACCAACCAACCAATCAGAAAGAAAGAAAGGAAACTAACAGAAAGAAGGGCTGTTCATGAAGAACACTCTGTAAAACACCACGGAACAGTCCCTGCCAAAAGCTCTGCTCGGACTAAACTCATTCTCTGCTTTTGGCTTCAAGGCCTTCACAGGGTTTTCACAGCTGAGCTGCCACAGCCTAATCATGATTCATGAGCCAAGACTACTGCTCTGCTCACCCTTCTGATGCCTTCCCCTCATTAGCAGGCAGCAAGAAGTAATCCTTCTCTCGCCATCCTTGGGTAAAAGATGGTCCACATTAATACAACAATGCATCATACTCTAGGGTACACTCCCAGCAAACCCATGGAAACGAGGTTTGCAAGTCAGTAATATTTGTTTGCTGTGCATCAAGATGCAGTTTCCCCTTGAGCTTGAAGAGAATTGTGGAAACACACCGAAATAAAGGAGGAGAGCAAGTCAGGAGTTCCTGGGTTTCAGAAGAGTCCAAAGCATACACTGCGGGGAGGCTGTTGCAAATACAAGACCCCGTTCTAGAATTTCAACAACTGAAAACAGTTATACCTATACCATTGGGCATTGGAAACAAATCAGTAGGCTCTTATTTGATGATTCAAATATATCCCATCATCTACACTTCCAAGGCTTAAGGATTCATGCTGGATTCAATTCTGACCCAGGATCCTGCACTGTTTGTTAGGGTGTATGCATAACATCTGAATAATTTTGCATTAATCCACCACAAAACCAGTGGAACTGAAGGCTAACAAATAACAGTTTTACCACTTGCATAATTATTGTAGCTTTTCTTAAGAGGGAGAAATAAGGGCAAAATTTCTAAAGGCTTCTTCCAGAGGATTCAACTGTACCATAGGAGATACACACAGTCCCTACACATTTTCTCCTGTCTCTGTGTTTGCTTTTTCTGTTTTGTTTTGGGTTTAAGCATTGTAAAACAGGCTAGGAGGCTGAGCTAGAAGCATGTTAAGGGACCAGATGGACAACCCCCTGTGAGCAAAAAAAATCCACGTGGTCCTACATGCTCTCCTCTCCAGCTTAGCCAAATCTTGTGGCTGGGTTGTGTGTGAGCTGGTAACCTGCTCTTAGTGACTTTATGTAATACCTGATGGCAAAAGAAATAAATAAAATGCTTGTTAAACACTGAAATTACTTTAAAAATGTGGCATAATGTTACCTATTTTGGAACTGTAATGTATAATAATGTATTGCTAAACACTGAAAAACTGGTAGGCATGTCACTTACAATCATGGTGATGGGCCCCTCAGACAGATGATAGAGAACATATTGTAATCACATATCGAGGCAGCATCACAAACATCAGGATGCCACACAGTGATTAATGTCTAGGGCTTTTTTTGGCTCCATTTAATAGATGACTTGCCCAGCCTCCAGCTGTTAACATTTATATGCTGCTTGCTCAGAATATTAACTGTTTATTAGACAGCTTAAATAGGATGCACTACACAAACACACTCAGAGGACAAATGTGTATTAGAAAACATCTTTAATTTATGATATCCAGAGATATTAATAGATATTCTTTGTGCTTTACAAGATACTCTTTTCAATTATGTCACTGTATTTGTTATTCATAATATTGCTTTGCTGATAGTTTAATTATATAAAGGCCAGATTTTTTCACTAATAGATTGATTACAGAAGAGGATTCCATTTGAAAGGGACAACGAAGTGCAGAAATTTCCTCTCCCTCTAAATAAAACCTAATGAAACTGAAAAAAATACACTTTGTTTCAGGAACTTTGGATAGATACTTCCATATGGATAAGAAACAGGCATCTTATAATGACAAAACATTACTATTTCATCTTTCCAGGTGCATGACTATTTTTTAAAGTATTTTTAAAGTGATGGGGTTTTTTTTAAATCTTTTATATATGTAACATATATGTTGAGTTTGGTTAATTTTTTCTGCTACACATGCATTGTAAACATAGCAGCTCTTCAGTAGGATTATTTGACTTTTAGACTATAAGCAACACAAAGAAGAATAAAAGGAATATACTTTCTTTGCACAAAAATGTCAGACTCTAAGATGCAAAAGAACAGACATGTGATCTCCACATGTTGGAAGAGTGGAAGACTGCTTCAGTGGATTAGTAATGAGGAAAAAAGAAAATATCTTCTGAGCTGCTGGTTCAAATACAACACAATCAGCAGTGACAAATTATGGCTACTAACCTCTTGCCTCTGTGCAATGAGTTTATCATGGCAGTTCAATTCTCAATGGACAATTATCAACATTACTAAGAAAAACGTACCATTTCTACGGGCTGCTTGAGCGGAGAGGCAAACAGAAGAGGGAACGCAGATTGAAAGCAGACTAATAACTCTCATTGAAAGGTGATTGTTCCACGACTAAAACCCTTTAATAGGGAAGAGTGAGGGAATTTGCACTGCCACTGCCTACATTGGATCTGTGCTGTATTTTTTATTAATACAAGACATCTCTGCAGAGTCATTAAACCAGCACCATTCTAATTATTCACCAGTGATTAAGCAGATGTGACATTGAGCAAGGAAAATGTTTGATTAATGATCCAGGTGTCTAACTTGGGAAGACTACATTTAGCAGTGTGAATTTCAGGACAGTGGAGCTTAGAAGAACAGGACACCTTTTGATTTCAGCCATACAGTGCCTCTGTAATGTTACAATCTTCTGTTAGGATCACTGGCCACCTTGTCAACAAGACAACTTGGCACAGCAATATTTCCCACTGCTCTCTGCCAAACACACACCAACAAACTCACTCTTTTCAGTGAGTTTTTATTCCACCTCCATATGAATAATCATTGCTGGAATTCACTTTAGTTACTTCTAACACTCAGCTTTTGACTGTGTATAGAGAGTAGCTTTGCAGCAAAAAGTACACTTACGTTTTTGTCTCAGTTCCATACATAATTGTTAAATGGTTGCTTGAATATTATTTGGATGAGTTTCCCACATTCCTAATCAAGAGTAGATATCTAGTGTCTAGAGGTGTCTCAGTCTGCATGACTGAAGGATACATCAGTTCCATAAAAAGACCAGAGAAAAGCAACTTAGTGAAAAGAGGTGATGCTCACACTGTGGAGCAGCCTGTCCATAATGATCCATCATTATTTGGCAAGACTGCTTTAGCATAATGGTCTAAATAACTTGTCATTCTGGCATTACACTTGACATCACATGAGCCGAATACTTGCAGCCAAAAGCGTATGAATTAATCTGTGAGGAAACTCAAGTCTTGTCATTAAAGTCACTTTATAGCCAGGGCTTTCCAAGCAGCTGCTACACTAAAGGCAATACACAGGCCCCACACAGTTAATCCTTAGCCAGACAAATACTCACACACACATACACAGATAAGAGGGTAAATGCTTCTGCAATACTTTGTGCTTTCTACTTTACAGTAATTCACCATTACACCCACTTTTAATTGTGTATGTCAGCCTTTTGGGGGGCTAAAAGATACCCTGAGTCACATCCCAGCATATGGAAGGCTGCAGCTTACAGGAAGGGAACCTCACATACATGTCACAGAAATACAATTGTCTTCTCCCTTCTCCTTCATCACTACATTGACCTAGGAAGCCATCATCAAGTTCTTTCTCCCGAACATCTACTCTATTCTTTCTAGTTTGAGGTGTTATGAAGAAAGGTCACCAGGGGCTTTATGCTTTGAAAGGAGGAGTCTGTATCTGCAAAGGCCAGCAACAGACCAGGAATAAAATCAGTCTTTGCCAAAGACTGCTGATGAAAATGAGTCATCCTTTTGGGTTTTCAGGTGCAAAGGACTTTATTAAATTAAAAATACAGGGATTAGCAATAACACCTGTGGTCTTATGGAGTATTTACAAGGAAAGATTGACAAGTCACACATTTATGCTGCAAAACCCTGATAAATGAGAATTACAGGGTAGGATATAAGTGGTATCACTGAGAATAACAGCACAAAGCGTAAGAAAATGTAGACTAAGGCATTAAAGCCTTTCCTGGCAATTACTGTTAAGTCAAAAACATAGTCAAAGCACTCATGTATATACTATTTACTGTTCAAGAAGAATAACCTGCAATCATCTAGTTTGCCATTAAAGCACAGAGGAACAAGTAAGCCAGACATTAACAGGAAAAAGAAAGATATTTTTCATAGCATATTTACTTGATGAAATGAAAATCTTCATATGATTTTTGAACACTTTTCTTCTTTTCTAATAGTGAAAAGCTCTCAACATTTAGAGTAGAATTCTCCCATTTAATGAAATGTCTTATTATTATAAACATCAGATTCACCAGCACAATTGCCAGGCATGATCCTTCAAAGAAGGATCAAATCTAATGAATAGAGAATGGACTACAGCCAAGAGCATATCCTCCAACATCTTGGTTATTTACATGTAGGTTGAATGAAACAAGAAATAACCTCACCCAGAAATCTTGCACTGACAGAGAAGGGATTATACTTTCCATTTATAGATAATCTAGCCTAGGTTATGAACATATTTTCTGTAACCTTTAAATAGTATACTCTCTCACTCCTGTTGCAGGAAAAAAATGTTAACAGACTTCCACTAAGATATAAGTAAATAATATATAGTACTTACAAAAGTTGTGTTTTCCAATAATAATGTAGTTGTATTTGTTTCTACATTCAGTTCAACAACATGTCCATTCCTATTTTTATACACCACTGTTGTATCTGCAACAATAAAGGCATTAACAGTTAGCAAACACATAGAGTATTTAATACAACATCTGTAGAGAAACCCAGCATATTAAGGTTAATAAAATATCTTTACTGCAATACGCAAACAAGATTGAGAAGGTTGCACTCATATTATCTAGTTTTGTTCATTTGCCTCATGAGCTTCCACAATACCAGTTTATGCCCTACAGCGTATTCACTTTACTCATATTAATTCATTTAAATGGAAATATTCTCTGTAGTGAAAACATATCCAATGGGATTGCTATGAATGAATTGTCATCTAGAACATAAAACTGCTCTCATCTAAATATCACTGTCACCCTGACACTTTAAGGTCTAACCACTCACTATGAAAAGGGCCATATGCCAAGGTAAAGTTTTGTAAAGAAAAAAACTGCTGAAGACCATATTCACATATCTACTTAGAAGGGATTGTAACAAAACTTTTGTACTGTTCTGTATCTCTGGATTGGCAAAGATATGTACCATACCCTCAGGAAGTCCATGTCCTGTGGGATCAGTGCTAGGCCACGCAATATCAGATCGTCACATAGGCTGAATGTTAGCAAGGAGGGTTAAAGCTAAACAGGTCCATTTATAGAACATTTCAAACAGTGTGGGATGAATTGTTGCTATTTTTTCTGTCTACCACTGACTTCACTTTTAAATTTCCATAAGAAAAATAGATTAATTCACCTGAAGAAAAAAAAATGCAAAATTAATTGTGGCTCCTATGAAAAAGTTTTTGAATCTGTTCGTATCAATATCTAAAATTACCAAGTAAGACACAATAACTACATAAGACTTGATTTGGGAAAAACAAAAACAAAAACAAAAAACATTGCTTTCAAATTTCCCACTACTTCTTATAAGAGATTGAATGGATTGAGTACTGACTCTTTCATGTTATTTAAAATCCATGTAAGAGATTTATATTTAATCAAATGAAACTATTTTGTTATAAAAATGTAGAACACATAATGAAAGTTCTAAATAAAGCCCAAAGGAAACACAAAAGTTCTTTACTAATCCTCAGTAATATCCGAGAAATTCATTAGAGGTCCCTGAATTTTATGAAGTGAGGAGTAAACATGACTGGAGATAATGGGTTATGCTATCATAAAAAAATATGCTTTGCTTATTCAGAAAAATGTAGCTGTATTTTAATTGACTCCACAGAAAATCTAGATATACAGCACTAGTGAATGTCCTCTGCTATGTTCTGTAAAATTAATGAAGCCTCAGTAGAAGGGCTTACTCAGCTATTTTAGGATCATGGCTGGGAAGTGGGGTAGGATTGATAGAGTTCAGAACAGTATTATTGGAGCTGTTGTTTAAGAGGGAAAAGCAGATTGTGAAGTGTGGAATTAATAGCAACTTCTTATAAAGAAAAAGATTTCAAATATTTATTTTGAATAAAAAGAAGCTGAACTTTGTAGAAAGGTATTCTCTTTTCATGTTGCTAGCTTCTACAGAACATTAATGTTTTTGCAATTTCTTTTAGGGTTTTTTGCATGGATTCTTTTAGTTACCCCAGCACTGAAAATTCCTAACGAGGTTGTATCACAGCACTAAGAAATATGATAGAAAAATGATGCTGTCTGGCCAAAGACCTGTCTCCATTTATGAATAAACCATAATGTGAGGAACGGAACATATAACCCAGAGACACTGAACAGCCATCAACAACTAGCCTTGTTCATTCCGCCTGCTTGAACAGTGCTCTGAACAATGCATTTTGGTCCAGAGGAGAGACTAACTTGCTATCCAAATCCAAACAGCAGTATCAGAATGTAGCTCCTTGGTTATGTTTTTTACGTCATGTACATTTGTCCAACAGGATTTGCAGCATCATGACTCATTAACTAATCCTATCACGAACATTTCACCCAAATAAAGAACTTCCCTTAAAATTGTTAACAGGCCCATGAGTAAAATACGCAGTCCTAGGACTCTTCTTGTAAGTCATACACACGGAGTGAAACAGCATTTGGAATAGCAAATATTATGAATGATATAAATTAAATCCTTTGTTCTTGAGTTAGAAAAAAAAATAAAATATTCAAATGATCAGAAGAGAAAACTGGGGGACCAACCTCTTCAAAAGACAGACCTTGCTGGACAGTAATTACACCTCTCACTGAACTTTGGCTTTTGTATCTATATTGGATTTAGTAATTAACTCCTGAAGTGCATAAATTAAATGAACACTTGCAATATGAGTGGAGATCCTCAGATAAAAGATTATATCAACACCATGCAAGAGCTGAATGTGAGTATAGCCTTCAGAAGTAATCACATTAATTTATAGTCTCATTCTCTTTTTAAGTCAGCTCGTGAGGCTGGAAAAGGTAACAGTTGATAGTTGATACAACACCAGGACGATTTTTTTCATTGATAGCTCAAATGTAAACAAGAGCCATAAAAATATATTTAGTTTAAAATGTTTGTTATGTAGAATCAAAAAGTGTACAGTAGAAAACATCTACTCCTTAATGTTGTCCATTTACACAATTAATTGACTTATTTTATTTATTATCTTGGTGTCTTCTCCACAAAGAAGTTCAGTGATCTGAAGGCTATTCACAAAGCCATTTGGGGAAGCACAGTCCCTACTTCAAAGGAATTCTAGTTTAATTTAAAACAAAGAGTAGTATCACATAAAAACCTCTTGGCTGGGCACAAATTGCAGCACTGAAGAGCCACATCCATCTAAGGACACCATTACAATAAAAACTATTCTGCCTTGGGCAAAAGAGAATGTGAGGAAGCCTCTATAAGGAACATGTGTTACCAGCTCACCAGCCCTGGATGATGTACACAGACCAGTCTTTATAACAACTCATTGAAAATTTCCTACTTGTAATAGTTCTGAAAACTGGAAAGTCTGGAGCATTGGATGACCAGTAAATTTATTCTGTGTCACTGCAAGATGAAGACATACAACCAAGCATTTATATGCAAATTATCCTAATGGTAAGTGCCAAACAGTGGCACAGTAAGTCCAGGATTCTACCGGATAGCAATATAATTAATAGCTGATAGCATTTTACAGAACACAGATCTTGTTAAAAAAAAATTGACAGGGCCGTGTTTGATAGAGGCAACTACACTAATACTGTAGTACGCTAATACTGTATCTTGGGTTTTCTTCCAGGTGTTTATTTTATGACATCACGATAACAGACCTGCCTGGATCTGTTCCTGTGTGGCATACCCTGGGTGTTCCTGTGTTGGTAGAGGGGTTGGACTCGTTGATATTCAGAGGTCCCTTCCAATCCCTACCATTCTATGATTCTATGATTCAATGATTCCAACACTTACCTTATACAGAATTATTAAGAAATACATTAGGAGGATTAAAAATAGTACCACTAAGGAAAACAAAGAGGAAGACAGGGTACTACTCCCTGTGATCTGTCCCACCTGGTGAACTGGTCATTATTTTAGCTGGATGACTGGAACTCAAGAACAGCAATGGAAAGAAAAGCTTACGGGCTTATATAGGTAAGTACTGTACCACATGTTCTCAATGCAGTATCATGGCAAAAAGACTTGATGCAATTCTTCAGATAAGTGGATCATAAGCAAAAGTTCTAGGGTATCTTGCCTCTGCCTACCCCACTGTTGAGATTGACGCTCATACAAAACATCCAGTTCCCAGAATACATGCTGTGAGAATGGGAAATGGGTAGAGGAATGCTAAGGAACAGTTTGTGTAACTCTGGATCAGAAGACAAACGTAAAAATGCAAGGTTGGAATAGCTAAAATTATTCAGGTTAACAAAGAGAAAGTTCAAAGACATCTAGGTCGCATATAAATATCTGTAGTTAGGGAAAAGTTGACAACAGCTGTAGAGGTCAGGATGTGAAGAGCTCAGCAAAGAAGATGAGAGAATCGGCAGCCCTAAGACATTTTTTTCTTAAAGATATGCTGTGTAGCTTAATGTCAAGAATTAGTTTAGTCTGAATATGTGTAAGAATATAAAGGGTTGAGCTTGGATGGCTGTTGCAATCTCTCCTGGCCAGGAATGTGTGGATTTAACTCCCTCTATTGATATTCTCATCCACTTCTGCAATGAATATTTGAGAATACAGAATTGTCCTCACAATATAAATTGTGTTTGTAGCTCTGTGCTAAGACAACTTTAATAAAAATCTTAAACCTTGGGTTTTTTTGGTTGACTGGGGGATAAAGGGATATTTACTTTTCCTTCTGCTGCATAATTTGTCGTCTGCTTGTGCCTTCTACTCCACTTTCCTACAAACCATCAAATATTGATCTCAGATGCAGATGGTACACTGGGGTTGGTTAGTGTTGCAGCCTCATTCAGAGAATCTGCGTGGGTGTTTGCCTGGTATGATGCTCAAAGGCACAGCATGCAAATTCCACAGATCTTAGAAGAGAAACTTTTCCTGGGCAAACAAAGCAGACTACTGCTCTCTTTCCCCTCCCCTGCCTCACTCTGCAGCAGGTGTTTTAGTTTACCTGCTGAGATGGTTCTGTTGTACCGAGCTGATTTGCTCAATTGCAGAGGTTTCAACAAAGAGTGACGCAAATATCTTTCTGGTTTGCTGTGTTGAACAGTCAAGGTTTTTATCAGAACCGCAGTGCCTAGTTTAATCAAAGTCATTAAGTTCGTTAGAAGACAAACTCAACATCTGTCTTGAATAAGGTAACAAGCCTGGTGATTTAGCAATCACTCTAACAATAGACAGAAAAAGATATGGTAGGGTCAGCTGTTATTACAGATAACTATCTTTGGGAAGATCTAGTCCACCTTGATTTTGAGCTTGTCTAAAGTTGACCCTGAGGAAGGCTGCCTACTGGACATAAAGCTCTGTAGACCAAACCTGCTGCTTAACGTGTTCTCTAGAACTTAATTTGCTTTCACAAAGAATGCAACATTAAGTAAAATATTACATGAAAACAATCTCTGAACTCAAAATTATTTTGTGATTACTGTAGCATAATTTCATCTGAGTCAGCAACATAAATATTACATCCTCTTACAGAATTATATTACTGGTAGAATCAACAATTTTATTTTTTTTTTATCCTTGTGAGGCTAAATATCAAAATTCTTAAGCTACTGTATGTTATTAAAAGTGTATATTTTCATCATGTGCTCTCTCTTGAGGCAAAGAACACGGAACACATGTTCTGCTGAAATAATTAATCCATACAATTTAAATCACAGTTTGGATGTACATATCAGTATCATAAAGGTAGTCCTCAGGGATGCAGCTATTATGTAAATATGGCTTCTCTTTGCCATCTCAGGTGCTTTTAAAGTGAAAGTGCCATTTCATATGGATAGTTATACTAAGGTTATTTTGTTCCTGCAACACTAGTAAAAGTTCTGCTCAAGATCAGGGTATGTGCTGTTGGCAGGAGATGCAGCTCTATACTGTGCCTTGCTTAATATATATTATTCCATGGAATGTCAAAGTACAGGTAAAATATCATAAAATGCAAAGAAATCAATGCAAAATTTTTCATTTTTGACAAGCAGCTTGACCCCCATCAATTCTGCAATAACTTCTTTAGCTTCATTTATTGAATTTAACCCCATTTATCAAATTGACAACACTGTGCCATGTCCTAAATGCTATAGAATTCCTTTGCAGCACTCAGTGTTCCAACTAGTTTCACATGGTGTCATGTATGTTCCCATTATCTTAAAAAATTCAGGCCCTTTTAAATTCATATGAAAACTTATGTATTATTGGGGGGGCGGGAATTGCTAAATCCTATCCTTTAATCTACATCAACATCACTGCAAATCAAGTCCTGAACAGTGCTAGTGTTAAGAATCTGGCCCAAGGTCTACACGGCCTTTAACAATTTAGCTTTCTGAAAGCAGAACACTAAATGGTGGTGTGTATTTAATGAGTATAAACTCTGATTTAACATGACACTGAAATTAGGCAGCTCGTCCTGTAATTTAAATTATGCAGACTGGGTTGAAAACATCAAGTTACCGTGTACTTTAAAGTAAAACTAAATTGTGATTAAATCTCCATAAACACTTGAAAACTTACTATTATTTAGAATCAGCCTATATTACCTTTACTCAAATTTGCTGTATGTGTAAGCAATGCTATGAGAAGTGGTACTAGATTGCAGTTGGTTTGTGTGGATCCTTCAGATTCGATGGGGATATGCCATGTCCACCTTGCTAGGACCTGGCTCAGCACTGTTTTAGAGTTTACTGATATTGAAAAGTTTGAAGAAAAACTGTTTTATGAGAAAGATAGGCAGAGCATAGATAGCTAATAGCTGGTTAATTGGTACATAGCACTGTAAATCTCAGAGCCTAAGCTAGTTGCCTAAAGGAGGCCTCTACTAGGCACTGATGTTCTTTAAATATTCACATCCTAACCTCTCTTCACTTACAAATGATCAGCATTACAGAAATCTGATGGTTTTTTTTCTACTCTGTTTTCTCTGTTCTCATGATAATACAGAACAGGAACCCATATCTGGGACTTTTCCCTATCCAGCAAATACCATAGATACATCCTCACATCCCTCTGCCTGACTTTTGCTTGGCCACAGGAGGTCCAGAAGATGAGCTCTGGGGGTTTGTTTGCTGGGTATACAGTAGCATCAGTACTGACACAATTTTGTGCATAGAAACCATCAGATATTAAGAAAATTAATCAAACAATCTGGAAATCCTAAGTAACATCTCAAAATGGAAGGGAAGGGAAGGAAAGAAAGGAGAGACATCCAAGCAATGCTGCAAATCTGTTTCACAATATCTAGAATAAGGAGGCCTGAAGGCAGTCTTCTGAAATTACTGGTAGTGTTAACCTGAAGACTGTAAATACTTGTAAGTTCCACTGAAAATATTTACTAAGTGGTTTGTTTACATAAAATTCTGTGTTGCAGCCTAAACAGCAGCATTAGCAAATCAAGAGTCCTCCTTTTCCTAATATTTCACTTTCTTAAAAAAAGACCCCTAAAACATAAGAGAAGGTTGACCTTGCTGTCAACACACATGTCAATCAGCCTTTATGGTACACAGTATTATTGGAACTGCAGATGGCATTTTATTAAATTGATTATAGAAAATGTCATGCTAATTAAAATAGAGAATGCTTTCTGATTTAATGAACAGGAGGTGCTAGACCAATCTTTGTCTAATTAAGTGTTTGCTAATTAAACAAAATAGTAATTTACAAAGATATTACAGATACAGACCAAATTTCAATATGCCAGATAAGTCACGTGTCAGCTGAGCAAGATTACCAGTGCTTTTCTAACAATTTAGGCTCTTGTTAGTAGTGCTTTCAAGAAAACATTTGTCCTGCACTAGTTTCACAATGCAAACTGTGACTCATCCAGATCATCTTTCATTACATTGAAGATTCCCTATTCAAAATGCCTTGCAAAGTCATTGCCACAGATAATTCCTGTACTTTCCGACTTTTACAGGCCTTCTACTTTTCCCTTCTATGCCCAACATGAACTAACCAAAAACCAGATGGAGCTCTTACGGCACAGTATCTACAGAACGGGAAGCAGCACAGTCACAGAGCATCCCACCAGACGCAAGCAAATTAACTCTGCTGAGAAGGTGAGCTTCTCAGTTATTACACAGACCTGTATTAATATGAAGGTAGAGCCCAAGAGAGCAGATCTGAACTGTTATGCTGATATTTATGGATTAATCAGCCTAATCAAAACCAATCTGAATTTCTTTTAATTATATCTATTGCATGTTGCACATTTGTGAAGAAAGGGTTAAGTAGAACAAATTGGGAGTGCAGGCATTCGCACAAAACCTATCCTTCTGCCTTCTTCAACTCCAGAATAAAGCGACCAGACATGTTGGACTGGGCTGGAAAATTGAAATCTCTATCCATGATCAATATATCTTCCTCTTCTCCTAGCCTTATCATTGGATATCATACAAAGTTGTGCTCAGCTCGTGCCAATTTTCAGTGATCTCTCTTACATTAGTATATCAACGTGTGAAAATCTTCAACTCCTCTCAACAGTCACTATTCATTTATAAAATCACAGATTTCTTCCCTCTCATGCAGTTGCAAAGGATTATGCCTCATTATTACAACTGCTGATATCCCCATGACAGCACTTCAGATGGGACAGAAGAAGTAGACAGCTTCTGAATATTGACAAACCATCTGGGGGACTGTTTTATAAGAAAAATACAATAGTGAAATATATAGTGCAGTTAAACCAAGCTTTTTTGAGTTTGAATTGAAGCAGTTGAGAAAATATTCACTGCAGAGCTGTGGGAGGCAATAAGGTGGAAAGCAACCATCAGCCACAGGTAGTAATGTCTTGTGACGAGCTCAGCTGGAGGATCATGACTGTCTGCTGCCTAAGCAAGTCACTTCTGTACACGTTGGAAAGACATAAGGGAAGGATCTTAATTACTTAACAAAGACAACAAAGATATAGCTAGATAGATTGAAATGTGTGCAATCACAGATAATGGAGCTGAATAAAGTTCCAGTCACTGTACTGGGGCTCCACCCAGATGCACTGTGGAATCAAGGTGTGCTGTCAGTTTAGTTTTCACAGTCATCCACATATGGCTGCAAAATATTAATTTGCATCATTTAAGGAGCTGTCTAATAGTTACAAAATGTTGAATGAAAATAGGAGTTATGCCATAATTAATCTCCCACCAGAAGTAATAAAAGTCTCCTTCACTTTTAGAATAGAAGTGGACAAAGCACTACAAAGCAAATGAATAAAAACAAATGAAAATGCCAAGATCTAAGTGTGTACTAGCATAAGTAGAAGGCGATTATCTAACCCAAAAAGCAATCAAATGATGGACCAAGGCACAAGATTTTACAATTTCTGCCATTCCTCCTCACACTTTCCCCATTTCATGGCCTTTAATGCAGAAATCTCCATCTGTATTGCTGTCATTACCAGGAGGAAAATGATAGGGATGTTCATTTCCCCCCTTAGAACAAAGCACTAAACATGATTTCATGGTGTTAAAAGGCAGGATAATAGACTTGAGTCTATTAGTCCATTCCAATTTGTTTGAAATGCAAGTAACAGGAAATCAGCACCAAGAGAAAGAGGGGAAGGTGCAGTATTCACAGCAGACAGAGAGCCTTCTTAACAGGCTACATCACTGCTTGTGTGCCACGCAACTCCAGTAAGATACAGCAGGTTATTACTCCTGGATACTTTCTGTTACCTAAGTTTTCATTTAGTCCTTCCTTTCTCTCTATGGAAAAAAAAAAATCTATAGAGACTTGAAATTAGAAATGTGCTGTACTTAAGGTGCTAAAAAATTTAAAGGGTAACACTAAGAAATTTTATATCAGCACTTCGGTTTTGTCATCCTGCATTGCACAGTGATGGTGAAACATCAAATATTGTTGTAGATATATTTTTGCCAGCCCAGAACTTTCCACCTTTCCCTAAATTTCCCACAGCTTTCCCAACTACATGGAAGCATTTTTAGTCAGCAATTAAAAAAAAAAAAAAAAAAAAAAATCTCTGTTTACTGTCTTGCATTGCCCCAAGGACCATTACTGAGCCAGCTTGGCAATGGACTCAGCCAGCTGTTGCCCAAATAATGTACATGTCCCTGGACTATTGAGAAAATTAGGAAACAAATTATCACATTCTCAGTCTTCTCCCCAGACAGATCATAATGTATCTCAATAGAGCAGCACTTCTCTGACAGTCTTGGGAGTTGACCTTTCTGCTGAGGCTGCCAACAAGACAAACCAGACGGGATGCAGACGGCTCTGCTTTGGAGTGGACAGTGTGGCCCAAGACTGATTTCACACAGATTACTGAATTGGCAAAGATAAGATTCAGTGGTTTCGAAGAAGGAAGATTTACATGCTTTTCTACTCCTATATAATTACAATTCTCAAATAAACCTGGGTATTTCAACCGGCAATGGGAATGTGAACTCCTGAGAGCTCACCATCGTTCCTACTTCTGCGATGTTCTAGATGCAATTGGCATTTCACACACAAGACCAAGAAGGGAAAAAAATAAAATTCAGAGGCTATGTACATAGCAAAGTAAAAGACTAGTCTCTGGATCAGGGCTTCAGTTTGCTCACTCCCTTTAGCCCACATGAAGGCATCTCAGCAAGCTGATTCAGACAGAGCTGATGGCTCAATGACTACCATTACACTCAGGCTATGGGTTTGAAGTGAAAAGATCACAAGTATAATATTAAAGTGTCCTCAAAGCTGTCCTTAACTAGGTGTGTAATGTAGCTCTCAAGAATCTGGCACTCCCAGAAGAGCATGTCAAAGGTAAACAAGATCATGGCCTAGGATTTCCAGGCTTATGCTGATGCTTATCATTTACTCCTCTCCAGCCAATTTCTGTAGTATGTGGAAATTGTGCTAAATTGAGTAGAGGGTTTAGTAAACTCGCAGATGGTTTTGTGGAGAAGTATTCATAAGCACTTGAAAGGTAAGATAAATACATGCATTTTACCAGATTAGTTTTACCCAGATCTTAACATACCTTTCTTATCAGCATGGGACTATCTTCTATCAGTGCACCATAACTCTCCAACTTCATCCAATGAAATCACAGGTAAAGATATTATGTCCCAAAAGAAAATATATATATCAATCCCATTAAATACCAATTTTCAGAGTATAACAGTGGCAAGTAACATTCCCATTCAGTGCTCCATTTTCCTTAATTTTTAATGACTACTCAATTCTTCAAAATAAGATTTCTACTGTAATGAAAATCACAATCACCAAATTTCCCATGCCTGGCATTCCTATTACAGGATTTCATCACACACACACAAAAAAATACCTCATTAGCCATTATAAAAGCAAACTCTGCTCTGTAATGAACTGTTTGACTGTCTTGAACCTTGGCCCATAGTCAGTACAAGAACAGAATAATCAATGAATGAAATTAATGTTGATTATTTGTAGTGTGCCATAATATTCACTGTCCAGGAGAACATTTAATTCTATCCAGCCTAATCTGAATGGCTTTTTAGTGCCTTTTCCATGACTAGTACAGCACAGAGTTCATCCCCATTCAAAATGGTACCAAATTTTCACTCCTTTTCAACGTCAGGAAATTATTCAAAAGACAAAAAAATTAGTATGAAAACATACTAATAACAAAAATTGAAATAGTTCCTTTAAGTACACACAGTCTCCTCCTTGAGGACCTGCACATGTGGATGCAAGGCTCCCCCAGTGCCACAAACACCACACCACCACTTGGTGTAAGCACTTGACAACACAGCTGCTGTGTTGGCTGGGAGTGAGCATGGTATCTCCACAGCACAGTCTAAGCTTCTACCTCTAGAAATAGTTAAGTCATTATCAGCTGGATGGTGATAATGTACAACATCTGAGATGTGGAACATGAGGAAGAACGGATTACTAATTATCTGTGAAAACCAATCCCCTCTATTTTTTGAGTTACTGGCAAACAATTGAGTAATGAAAGGTAAAAGTTTGTGATCTTAGATGTGCAGTTTAAATCTACTATGAAATTCTGACTTATAGGTAACAATAAGACATTTCACAGCACTCTATTTGCTGCAACTGAAAATGAAACTAAATTTAAAAATATAGCTCTGAATAACAATTTAAAGTATCCATGTACAATAAAAATACTTTTTATTTAATAAATATTCATCACTATGGCATTAGGTACAAACAGTTCAGTAAGCCACTAGTGCATTTATTTGAAGTCCTTTTCTGCAAGCTATTTACCATGGGCTTCAATTTCATTGCACAGAATCAAAAAGCTTTGCTAGAATTTAGATATCTTTGTTAAAAACCTGACTGCACTAGAGTTAATGAGAGCTTTGCTTCAGAGCACAGGGGACCCACAATTTAGCAGGTGCAGCTAAATGTCACAGAACTACACGATTGACAGGACTTGGCTTTTTTATTTTATACTACCAAAGGATAAGCAAAATATTCTAAGTCTTATAAAAATAAACAAATGCAGGGAATTTTCTGTTCACACTTCATTATTTAACCTGCTTTTTCCAAAATAGCAGGTGTCTCATTCTGATTTATGAGAAAAACATGTTGATTAAATGAAGATCATTAGCTCTTGAGAATTATCATGCAACCAGTAATATATAAATCACATCAAGGCACCATTTTGTGATTTTATTTGTATCTTTTTATAAACCTAAAATACCAGCCTATATTAAATTATTTCTGCTAAACAGTCATCTGGTCTTCAGTAGAAATGAGACATTCAAAAGCCACAAGTGACACTACATTTTTTTACCCAGAAGTATTGAATCTCGTGTATCTAAATTTAACTCATGAAATGAAAGCACTTAAGAAGGCTTGTTTTCCTGTGTGGTCATTATCCACCATACTACTGGAGTTCTTCAGAAATACCCATGCTAGCTAATTTGAAAATTAAATGGTGAGTGTGTAGATCTCTAATCAACATAGATATGGAAACACAGATTTGGCATCAATGTTTGAAAACATTGGCAGAATTTCCTTTGGTATTCATTTGCTTTGGATGTCATTGTCTAGTCTGTATATGCAATTCCACTGCTCTGCTGCAGTGTGGGGAATTAGACAGGCAGTGCCAGTAACTGCCAGGATCACCAGAACTGTGCTTATCTTGATTCAGCAGGTCCTGTCCCATATGGCACACCCAGTGCAAACTCCATAAAAGCAGGAAACGGGTCTGGAGGACAAAATGGAACAGCCTTATCCTCAGGATGCAATCAGAAAACTCAGATGCAAGCTCAAATTCATACCAACAACCCTTCTGATAGAAACAAATCACATAAAGTCCTTCATACTGTCCTGGAAAGGATTCTGATTGTGTTTTGGAGCACTCACCAACAGATCATATTTGGCTCAAAGATGGATGTCTTAGTTCCAAAGGGAAAGAGACACAAGCAATTAAGTTTCTATCCTAATGTTATCTTAATGTGCTTTGCTTTCCATCTTTCAAAATTACAAAGCTGACATGTTAGTTAGGGACATTTGTACAGTTCATCTATGCAATTAATTTAAAATAAAGTGTAGCCAAATGACAATATTACAACAACAACAAAAACCAAGTTAAGATTGAACAATGGCTCTCTTGGCCAGCCAGCAATGTTCTTTAAGAGTATGAACATCTAGTGGTAATTTGATTGTTTGTTACCCACTAAAGTAGGAGCAGAGACCTGCTCCAGGTGTGATGTCCAAGTGAAACAACAGAACTTTTCTCCATACTTTAGTCCTACTTTAGTTTCAGAGAATAAATATTTAAATTGTGGTTACAAATACATGCTACTGATTATTCCAGGGAATTACACTGCTTACCTGCTTCTGAGCAGGTAATTCAAGCAATTCACGTTCACCTTTTATTTTTCATTGGAATTATGCTCCCCTTTCAAATTAACATTGTTATTGATTTTATTAGTTTCTTGTTTTCCCTAAGTGCATTTTTTTTTACTGAAATGCTAACTTCATTAGTAAGTCTATATTTGCTCAAGAGCTGTTACAGACATCTAGAAAGTATTCTATTAAAGTTTTACACACCTGTTTGGAGATTAATTTTTTTGCACCCACAAAACCTAGGAAAATAGCTGAAAAGACTGAATAAGCTAGAGGATGAAAGGTGAAAAAAATATACCCAGTGTTCATATTTCATATTATATGATAATTAAAATAAATGGATCCAGAAAAAGCACCATTATGTCATGAGGAAACCTTGAACGGAAACATCCTTACTTTTTCTCCCCTACTCCATTAAAAAGGATGCATCACAGGATATGTAAGAAGGGCTGATCCACAAATATTGACATGAATACATTTGTTTGGTGTAACTGTACCTTTGGCAGAATATTCATATTTTCCAATATATGTGTTTTGCTTTGGAAGAATGTTATATACCTTGCTAAATAAGACATCTTATATTTATTCATTCACTTTTATAATCTTTTTTAAAACATTTCCCTGATGCTGAATTTGTCAAACAGATTTTGTTCTATTATTTTAATTTTCTGTGCAATTAAAAAAATCCTCAGTTTCATGCACCAAATTGGAACATAGGCCAAAATGCTGGAATTTTTTTCCAATTGCAGATCACTTTTAGCAGTTCTAAATATGAACTTTATTCTAGTTTACAGGTTGAAAATGAAGTCACTGCAGGGAAGCTACTAAGAAGTTCCACATACTCAACTGCAGTACATTACATGTATTTTGTATTCCAATTATATATTCCAAGTCCATAAAGGCTGGACAGTCAGAACTGATGTAAATGGAATAAACTGCATTCATTATGCACTCTGGATTCAGGGATTTCAAGGCCAACAGGGCCAAAATGGCATTCTATCCTGAATTCTTTCAGAGTATAGATTACAGGATTCTGCCCTGCAATTCTGGCACCAGGTCTATAATTTTCTGTTTGCTTTTCTTTTATAAAAAGTACGCAGGCTTGCTTTAAACACTCCAATGCAGAATCCACTGTATCTCTTGGTATTATAATATCACCCGACAAAGGAGAAAAACAAATCCTGCCATGATGCCATTAACACCTTACCTAAAGAAAGACCTTTTACTATAATAATGCCTGGGGGAACTATCAATAAGAAATTCCATTAAATTTTACAGTGTGATGTGAAACACATTAAGCAAATGCCAGAACATAGAGCCTATTCTGCTCTGTCCTGTGGGGCACACCACTTCTGCTGTCTGAATCCCATTTGTGTCACTGAAACAATTCACCATTAGGCTAAAACCACAAAATTGTATCTAAACTTATGCAGTACACTGCAAACATACCCGTGGGGACTGGCCGTGCACTATTGCCTTAGCACTTTGCCATTCAAGGTCATAGCACAACTGCTTCAACCACCTCCCCCTCACCCATTATAGGTGTCAGCCTCAAACACTGCCCTTTGATTATTACAGCTTTGCACAGAGGAAACATATTTGTGTTACGTATTACATAAATGAAGCAGCAAATAGTTCTATTTGCGAGTCCATTAGGATCTGTGCTTTCCAAAATAATAAAGGATTTAGAGAAATACGTTTTAAAAAATCAAGAAGCAGTTCTTCTTTAAAAATCCCAATCCAGCAATAGACACTTAAATGTTCAGCTGTTAGTGCCCTGCTCAGAGCCATGGGAGAAGGGTTTTGGACTCACAAATGCCAGTAAACAGACAGCCAGCCAGCAGGGCTGTAACCACCTGTAGGGACAGGCCACGTCTCACAGCTGCACAGCACATAGAGCTGACAGCACAGAGCCAGGGAGGCTGAAAGGGACAGCAACAAAACATTAACTGCCCACAAAAAAAGAGGACTGTTTAAAATAAAAAATGTCCGTCACTTTCTTATGCCTCATGTCTCTCATCAAAATAGCCTCCAGGAACAATGTAGAGGCTTCCTCCACCACTGCAGGTCAGATTTCAAGATTCCTTTGTATTCTATATTAAACCAATCAGACTACACTTGTTGAAATGGACCTGTGCCAAAGACAGAGACACGTACAATACCCAAACCAGGTTTTCATAACATACTGGAAAGTCTTCTCTATGCAGAGTGAAAAAAGGACATCATAAATTGTAAACTCCTAGCCAGTTTCTCAACATCGTTTTTTTAGCCCCTCACATTTTCAGAAGCAGTACCTTTTAGCAAGACTTCATTTAGTGACAGCATTTAAGTTCTGAGGGCTAAATCTATTCTGACTACTTAAGAAATGATTCATTGTGACTCTGAAAACATATTTTGTACTTGGGCCACTGGAAGTCTCAGGTAATGTGATGCAATGATATATCTAAAGACCAACTACTCAATTTCTATTAAATTAACACGTGCATGTAAATTTCTATGTGCTATACAAACTCACACATATTCCATTTGCAGAGAGCTCGACCACTGGTTTTTTTTCTGCAGTGGCATTTTTTCATAAATATGAAACCCAGTAAAGAGCAACAACATTACTGTTAGTGTAACATTTATTTTCAGCTTAGACAAGCATTGGATCAGCTTTAAAGGCACAGTCCTGCACTGGCAACAGAGATATTCCACTTTTTTCCCTCCAAGAAAAGAACACAAAAAAGGAGTTTCTTATGAAGGAAACTGCTTCCTAGGAAGAAAATAGCTACTGTATTTGAGGATGGATGTCTTGTTCCAAGCAGATGCCTCGTTTGGGCCAAGAGCCCTTGGCCTGATACCAATGACTTTAAGAAAGACTTTTCACATTTCTTACTCAGCAGAAGGGCAGAGAAGAAAGCTTCCAAGCTCCCTGGAGTGAAATATCAGCACTCCAAGTCTGTATTCAGAGATGAAGACATGCTTGGCATACTTGGTTTTGGTGAGATGAGATGATAGCAGAGAGAAGTGCCTCAATTTGTACTAAAAAAA
>VWZY01004708.1:688955-728898 GCA_013399075.1 Chloroceryle aenea
GGGAAAAGAGAAAAAAAGAAAGTAGCTAGCTCTTGGCAAGAGCAGCTACTGATTCCCTACAGCAAGGAAAGCAGCTGGGGGAAAACTGTAACTTTCAAAATATTTGAAACTCATCACTGACAAAGTCTGGCACAGCTTGGCTCTGGCTCTTATTGCAGGACTCAATCACGGTTCTTCCTACCTCTAGGAAAAATATTGGGACTGTACACCAAACACTGCAAAGAAAAATGTAATCATTATTTTCAGTAAGTAAGCAATATTTACAGGAGGGTCAATAAAATATACTAATTTTTTTTAGCTATGAAGAAACAGGCAAAAAGCTATCATCCATGCTTCTGCAGTCTTACAGCAAATTAAACACTCTTCTGAAATACCACAAAGGCAACGGAAAAATTTATAATGTAATAAACAACCTGCATTTCATTTTTTTCTAACATGCTTGTTTTCAAGACAAAAAAAACCACTGAAGTCTTTCAGCACAGAGTTATTTCTGAGTACTAGGTTTTTAGGCACTATTTCTGAGATTCTAGTGCACCTATTTTTTGCTTGTAAAATGGATGGCTGGTTATACATATAGTGGGGGGGGGGATATAAACAGTACAATACCAGCAAATCCTAACATAGTTAAATATTAAAGCAATGTGGCACCTAACACTATACAATATATTTTTTATATATTTTATTGGACAATTTACACACACCATTATTAATTCAACAAAAAAAAATTCCTTTGGTAAGTATCAGCTACATTGTGTAGAACACATAAGGATTTCTGACATCCTTGTAGAAGAAACAATACAATAATCATTCTCTTTAAGAGGATACTCATCTTGTTGTGAAGCTTTTGTACTGTCTGCCTGATGAGATAGTACCCATACACTTAACTATTCAATATGTCCAATCTACCTCAGCCACATCATATCATAATGTGAACATACATCACATACGGAGAAAATAAAATTAATTTCACAACTTCATATATAGGCCATCTAACAAAAAATATGGCTTGCATAACATAAACATACAGTAAATTATTCTCTTCCAAATAGTAATTTGAAAATGCAATGCCTACTAAAAATCATGATTCTCATGCAGAAGAAACAGAGTGGAGTTAAGTGTTACGAGACTAAGTAGCAGCTGAGGTGGCTGTCCGAGCACGGGCTTGCAGGGAGGGAGGAGGACGGCAGTCATGGTGGCCCAGGCACTTGTGGATGGGAAGGGCACATCATTCAGCCCAGATCCAGTCTGGTCTGTGGTCAGCTGGCACAGCACCAGTCACTTAACCTAGATCATGAATTCAGATTGCTTTACTTGTGCGGGAGAGATACTGGGCCAAACTAATATATAAATAATCAATATAATTGACAACAAGGTTTGAAAAATGAAAAAATAGTTATTTTTTTTCCCTTTAAACAGGTTATTCTTTTCAATTATACTTTATTTAAAAAAAAAAAAAAAGTTAATCATCTCAATAATACGTGGGTTTAGAGGAAATGTAAAAATATTGAAAAGCTTAATATATTGAGGCAAATTCTGACTGATAAGTGATAGAAGCAAAACATGGAGAGTAAACTCCAACACAGACAAGGGCAGTACTTTCTATATCACTTACACCATACTCACATCCAGAGTATTTTGTCAGTCATTCAGAGCAACTTCAGCTATAAAAGCACCCTGTCTAGCCTTTAGTTATAATTTGAATTAGAAAAATTTTCCCTCAACAGCTTGGGTACAGAAACAGAGCTCTCCACATAGTGCTTTATTCCACAATTGCTCATGACAGTGATGGAAGTGCACTCTGACATCTCCATTAAAACAAGTCATATTTTTCATTTGGACAGCAAATAAGATGAACAGTATTTATAATTCAATTAGTAGCATAGGTTTATTTATGCCTCTGCATCTTTACATTGGAGTAGACTAACAAAGATTAAACTGACATACTCAAAATAGCTGAGCTCAGATAGCAAGCTGAGGGAGTCTTTCATTCCCAGGAATTTCATGGGAATTTTTATAGTTAATTCTAGAAGAAGACATGGGAAAACAATTTTCTAGTTTTCCTTTTGCAAACTTTTCTTCTGTAAGTGATGCTCTTCTCCATAGCCCTAGATTTCAACAAGCAGAAAGTTGAAACATTTACTATTAGTCTATCCCTTGGATCACTTTTTTTTTTTTTAATTATTCTGTTGATGGTTTTTTCACCAGGTATAGTTCTATTGACCTCAAACTTTTTTCCAGCTAAACTAAAGGCTGAAAGCTAAATGGGTAACAACACTTTCTTCAGCGGATGAAAGTTCCAGAGCAAGACATACATTCAGAGACCAGAGACACAGACATGATGCTAAAAGGGACTGTTGAAGTCATCTATCTTGACCTCTTACACATCACCTTAATAAACTAAGCTAACAAAAAGCCAGAAATTCTTCTAAATAGGCAGTAACAAGACAAATATATGCAAAACAGAGAGTACCTCAAAGGAACATGTTTACTCTTAAGAGTAATAAAATGTGTGCATGCTTCTATCCACTACTACCTCATTAATGAAGGTATTTGTACATTCAATTTTTTTTTAGAGAAGATCATATGAACTCATTAAAGATGACACAAGAACTGATAATGAATACATTTAATCAGAGTTTGCTATACACAATAATAAAGGAAGTACTTGAGTACAATTAAATTTCTCTCTAAAGCTTAGAGCTGGAAGGAAACAAACTACAATCAAATGCAAAAAAGCTCAAACAAACAAACAAATAAATAAAAAATTTAAAAAGTTGGCATATGTATCCAAGGTAAAGAATCAGTAGCTGTGCCATGTTACACAACTGTAAAATAGAAGAAGAAAAGAAGGAAATGCCCTTACAGTGAAGGACATTCAGTGCACAGAATGCACTTCCAAATGTGCTTCATCTTGGTGGGAAGCATCTTCTATAGGAAGCAATAGATGAACTCTCTTATTTATATACAGACAGGAAAAGATTTGGGTACTATGGAGAAGAGAACTGGCACTGGCTGAAACAGAAGCAGAATAAACATTTATGAACTAGATCAAAAAATTAAAATTTCGTATTTACTTACATACAAAATATTGCCAAATTCTTGCATAAATTCACTTGTAACATCCACCAATGAATTCCTTAAATTAATCTTTTCCACTCACAGGAACACTAAAAAATACTAATAACACTAAGAAAGAACTTTCCTCACCTAACAGAAGACTTAAGAGATCGTTTCAGTTCATCAGTTGGTGATTCCTCTAACACAGAGTAATACAAACTCAAAATATTTCTGTAAAATACAACACTTAAATTTTGCATTCTGTCAACATCAAGAGTTATTATTGCTATTTGTGGATAATCCATGTAGGTAAAATTTGAGTGTTACAGGAAATGCAGACAGTAAATAGAAGGTACTAAAGGAGAAAGACTATTCACTCGTTTTCAAAAGCAATTACATACTTAGAGGCAAACATTTCACAGTCTCTTCAAATCTGAAGGAGAGAAAATGAGCTAATAAACCTTTCCTCCCTCATACTGTTATTTTTCAATAGATGGAAAAGATATTTGAGTGGCTCCCCTAGTGATCCTGGAACTCCCGAGTGATCCTGGAACAGATCCCAGCAAAACTTCAGCAAAGCTGAAGGTGCTGGAGTAGGCAAGCAAAATCAAGGGCTTAGTCATGAACACACTATAGCATAGGTGCCTGCACAAGGACAGCATTTGTACGTGGAGTAGAAGTAAATGGTGCAGGAGCAATGCTCTCTCTTGAATCACATAACTGTTGCTTCGATAGAATGATGGTGGCAAATGAAAGGAAGTATGGAGACTTCTGTGCTGCTACGGATAGAAAATGAAAATGTGCATTTCCTGCAGAAGCAGCAACACATCAATTATGCGACTTCCATCACTGGCTTTTTGTAACCTTGCACTGCCTTTACCCTGATTATTTTCTATGTGCAGCACTTTATACAGTGCTACACGCAGTATCGCCATTGGATTTTTGTCTTGCAAAGCTATGTACTAATCAACTGCAGATGGTGTGTGATATCACCAGGCAGACTTCCCATTAAATAATGCCATTTAGAAGGTTTTAACACATGTCTTTATCACTTGGTGTCTAGTTCTTAACTGTGCACAATATTTCTTAGCACAGATTATCCCAGTATTGATGTAAGGCAGTAGCACAGGCCATGATTATTTAAGTAAAAGTCACATGGAATTGAGATTAAACTTGCTCTGAGACAAAATACTACATCCAGCTTCAATAAGTACCTCTGTCAACAACCCCTGCAGGTAACAGTGGTAGGCCAAGAGAGACAAAATAAGTGCTCACAGCTTGCAATTCAGCCTTGGCATTCTGAAATGCTGAGGATGTTATCTGAAACCTTCTGGTCATCCACTGAATTGAGTTTTACCCTCTGCAGATTGTATATTGCAATTTGCATATAATTCACATGGTAGCCTTTAAGATTTCTTTTAATGAAAAGGAATATCTTTTATGACATATATAGCTGATATACTATTATCACTTCTTTCCCAGGTCTGACAAATAGCTATCTTAGCACTGTGAGTATAATAGAAGCAGTGCCAATAGAAGCAGCATGTACTTTAGACTCCTGCCTTTATTTTAATGATGCCCTAGTTTTAATGATGTTTTTACAGAGATAGAAGAGATACCTGATTTTTCCCTAGACATGTAGTAATGACAGAAGATTCCTGCATCTTCAACTTCTATCAATATTGACTGAGAGGTTGAAGACAGAAGTCTGAAAAAGTTAAGCAAATGGTACAACTGACTAAAAGATGGAAAAAAAAAAAAAAGAAAAGAAAAAAAAAGGTGGTATATCATAAATTTACAGAGTTACAAGTTTCCATAAATTTCCCCAAAGGATTACTTTGTAGTTCTAAAAAAAAAGAAGAAAAGATATCTCAGTCGCAGAAGCTAGAGGCACCTCGGACCTGAGTGAACTTCATTTAGAGTTTGATCAATAGGAGAGTAAAAATTTTGCAGTCAGGAAAGAGGAAGAAAAAACTTACTTAAATTATCTTTTTGAAAATACAGAGTTCAAGCTGTTTGCTTCAGCTGGAAATGTTTTAATACTATGACAAAACAGGTAGAATAGTCACCCAGTAAGCAAGAAATTCAGGTTCAAGCAACCTCACTGTCAACTGCAGTGGCTTTAAGTCAAGTTTATGAGTAGGATATGACTGACTTTACAGATAACCTTTCTCTCTCAATTTTTGAGTGGGTTTGTCCTAACTTTTCAGACTGATTGAGCTGAAAAGATTTAAAAGATGTTTACCACATCTCTAACAAATGTCCCACATGCTATAAGATACAAAGGAACTGTAGCTCCTTTCCCACTTCATGAGTTGTTCCTAAAGCCCTTTGTGAATCAGACCATTACATTTGTTCGCAATAACTAAAAGCCATAGCAAAACATTCATTCACTGCAGTATAGTTTTTCAGCTGAAAATGAGCAACCTTTGTAGTAATATCTGAAAGGACAAAACACAGTCACTTCAGCACCCACAATAGCCAAGCCTTGATTTAACTGCACACATCTCTTGAAAAAGAACTGAGAACTGCTATTATGCTTTGAATCAATCAGTCCCATGAAAGGAGAGGCAGAAAGGACATTCAGATAGGCTCCAGTCATACAGGTGCTGAGGCACCCTAATTTTCTCAGTTTTATTCAAGACAAACAATTAACTCGTAGATATAGCAACAACATGCATACAATGAATACAAAAATAGAATATATTTGCTTATCTGGAGATGTACAAAATCCATGATAATGTCTAATATTAGCTTTAAGAGATAGTGTATTTCCATAAGCACTAGAAATACCTATGGTATTTTATATATACTTGATACTAATAAATATTTCTTAGAGGGAGTTATATAGGTGACAATATCCCCTTGCTAATTTGGATGATTAAAAGCCTCTTGCTTCCGTGACAACTGCCTTGACAAGCATGAGGAAGAACAACTGTGTAAGCAGCAGAGAACAAAGCACAACTCTTTTCTCACTACTGTTGAGTAGAATTTAATTAGTGTTTAGACTTTTTCCATTCTCTTCCTGGGATGCAGGGACTATAGGTCACTTCTACTCTCCTCTTCCTATAAAGATAAACCAAATTCATTGACTTGTCCTAACATGGAGTGGAAAAGCCTTAGCCAAAAAAAAAGAAAAGAAAACCTACCCAGTAGAAAAATTCACCTTATTCATTAGTTAGAATTTTCTCTATAAATGAGTAACTTCCAGCACCGAGAAGTCAGATTAATTACAAATACTATCAGACTTGTGCTATAAACAAGTAAATCACCAGGCAAACACCAACAGATGTTGCTTGTTGCATTCTTTTTATTAAATGTATATTTGAAAAGAGCAATATTTCTGAGAAATCTGTCTTACCACCAGAGCTTTTACAAGAAAATGCTATGTAAAAAAAACATCATGTAATCGTATCTGCTGGGCTGTCATTCTGAAATGAGATTGCTTTTAAAGAGATTGAAGTGTATTTTCAGCATGATTCTTTTCCATACATGCCATAGGTCCACAAGCAAGACTTGAGATTCTGTCATTGTGATCTATCCTACCTCTACATCACGTCGTAACTAGCAGTCATAATTCTTTGATAAGGGAGAAGAGGAGAACTTCTACCGAAAATTGAGAGGTTTTTGTATTTCTAGCATTTATCTGTGTTTCCTCAAATCCAGCTATGATTCCTTCCTTCTTCTTTTCCTTATATTACCACATTTCCTTCAGAAGAGCATGACAAAAGGGCCACTTTTCATGTAAATGAAACAGCATCCTATTTTGATTCATAATGGCAGACAAACATAAGAGACAGGATATTCTCCTAGGCTGTAGGCCTCATAGGCTCACATACATCCCAACAGGCACTGACGATATCTCTGGAAGCCATGGGGTCAAAGCACAGCCTTCAGAAGTCTTTCCAGAGACCTTACTGGGCTTTGATTCAGTCCCATGGGCCCTCGCCTGCATCTCCTTAGTAAGGAAAGGCAAAGTCTTAATATCTGAACAGAAAGTATTCCTGAAGGGCACACTGATTTACAAGGAAAGCCTCACTGCCCCTTGTTTTTGGGGTAAAAAAACCCAAAACAGATGGGTTTTCCACATCAAGAACCAAGTGTTTGCATTGGGGTTCCAAAGCAAGTAATTGTTTTTCCTTTCATTTCTACATCCCTGTGATCTTCAGACTTTGAAACTATTAAACATTTAAAAGCCCCAAGTACATCATTACAAGCTCACATTTGAACTTTACCAACTCATCAGTAGCTGATCCATCTCTGAATGTTAATGGCGTAAATAGTCACACATATGAAAACAAATTTCCCCTCACATTAAGTGGTATTTTAAATAAAATACCCTGACAAATAAGTAAACATTAGAGCACTTTAGGGCTGTTTCGTTTGCATTTTTTTATTATAATGATTGAGGACTAGCATGTAACATTTTTCGTGTCATCATTTCTAACGTCTGCATGTAAATAACATGGTGGTGTGCATGTGGCTCTAAAAATTTAATCTGGATAGTGTTTAAATTAGCGGAAATACTCTTTATTCTCATTTGGAGACATAGATCAAGCCTCGTCCCTAAAGTAAGATGTTTCACTACATGTTCTAAGAAAATATTTATGTAGCCAGGGACATGTTATTTCCTACAAAAGAGTATCATTAGTGCTAAAATTTTATTATCCTGAGTGTGCAACAGTTCTCACTCTAAAATCGATTTATATATAAGGATTTAAAATCCTTATATATAAATCATAGTTTTATTTTAAAATTGCGAAAGGGAAGCAGAGACAATGGCCTGCTTATGGTTGCTGCTGAGCAAATCTTGTAACTAAATTAATTTCGTTACATTAATAGGTTAATTTACTGGGGTGCCACAGCTTCCAGTATCCACAGAGTGGAAAACCAGAAATTATAACACTTCTCGTCTTCCTTCACCACACCACTTTGCCTCTTTCTGTACCTCCTTACTTGTGAACAAAACAAACAGGTACTCAGGAATCAGCATAAAATTATTACCGTCCAGTGCTTCCTCAGAAAACATTGAAAAAATTCCACCTATTTATGAGTAGCATGAAACACACAGAAACATCCTAAAAGTTGTAAAATATGATTCATTGGTCTGTGAAGACAAAAAGAAGTCTGTGTTAAATAAAGCTTCATGAATGATTCACAAGGCCCAGAATTTCCTCTATTTCCAGCAGTGTACTCAATCCAGCTTAATATTTCGACTTAAATAATTCATGCCACTCTTGTTTCTAGCAATAATGCATTCTCAGAAATGCTGGCTATATAGTATGCTGGGCTCTTTCCCTGGACTTTCAGGCTGTGCTGTCTGAAAGTACATCACTTAAGTCCACTACCACAAGCAATCATCACCTTTTTTTGAGTATGAACAAAACAGAATGAATAATGACCAAGCTTTTCAGACATAGCTTCAGCTGTAGTAGATAAAAATGGCCATGAACACGAATAAGTAAAGTTGGTATCTGCATATTAGATACACAAACACCACAAATGATGGAAGTATTTGAGTAGGCAGTGAGAACTGAACATTCGGTATCTCTAAGGACAGTCCTGATACAAAGTGGAAGAGCACAAAGAGCTTTGAAAGTACATTTGTGTTAAGAATGGTCTCCTGTATATACACTTTTCTTACTTTGCAAGGATAAAGTTTGCAAGCACTGATACTTTCCTTCTCAAAATACCTTCTCTCTCTGTTATTATATATGCCACTTTCTGACTTGCTATGGGGAAGGTAACTATTTTACAAGATTATTATTTAGCACATTTTCACTTTCATGCTGAAAAAGATCTTCCTCTGTAAGATAATGCAGTCCTGTTGTATCCTACACCATACTAGGTGTGATAGAGTTGTAAAAAAATCAGTTACAAGCTTATAGCTACTAAACCAGACAATTTTAGGACATTAAAAAGGTAACACAGTTTCACGCATGGATTCTTAAGTATAATTATCATGGGCAGGTTTAGCTACCAGAACAAGCAGGGAAGAATACATTTTCTGAGTTATCTGCAGAATTACTTTTATCTTCAAAAAAACGGTAGGAGACTTGAAATCTCAGTCTCATAATGGGAGTAGGTTTCGGCCATCATGCACGCCAGTGATTATCCCAATCGCTGCAGTGATTTATGCCGGTGCTGTAATACGGAACAGTAAGGAACCGTGGTGTTTCTTGCTATTTGTTTCCAGAAGAGCACAGCAGTTGCTGACAATGACTACTCTTGTTATGTTTCTCCCTACTAGTTTTATGTCACAAAACAAAGATGCAAACCCACTATGACCCATCCATTCTCATGCTTGCAGAACTACAGTGTGCTTGCATAATGCAGCCATTATGTCACTCAAATGTGCATGAAAGCCCAAATGGGAGGGAATACAACTATTCTGAACACAATAGAAATCCTGTTCACTCTGATCAATAGGAATAAGTGGGCTGAGATCAATTACACAAAGCAAGCAGTAGCATTAGTATTGTAGTGATCGAGTGCATGCACAGAAATAGGAAAAAGTGGTGGGACCTCAAGCTGAGGGCTTTTATTATTTGAGATGCAATTGAAGCAGAGAGAAAGAAAAATTAATTTTCAATAATATTTAATACATATTTTGAGATGGGAATACTACCTAGGCATTATCTATTTATTAGTTTTAGTAATCTTCTTAAAAGAACAGTCTATTAATCACACATTTTATTGCTGTCAGCTTTGTTTGCAGAATTGTCATGAATAATGCATAATTTGCTGTATTAGCTCCAGAGGCTCAAAAAAAACTCTAGCAAATTCCTTTCTTCCGAATATGTATCTCTTCTATGATTTTATGCCTCACTCTGTTTCAGTTCTCCCCCAAATGATGTATTCCAAGCTTGCAGAGGGAGAAAGCATGAGTTATCAGAGCACACATCACTACTAAATATTAATCACTTAGTCTCTCACTGGCAGTGAAATCTACTTTATCATCACTAGTGGTGATATCCTTCAATCCTCACACAAACCATTGAGACAAACTCATAACAGCAACCAACAAAAGAATGAAGCAGAGTTTTCAGCATTTGGAATTGGTTTCAATGCTATGGCAATTTCCCTTAATCAACCAAGACTAATGCAAGTTGAAATGCAAAACAGTTATTGATTTGACTTTGAATTTTTTAAAAAGTAACTTTAAACTTTGCTTTCAAACATTTATGTACCTGTCAGCTTTAGAACTCTAGATTTTGTCATATTTAAATGTACATATTAGTCCAAGATGATGATCTGATGTTATTAGTTCCACTGACATTTAACTTTTCCAGTCACAGCTAAAGAGATCCTTCCCTCTGCCAACTTAAAAATAAAGGTAGAAAGATAAAAGTAAATTACATAATTAGATGACTAATATAATTCACTATAATGCTATCATTAATTAACACTATGCAAATTTACATTAGCTCTTGATAAGTCTTTTGTTTATAGGCTTTTTATTTTAAATGGACAAACAGTTACCACGCCAGAATAAATCCTGCGGTTTGAGTGGCTTTAATCAGTCAATTAAAACTACAAGATGTACTTTAAAAAAAGGACCTGGTAAAAATTGCCAGTACTTTCCTTGAAATACAGGTGCAAGAACCCTATGTGCAAGGAGCTGGCAGACATGCTCGCAGAATTTATTAGGATCTTCTAAATATAGTTTAAGCAGTGCTTTTGGTGGCTTCCTAATTGCTCTAAAAATGAGTTTCATTCTTTAGAGAATAACATTTTCTAAGCAGTGGTGCTAAATTCTCATGTTTATACCTCATCTTAGTCATAGCTACTTCTTGTCTTTGACAATTGCTACTTTCTTCCGAGTGGTAATCCTGTATAACTCCATCTCTTCAGTGCACAACACCACAGAGCAGGGGTAAGTTTTGCAATAGGGAAGTTTCCAATAATTAGATTGCAGCCTGTTCTCTATACATTGCAGACTGGGACTCAATTCCTATTTTAAGTAACTTCTTATATCAACTGTGGGAATTCTTGACCTCTCCCAAGATGCCCATTCTCATCTTTAAAGTCACTAAAGTTAGTCTGAAGAAAGATTTTCATGTGCCAGTCCAACACCAGACTCCTGCAGATGGAAGCATTTGTGGTTTTTTTTATAATTTCTTTAGAAACCTACAGTCTTCAAGAGCATACCACTAATCCATGCTGTGTTTACAGCTCTCAGATAGTGCTCAGGTTTAATTGATAAAATCAAGATACCCATGAGGAACAACATAACATCTGCAAATATGCAAAAAAAGGTGCTTTTCTCCAGCAGCAATCGGAGCAAGGACATGATCTCTCGGCCAAGCAGACATAAGAGTTCCAGTGTGTTCACTGACAAGTGACTGTGCTTTTATTTTGTGGTTTGACTGGTGTCCACGGCCACCTTTAAACTGGCTGCTTACTATCACTGCAATATGTAAGCACATACATAGACAGAGATTTGACCTAAACTTAAATACTCTCTAAATGGCTGTTACAATTTAAGAACAAAAGGAAAAAAAAATCATTCTGTGAACAGGAAAGATTGGGGGAAAAATTTCAGAGTGAAGTTTTAGTCTTTTCTCCCAAATGCCAAACTGCACCTTCAACTCCCTGAGAACATGTAATAGGATAAAAGCAAGTCTGACAGCTATTCAACAACCCAGACCTTCCAGTAACAAAAAAAAACAAGTTGCAATTTTCGTGAGCACTTCTAAGAGCAGGCAAGCTTCGGAGGAAGTAAGAACAATTCAGTTGCTCCTTGTCTTAAAAAAGAAGGTCACAGATGTGAAGAACCTGAATATAAAGTCAGGTTACAAGTTTCTCCTCCTCGTTCTCCATTCATTTGGATGGACTCTTCAGAGAAGATACATGTGCTGCACGAGCCTCGTGTAAGTGTGGGCACAGTAAACATGTAAAACAAATGGGATGTAACCTGACAACCGCAAAACACACCTTGGTACTCGGCACATCCTGTGTTAACCTGTGACCTCTTCAGTGAGTTTGGAGAAACAATCAGCACATGGATTATAACAATGGTAAGGACTACACATTGCACATGACCTTGCTTTTTTTTTTTTTTCCCCAAGAACACAAAGTCCATGGCAGATCACAGAGGCTAAGCTATGCTTCTGAATAGCCTGACTAATTGTAAAGCTATGTAAGAACCTAGCCTTTCACCTTGCAGAGCTATTGTCTGAATAGTCCTGAATGAATCTTTCACTTTCTGTGGCTTGTGGAAGTCATCTATCATTTTAACATGTTCTACAGTTAGTAGATAGAGAGGTGCCAATCATCTGAGACACTTTATTTTCCACTCCTCTGGGAGAACAGTGTTCAAAATTATTTAGTTGTCAAAATGTGACACAATAATGCAATAAAAAGGGCTTCACTTGGTGATGAATAATCAGGAGAGTACAAGCAACTTCTTTGGGCCATAAGAGTGAAAACATTGAGCATTCAGTCTTCCAAATAAACATGCTCATTCCTGAAGGCCTGAAGCCAAAATTGTGCTCCTGAAACCCTCAGTCACTGCCTAAACACAGGAATTCCTATATGGCAATGAACTTCAGTTTTACTGTCACCTTTTTCCAGGTGCTTTATCTTCTGCTTCTGTGCATTCATTACCCAACCAGAGCTAAGCATCCTGATTCCTGCCTTCATTCAAGTCCCAGTCCAGATGAATAAATAGCTGTCCCACGGCTCAAGTCCTCTGTGTGTCTCAATACAGGCATTTGAAAACTGTCAGAAACTGGACTGGGAGCTTCTGTACACAGTCAGTTTGGTAGGAAGACATCTTAGCTAGCAAATGAGTAACATTCATCCAGGATATGGAAAACACATAAATTAAATCAAATCTCCTCTTAAAAGGTGTTACATTCCACCACCTAACTAACCTTGAAAATGCTGCCAATGCATCAGTTGTCAGATTATTTTTCTTTAGGAAGCACATTCCTCCTTCTTTACTTAAATTATACAAAATAAATGATAATTCATTTCGTAACTAATGGACTAATGGGGGCACAGTCTGGAGCTTAGTGGTTCAGCCTTTCATCTGGGAATGTGAGATTCTTTTGAGGAAAGACTGAAGCAAAGATTTCTTTATGTTTCTTAACCAAAAGCTGTCCAGTGCAAATGTAGCTTCCTCTCCATCTGTAACTACCCAAAGGCATTTTCTCAAGTCTTTCAAATCAATGTGTGGCTTCCTCCTTCATCATCTAAACTTTTGCAAAATGCCTTCAAAAGTGGGGACCACCCAGCTGAAAACAATATTCCTGTACTGATCCTGAGCTAAATGTTATGTCTGTCTGCTTCTGCTCCTACTTTAACACTTGCAGGAGCTGTGTGATGGTACCACTTCTCCCAGACATTTTTTGCCAGAACATCACACTGAGAACTCACATGTCCCTGCTTATCATGACAGCTAAACCTTTCTGATAGTCATCACTTTCTAAAATACAATTGTATCACAACAGTGGTATATGACTGTACCACTGTAATTTGCTAAGAGTACAGGTATTGGGGCATTATTATTTATTTTGCTGTCTTCAGAGACATATAGAATAATCTTGAGTGCACACAGGTCCATATTCTTGCTGTATATAACATAGATTTACAGATTACTTTTCTTCACATGAGGATCTTAGAATCATTTACAGGAATTTTTAGCAGCAGTAATTTACTTTGAGTTCACTTATGAACACGCCGGGTAGTGTGGGACCCACAGCTCAGCCATGGGGAATCTCATACAAACATTATACCTTCCCACTGACAAATACATTTTAATATCTATCCATCAGCCAATTCTTAATCCATTTAAACTGCACTCTACTGCTATTCTTCACTGCCATTCTGCTTAATGTCACAGGTGAAATAACTTGTACCATTCTAATGACAGCATTTTATTGAAAAGTAGTGATGGCCTCAAGTCTCCCACTCACATCTACCTTTTCTACTACAGAACAGATTAGCATCCAGGAACTATGTGGAAGTCAAGTTTTTAAAAATATGTCTTAGAAGATAACATGCCTTAAAAGCTAATGAAAGTTTGTGTCTTACTCTTTCAGAACTAAAGACTAAGAACTACGGTCAAAATCATCCATCTCAAGTACAGGTTACAGAAATGTGTGAAACAGAGCAAGGCAGGATGGTTGGAAAAGCTCTTTGAAATGAAAAATAACAGTATGTGGCTGAATGGCTGCCCAGAATTAGACATCCTTGACAGAGAGGCTAGGAAGAAACTGTGCTCCTAGAGGCTTCAATAGTCCTGAACATGAAATACTGTCCACTCAAAAAAATCTACCCACAGATGAGGCAGAGTGGTTTTCTCTTGACCTCTAAACGCATCACGTGCACCATCAGATTGGTGATTTTATGTGAGGACCGAAAAGGCAATGCTTGGAATTTCTATACACTTAGTAATAAATTAACCATAAAATATGACTCCAAATATATAAAAGAAAATTGGGCTCCATGATCTCAATTAAATATACATTATATCAAACCTTCTGAGTTAAGATTTGATGTTAAGTTCTTTCACAACACAAACCAAGCACACACATAATGACAGGCAAATGTAACTGCATTCTGGTATGAAATTCCACAAGATACTCCTGACGGAAAGGGCTGATTTCATTTCTGAGACTTCATAACTTATCTAAATTTCAATGAAGCAAGTGCACACCTGTCTGCACATTTTCTTCCTCCAAATCCATCAAGTCTAAAGACCTCAGTGTCAAACTTGTGAATCTTCCAAGGAAAAAAAAGAAAGTGTTTTAGGAGTTATGGATTATATTTTAATTTAACAGTCACCATTGAATTCAATATTAGCAGCTGGTATATATGCTCTATTCTATAATGGCTTTATTGTCATAATAAACATACTACAATAAAATTAGTAAAAGCCAATGCAATATAACAAGTATTTTTACAATTGCAACAGTGTGCCATTCTCTATGTCTAGTTCTGCCTTAGTTATGGCACTGACAAAGATACATCCAGAAAATAGGGAAAGGAAGACAATACTTTTCAAAATCTTTACTACATTTTTCATCAAACAGGGATCAAAATACTGGTATTACAAGATAAATGGATCCATTTGGGTTGATAATGATCTTTCACTAAATAGGAGTGTGTTTGTTGTCCAACATGACTTGCAAATAATAAATGACAATGATAAACGCAGAGCAGTCAGGTGTTTCAGTTAATTCCCTGGACAATCTTTGCTATGCGTATCCACCTCCAGAATATATAGTAATCGGATGTAGTGCAGTGGCTTATAAGAGTTTTACTTCAAATTTTAAATGTTGGGTAAGGGCAGATCTCTTGAAGCAACATAAACTGAGTCAGTAACTGGTGAGCTGCCGAAGCCATGTTAATGCGTCAAGAAAACATCAAATGGACCATCATTATATGGTCCAGAGTCTTCACAATTTCTGCAAAGGCACAGAATGAATACGATGTTCTCATGATCACAAAACAAACAGAAAAGAGAACAAGGAAGAAAAAGAAAGCAAGGTCTTTCAATTAAGTCCCTAGAACACAGAAGCTGCCAAAAAAGATACATATATAAAAAAACCCTTACCTTCTAGAAACGTGTATTTCTTGTTCTGGTTGCTTGCTTGCTTTTTAAACAAGAAACTGCAGTTAATCCTTACCAGAGCCCTGATCTAAAGGCAACTGAAGTCAACAGTGCTATATTTAAAGTAATTCAAAGTAAGCCTTTGGGGAGTTTGGATCAGGTCACTCCCTAAGTATCCCAAGTGTCTCAAACTGAGGACACCAAATAATCAACAAATAAGATTTTGATTGTAAGAATCTATCTTCAAACGATTTAATGTTTCACTGGCTCACAAATATCATATGGTCATTCACATGAAGAGTTATGCTTCTGCTTAAGAGTTTACAAGCCTGAGCTTTTAGTCCAGATGTTTGCAAAGTGCTGGATTAGAATGGCCACAAATTTGTTCACAGGTGCTTTGCAAAGTAGAATGTACACTATTATTCATCAAGAGTAACTCCACTAAAATCTAAGACAGGGCTAGAGCTGGTAGGAGTGAATACAAATCAAGCTGTAGAAATCTTGTCTTGTCCCCAGTGGTAGAGAGAAATACTAATTATACACAAACAAAAGATTTTAGTGTGACCTTGGGATCACATAATTAATATCAAATGAATTTCTGATACCTAGGAAAAATGCTTTAACTATTATTGTGTTATACAGTCCTGTTCACAAAGAGGTTATTTTAATAAGCTTTGTTATGTGGGTCAACCACTTGATTCCTAAATAATGGCTTTTCAGTCGAAAGGAAGAAAACTAAAGGAAAGTAAATTATTGGAGTTTTGCGACTGCCCTTTGACCTTGTCACCTAAAGGAAAAAAGAGGCTGTCATTAACTTAAAAGGATTCCAGATTTCAGACTTATCTTACACTGTGGTTTACACGACTCACTTTTCTTGCAAAGGTGAATGCAGACCTGACTGAGAGATGATGAAGAAAACTGATAGTAAGGTGACCTCTGTGGACAGAACCAATGCTAATAGTTCTGGCTGCTGATCTTTGGTTACCTTCTCCCCACACTTTCTCCTCTCCCTTTTTTTGTAAGTTTTTGGAAACCTTTGACAAACGTTGCTCTGTATTAACTTTTGCACTGCTAGTACTATATATACAAAAGACTTTTT
The DNA here is from genome assembly GCA_013399075.1 of Chloroceryle aenea. Lineage (NCBI taxonomy): Eukaryota > Metazoa > Chordata > Aves > Coraciiformes > Cerylidae > Chloroceryle > Chloroceryle aenea. The sequence goes on from VWZY01004708.1 coordinate 705,674, forward strand.
CAGAAGCCGTCTTGCGATAACAAATGCAATCCTTATAAAGAGTGAAGTAATATTTCTCAAGACTCAGTTCTCTACAGTCTTATTATTGCTGCAGTGTGTCACTAACACAAGAACAGAAAGAAAAAGAGTAAAACCATGCAGTCTATGCATGCAAACAAGGATCATTATCCAGATTGGACATTTTTTCCTACAGAGACATGGTACAGAAAAGGAATATAGTCCACCTGGCATTTCTAGTGTAATTTGTTACTTAGCAGGGATGAAAGGGAAAGCAAGTTTTATTAAGTCATGTACCGGATTTTTTCTGTTCCTGGTTTAGGAGAATAAGTCAGTTCAAGGGGTGCATTACCCCTGGTAAAGATATAAGTCTGGCATGTGAAAAAAATGTTTTTTTTTTCTGATACTAATGTTGAGGTCTTGCCTGACAGCAGTTTTAAGGCAATCCCCTAATGTGACAAGGGAGTTTACATAAAAATATAAAGCTAATTACAAGGTAAAGCTGGTCTCCAGCCTCTCCCTTGAGTGCACAGACCCAACAAAGGAGCTGCTGTATGATGGCGCTGGGCCACAAGGACCCCAAATATCCAGGAACAGTATTTTTATAATTTAATCTGGTTTTAAGAGTTTAAAAGTCATCACTGTCATTGAAATTTGCCCTCTACAGTCAGTTGGTAAGAAAATTATTTATATCAAATGAGTTTAAATAAGGGAAAAATATGAGAACTTTTGCATGCCTACTGCAAATTCAGAGCATCTATTTCTTCATTAGGATATTTCAGTAAGCAGCTTACCATGCATGCAATGATTTCATGCAGCTTACATAAAATAATGTTATTTAAAAATTAAAACAGACAGGCACACAGATTGCAGTCATTCCAAATTGCTTCCTACAGGAGATTACTCCAATAACCCAATAATGAATGGCCCCCCTGCAGTGTACAGGACCACTGCACTGGAGCTGTCATTTTCCAGGGTTAAACTGAGCACCATTCAGCCTCGTAGCTGTTCCATCACTGCTTTCAGCAAGATGAATGATGATGAAGAGCAATTCCTGTTAAAAATAAAGAGCACTATCCTCATTTTTATGATTCCTCTTAATCTACTTTGGTTTATTTTGGTTTTGTATAGTTATGGATTCTCCATCCTGGTCTACTTTTATCAATAGAAAAACATAAATATATATAAAAATATATACACCTAGAATTGTAAACACAGGACATTGTTTGAGACAGTGAATTTTACCAGAGTTGATAACGTTCTGGCTCCAGTACCACGAGGTACCAGCCTACCTATGTACCTTGGCCAAACAGAAGCACATGCCCAGTGAGAAGAATGAAACAAAGTGGAGGCAGCCCATAGATGCCACAGGTGCCACTGTCAGCAGTTCAAGCACAGCAGCTTCTGTGATGCATACACTCCTTTCCCAAATGTTGTGGTATCTTCCAAGCCCTGGCAGTATGGGAGGTAGGAGAGGAAGAGACAAAGAACTCTACTTAGTCTCTGGTAATACTTAACCACTGAAGGTGGTTGTGATGGAGGTTGTGCTGAAAACAAAAGGCAGCCTATAGCTCCAATGTCCTATACTGTACCTTCTCTCTGTGTGTATGTGAATTTCCTACCCTAATTGCTGCTCTCTTAGCAGATGCAGAATTTGTGCAACATGAAAATCCATCCTCACTCTTCATCTACTTAGAAAAAAGCCCACAGCTGTAATGACATTTACATTTTATTCCAGCATTTTCCTTACCTTCTGTTTGAGTTTAGAATTTCTAGAAGACTCAGTCCATTAGCTCTCTAAGCACATCCCAAGAAGCTGACATGTTTATTTTTGCTGAACCAGGCAGGGCTTTCCTGATATGAAATTGTCAGAAGCTGATTGGCACATTAATTCATCAATTTCAAAAATAGCTCTTGGTTACGGTTACTCTTTTTTTCCCCTCAGAAACTTCTAATGCCTATGTTTTCAATATGGCATTAACTGCTGATGTAACACAGCATTAACAGTCTTATGATGCACCTAAAAGCATTAAAACAATCTCATATAAAGTATTTTAATAACTGCAGCTCCACAGAATTAATTGAGAAAACATAAAGGAAGTATTTCATTCATGGAATCATTTCAACAAATGCACTTAATTCATCAAATTTAAAATGGCTAGGAGGAGAAGTCCAAGAGTGTCAACTTTTATGTATTTCACATTCTGACCGGTGGTGTAGAAACACTTTGCTTAGGCCTTTGTGTATACAAATCACTTCGTCCTTTCCTGTCTTTTATCTCCCACTGTCCTTTCTTCTGTACATAATAAGCTTCTAAATTTCAAGCCATTTAGTCATATCTAACCTTTATAGCATTTTTTCTTCTGATGGATGTACTCTTATGAAATGAAAATTGTTCTATAATAGTAGAGATTTTTCAATAAAATAAGTAGTACTCAGGATGTAATAATAAAATGCTAATCACATGAACAGTTTTTCATTGCATTTATGTAGCATAATATTTAACAATGTGGGTTTATCACAGCATTTCATGATGTAAAATTCACTCATTTGATAATAGAAATCATTTGCCCACTTGTTCAAAACATGTTCTCTGTCTTCATCAGTCTTGCATTCTAGCAGTGAGACTACAGAAAAAGAAAATGCAAAATACAAACCAAGGGGCTGTTTTGTATGGGTTTTGTATTTCTTATTGTTAGTAATGGGGCATAAGCATGGCTTTTAATTTTTTTTTTTTTTAATCCTGGAGTTCTCTCTTGAGTTTTTCTTTAATTAGTTTAAATCTCTTGCACTCTGAAAGAAAACTGGTCAAGAAAAATAAAATACAATTAAAAAAAAATCAATTTCTTGTGTTGTATTTCTCCGAATCAGCAAACAGAAATGAAGGAAAAGCTGTATAACTACCAAACTCTTTCAGAAATGATACCAAAAGTGACACTTCCTGAGGTGACACTCCCATCCTCTTAACTAACCCCCACCACTGCTGCTCTAGATAGGCACAATTTGACCAAGCAGTGGACAGAAGCCATCCTCTTAAAATAAGACCATTTTTAAGATTCAACCACTCATAGGAGTACTACTATGTAACAGGTAAAAAAAAAAAAATAAATTTGCTAAACAATTCTTCAACCATTATAGACATCATGTGCAGTCCCACCAATTTCAAACTAGTGGCCATACTATTCAATTTTTGAATAGACCTTACTGTACCTGCCTCTTAAGATATATAGTGCATACGCTACCATACCTTGGAGAAAAACAACGGATTTAAGGAAACGTGTCACGAAAGGTAGAAAGTGAATGTTTTGAGGGTTTTTTTAGCATATTAAAATTAAAAAAAATAAAAATAAAAAATCACATTCCTGTGACAGGTCATAGCAATTATGGAAGGTTCCTGAAAGCTTCAAAACCACAAATATCATTCCCATCTTCAAGAAGGGCAAGAAGGAACACAAAGGGAAGCATGGGATGGTCAGCCTCACCTCAGATCCCTGAGAATGTGATGGAACAGCTGATCCTGATAATCATTCCAAAACTGTGAAGGAGATGATACACAGAGTATCACAGAATCATAGAATATGTCAAGTTGGAAGGTTCTCATAAGGATCAACAACTTTTTACTGTGACAATAGTCAAACACTTGAACAAGTTGCTCAGACAGGCTGTAAAGTCTCCATCCTTGGAGCTATTCAAAACCTGTCTGGTAGCAGCCCTGAGTAACCTGCTGTAGATTAAACTGTTCTGAGAATAGTGGTTGGACTTAACCATCTCCAGAGCCACCTTCCAACTTCATCAATGCTCTGATTCTGAATTCCAAAATGTTATGGATCAATAGCACTCTCTCTCCACTGTTTCAAGGGGTGGGTTTGGCTTTCAACTGCTAGTACCCTACTTTCTTTGAAAACAAAAACCAAACCAGTTAACATTTTAGAGATAGAGTGCTGAGTATAAGAAAGACCTTTATCTGACATAAATCAATGTAGTATCATTGACATCAATGGAACTAATTAAAAAACTGCAGCTGAAGGACGTCTTCTTATCTCTTGAGATGCATCCCTTCAAGTTTTTGCATTAAACGTTTATTAGCATTTCATTGACTAGTATCTTAAAGCAATATAAGCAGGCAAAAGAAGGTCCAATATGCTTTCTTTGAGAATGTTAATTCTTGTATTGAAAGCAGTGCCCTATAGCAGTCGACATAATAGTGTAAGAGTACAAAAGAAACTATTTCTATACCAAGAGTATCTTTCATTAGACCTTTGTTGTGGAGGAGAAAAAAAATGACAGGCTTTAAGGGAATAAAATCTTCATTACCCTTCAGATGTTTCTGCATTAATTTAACAAAAGTTCAGTTTTCAGCTGCCTTGCTTGCAATGAAGTAACATAATAAAATATAGTAGTATAAAATGCTTGTTTTCCTCAAACATGAAGAATCATTCAGGTTGGAAAAGACCCTTGAGATCATCAAGTCCAACCATCAGCCCTACTCTACAAAAGTTCTCCCCTGCACCATATCCCCCAAAATCACATCCAAATGACCCTTAAACACATCCAGGGGTGGTGACTCAACCACCTCCCTGGGCAGCCTNCTTCGTTGCCCTCCTCTGCACTCGCTCCAGCACCTCAATATTTCTCTTGTATTGAAGTGCCCAAAACTGGGCACAATACTGTAGGTGTGGCCTCACCAGTGACAATCACCTCCCTACTTCTGAGGGTCACACTATTTCTAATACAAGTCAGGATGCCACTGGCTTTCTTGGCCACCTGGGCACTCTGCTGGCTCATATTCAGCAGCTTGTCAATTAGAATCCCCAGATCCTTTTCTTCCAGACAGCTCTCCAGCCACACTTCCCTAAGCCTGTAGCAATGCATGGGGTTGTTGGGGCCCAAGTGCAGGACCTGATACTTGGCCTCACTGAAGCTCATCCTATTAACATTGGCCCATTCATACAATCTATCCAAGTCTCTCTGTAGAACGCCCCTATCCTCATGCATATCAACACTACCGCTTAACATGGTGTCATCTGCAAACTTACTAATGATACACACTCTATGTCCTTATCAAAATGATCAATAAAGATGTTAAACAGAAATGGTCCCAACACTGAGTCCTGTGGAACACCACTTGTGACTGGCTGCCATCTGGATTTAATCCCATTGACCACCAATAAATAATTACTACTAGGCTAAGGAAGATCTTAGAACAAAAAATTTCATGAGAACCTTCTGGAATTTTCTTAATTACAGCCTGTTTTCTCACTGCTTTTAGGACATGTGACCTTCAAACTAATAGCCATGAAGCTCTCATTGAATCACAAAAGTCCACCCCACCAGCCTAGGACTGAGTTGGCAATAGTTACTGAGCATCCTGTATTTATAACTCACTGTCATTAGCAGTAGTAACCAAATATTGTCTCTCACAGACAAAACACTGATGAGATGTCAGCATCATGTGCTGAAATAGTCAACCCTGTGAAATGTTCTTTCTTCAGTGAAGTGGTTATTTATTCTGGACCATTCTGGCAAGTGCAGTGTGTAAGTTCTTCTAAGAGCCACTGCACAAGCAACAGAAAGGAAGTCACAATAACATAATGGCACTTCAGCTAGGATCCCTCTCTAAACCTTCCTCTGCAGGGCAGAGGGAAGAAAGTTTATATTACAGCCTACTCAAAGCAGAAAACTGTTCAGCAAATGAATTCTTTTGCCAGATTCTTTTGGATTTATGACCAGAGCTGGCTGTAAAATTTCTCTTCTAAACCTGAATACTCCTCATTCATTTTCATTGTTATAGTGATTACTAAAAGACACAGAGAAGCAAATGTGAGAAGTAGGACTCCTGGCAGGAGTCCTACCCCCTTTATAAGCAGGACTGCATTTCTAAAGCAAAATCTTGCTCCTCTGGAATGAACAGAGACACATTGCAATGACAGTTCCAAAGATGACTGGAAACAATAAAACTATCTGAATTCAGATAGCGAGCACTTTCCAAGCACTGTTGAGTCAATACACCCAAACTTATTTCCATTTATTGCCTCATTCAGTTGCATGACCTGTGATTCAAAAGATAAGTAAAACCACCTGGAAATGTTCTTTGTAAAGAAATTTCTACATGTCAACTCATATAAACTATTTAGAATAGGAACAGGAAGAAAAATAAATGTACATTTTTCTCTTAGTTCAAATACACCACCTAAACCACCACACATTCAAGACCAGTGGTGATCAATAGCTGGGCACTTAATTTTTCCTCTTCCTCGAATTTGCCGTTGCCAACCCAGTTTCCCTCAACTATAACCTAAAACATTTCAGCCATTCCAGTTATTTCTACAGGTTTTGAGCACATGAACATTTCTTCTGTTATTTTCACCTCTTTCTCAATCTCCTGCTGGTTCTTACCTACCTGGTTAAAAAAGGACAATCCTCAGAAAGCTTTTCGGTGTAGCAGTGCTCAATTTTTAGACATTTCAGCACCTCGTTTATCTAAACGTCTTACCTACTGTGGCTGAAGTAACCTTCCTGCTTAGAACATTCCTCAATATTCTAGGTTTAGTCTTGTAAACAGAGCCATCTAGAAGTTATTTTGTAGATACTAGTACACATATGTTTTCTTTACAGGTTTATCTTGTTTTGTCCTTCTTGTGGTACCCTCAGCTACTCCTATTAGTAACTAAGTAAACCACTGGAAAAAGCACAGTTTGCCCATCAATGAAGAGGTGGTTTTTACTTCTCAGTACACATGATTGAGCTGTTAGATTATTAGTCAAGGACAGCATAAAACAGGGATTACCCTAATTTCTGCAGCAATTCATGAGTCCTAAAACCATTCTGCAGCTCAGATCCCTTGGATACCGGCAAATTCCTTTCTTCTCACTCCTTAGTCAAAATGCCAACAATTCAATGCTACACTGTCTGAGACTTCCTGTAAAATGAGGAAATTATCTGGATCCCATTAGACATACAGAAAAATAGCTTGATATAGAGCTCTCCACAATTTGTTAAAAAAAAAACCAAATTTCTCGTGATTGTCAGAATCGGGGGGAAAAAAGACTTATTAATTTTAGCCTTGATAGTGTATATTGAGGACAAATTCAGACAAGAAAAATAAAAATGAAACTACATTGAATATTACAATTAATAAAATTTAAAACCTCACCAGAATGATTTGTACTTTGTATGTTTGTTCTAACAGAAAGGAAACTATTTCCAAGATGGTAATCCTGTGCAAATGTTCTATTTTTACCCAAGGCAAACAAAAGGTTGTTAGTAAATGCAATATATGCTTACAATTGCATAATGTGGGTTGTTTCAATTGCTTCCACTTTCTATGACAAGGGAAAGTAAATAAATAAATAAACCTCTGCTCAGTTCAGAAGGGAAGGATGCCCATGAAGTATAGTTTCTCTAAATCATAACTGGTGAAAATCCAATAGATCTAAAAGGAAGCAATCAGAGCACACTACAACCACTTTCTATTTTTATTTTTTTTTCAGAAAGGCCAAACTGAACTCTTTTTTTCACATTCAAAAAAAATTGTGATGTAAATTATAAGATATTCTTTACTACTTATAAGCTGTGACACACCTGCTAATCATTTGAATTGTGTCAAAAATTGCTGCTGAATTTGTCCAAGGGTTTGGTTACTAAGTAGGAGAAAGCATATATCTGATAAAGCAAAACTAGTTCAGGATTTTAACCAGGTCATCAGAAATTCCACTTTTCTTGAAATAATTATAACCCAATATTATAAATAACATTAAAAAAATAAATCAGAAGAGTAAGTGGAAAAAAAAACAACAAAACAAAACCAATAACCTAAGATTTCAATAATCAAATTAGTTAAATTGTTAGATTAAATCAGAGATAATAAACCCTCTTAAATCCTAAGAAAGATCTAAGGAGGCTTCTGCTAGCTGAAATATAAGCCACAACTGAAGGCTTACAACACAACATAAACAAGTCTTTAATTTAGAGCTAAATAAATATTTTAATGTTAAAACTCTTATGTAAAGTCTGAACTGATGCTTTAACACCATCACTTGTTTTCCACTAGATCTCCCATATTACAATCATCTCTTCTTCCAGCATTTCAGAAACTGTCATGTAGTCTTAAATAAAAATTCTGATAAACTCAAGTCAAATGTACAGTTAGTTAACATCTGACTGTTAGATTCTTCAAGACTCAAACACAAATAATACAGATGACACCAAGAAGCATATTCCCTAAGCCAAGTTTTAGAGGTGCTTCAACCTGTAGAATATTCCCCCCCCCAAAACTTTTACACAACCATTAAAAGAAACTTGTTGATAATGGATAAAAATAAAAATATCAAATTACATACAAAAAAGTGTACAGACTCTTAGTTTTTGTAGTTCTTACAAATAAATAGATACCCAGGAAAAATTGTTTGGCACTAGGATGATTGAGGTGCACTGTTTTGTTTTCCTATTAGAAATCTTGCAGCTGTGGAGATCTGTCAAAAGATATCAGATGTTATTCTTTGATATTACAACTTGCTCTCAAGTGTTCAGTCCTGGGATTCTGGTACGTTACCATTACTCTAAGTGGTCTGTTGACCAGGAGAAAGAAGATTTTTGTGTTTTTCTTATTCCTCAGAGGTTCTCCGAGCTCTGGTCATACTCCATACTAATCAGGCACAACGCCTCCCTCCAAAGCACACTCAGATTTGCGATGTCTCCTTTCCCTAGCATCAAATTGGAAAAGCTAAGACCTTAAAAGTTGTGATTATAAATCACACCAAAAGATTTAGGAGGCTATCTAAAAATATACTTTTATTATATTAGGGTTTATATCCTACAACACCCGCTGAAGTGAAATCCAAAGAAACAAGCCCCTTCGTCAGCAGGCTCAGAGTATCCCAGATCATGGGTTCATTTGAGCAGAAAGCACAAAGCTGAACCAAGTAATCTCGACACTTCCAACGTTAGCCTCCTTCTCTTCTCCCTTTTACAGTTCCCTGACATCCCATACTGTGATACTTTAACAGTGACAGCAAAAAAAACCCAAAAAAACCACAACACCTCACACAATTATTCTGAAGGCATTTGGTACAACCTTGCCTAGGTAAAGAACCCTTTTGATGACACACTTGTCATCAATTTACAGAATGCTTATCCCACAAAATTTATAGAAATAGCTAACTGAAAGGAACGAATAACCACAGCTACTCAGCATTCATCTACAGCAACATTAAAAATAAATTTTAAGTCTTATGACTAGATGTCACCATTCATCTTGCAAATAACTAAATTTAGTGGGAACTAGGCTGTAAGTCAAACAGCCTACCTTTGAAATTTTACTCCGAAAACAGAGCAGGTATTTAAGAGCCTTACAAAACAGAAACCATTTTAGAACAGAACTGAAGTTGTATGAAAGAACTGTTATCATGAACAGGGCATTTCACATTCCTGTAATTATAGTGTGATAATGTTGTACAATAGTGCTGTAATCAAACATTCAAAACAAACAAAAAAGAAATCTTGAAAGCTTTTTCTACATCAGCACTATATTGCTGTCTTTTTTTATTATAATGCATAAAAGCTTCTTACTAACCACTTTCTATTCCATCATGTATGCACTCAGATAACCAGAGATTAGGGAACCAAGAGAAAAGCACACTTTTTAGAGCCACAGTCATGACAACTTTTCTTCTTTCAATATTTTCCTTTTGCTCCTCTTTCAGCTCAACAGCATTTTGTTATGTCACTTGTTAGATGTGGAAACAAGCAGGCTCTTGGGCTCACCTTCAGCATAATTCTCAATCTATTTAAAAACACTCAAAACACTTCTTACCCATGTTTACTTATTAGTTACTTCAGATGCTTGAATAATTGGTATTAGAATCCTTGCTAAAATTTTGTAAATAACCATTCAGCCACAGGTTTTGTAAAATATATTGCTTACTTTTGACATCCAGTTTCAGACACCCTACTCCTAGTCAAGTACTTTGCCTACTATAATCCATGCAGCACTCTGGATCAACGAGTACTTAATCATTCTATACAAAATGAAACCACTGTAGCACAAAGCTCTGAAAATTCCCTTCTCCAGAAAATAACAGAGGGTGATACTTTTATCATTTATCTGGGTAACAAAAGCCAATTTCAGATTTCAACAGGAGAGAGGCTCCTTGGCTATCTGATGATTCAACTATGTGCCCTACCACTTCATGCTACCACAGTCACACTGGAGTCTGAAAAAAACCCAAACATACAACAAAACCCTATATAATATTGAAGAGGATGAAATGTTCTTTGCATATTGCATGTCAAGGAAGCACTCCACCTTTGGACAGCGTGGCACTAGATGCAACTTTGAAGCAAATTGATTTTTTCAGTTTCCAAAGCAGGGCAAGATACTGGTCTTATGCAAAGATGATGAGGTTGAATGATCATAGAAACTATCAATAAAACAAAAGTGGAGTCATTTGAATGTTAATCAAAAGCTCCTGCTATTTTCTCAAGACAAATGGCAGGAGTAAGGGCTGAGAAATCATGGAAGAAATTGAGAAGTTGAATGTTAATGACAATGAATGGAAATTACTTGCATCATCTTGGACAGAGGATGCTCAAAGATCAAGATTGTCTGAACTTTTCTTGAACTCTGCAACATAATAATTATTTATCCAAAGTATATGAAAAGAATTATAGATCTGACATTGTCAAAATAATGAAGCACATACAGTAGCAGACAAAAAGTTATAAAAGTTAATATAATTAAAAAGATTAAACTGACCTTCACAACCATAGCAATGTGACCTTCCTGTATTTGTTAATTCAGATCTTTTAGGACTACAGCCTTTACCAAACCACTTTTATGCAAACTTAACCACTGACAACATTTAATTTTTAAAAGTCAAACTCCAAGGACTAATTATGGATCATCATAGGTGACAGTCCATCATCAGCAATATTAGAGCACTTTGTCTTTTGTAATATTGAATTTAAGTAATTAAATGAATAAAATCAACATTACGGTCAAGAACAGAGCCTAGATTTCCAGAATCTCATTTTTTTAACCCAAAGGTATAGTTTGTGAATTTTTTTTCTAAATAATTAATTCAGCAGTTTATGAGTTTTCTGTCTCTGGTTACTACTGCAAACTCAGTTATCAATTTGAATTAGTTTGACAGATAAATTCTAGTAGGCTTTCAGAATTCCCTTGTCTTTGTTCACCTGGGAGTCAGATGTTTAGCAGTTCCCACACAGAAGATGGGAGTTAGGTTTTTTTAGCAATAAAGAAAAAGACATATAATGTACATGTCTTTCCTTCTTAGTGATAAAGCATACAAGTGTTATGCACAGGGTATGTGGTTGCCTACAAATGATCACATCAAGACTTGCCCTAATTTCCTCTGTTTGCCATCCTTATCTCAACCCCCATTTCTCCACTATCTCTTCTGCTTTATACATAGAAGAGAGTAAGCTGCCCAAACCCACTCCCAAAACTCCATCACCAGCATGATTCCTTCTCATGAAATCCAAAGCATATGCTTTGATAATGATAAGCCACTGTGATGCCACCTCTGAAGTTTACACGTATCAATATGAAATGTGCTTTTGACAGATGCGTCAGTGGCAGCAGAGTTAGAGAGGCATGTTAGGTTGCTTATCCCTCCATGAGCAGCAAGAGGCCCTCCCAGGAAACATCATGAAAATCAGAAGAGCATTTAGCATGAAAATAGTTCATTATTTCATTGATTACACTAGAGTAAGTCTCTTCCCCTGAAGTGACTGGAGGAGCAGTTCAATAGCTCAGATAACAAAATGAATAGAGACAAATGAAGAGGCACTGGTGTCTCTGAAAGATATTTAGAGCTAGTCTGCCACAAGGAATATATGCCAAAAGGAGGTGGTACAGGACAGTAAGGAAGGAGACAATTTCAGTTCATAACTTGCTGCTGCCCTCAATTCATGCAGCAGCTTTGGAAAAATCACAGACTCTTTCCATTTTAAATGTGGACCATTCTAGAATGCACTGGTGTCAGACAGACGACTCAACCTACATCCACATATAGAATTGAGCTTGGGGCTGATCCTCAGGCAGAGTCCAAGTTTTACCTGTGAAGACCAACTTTATATCCCATCACCTGACAGTTCTGTTCAGACAACGGATTATATTACAATATTCAGAGTGCATTTCAATGCTTTCCATCTATTTTTCAGTAAAGTGCAACAGCCCACAAAATCAGGAACAAAATGCTATCAGCAGAGACAAGCACAAGTGGGTGTACACTGGGAAGAACGTTTTAAAGAACTTCTTTACAAGAGTGAGTTCTGAATTATCTGAAACTTCTTAGGAAAAGAAAACAGAAGAAAATTAAATATATTCTGCTTTCAACACAGTACAGTATCTGACTGTGACAATGAAACTGAAAAAGGAAAAGAGACATGTTAAAAAAAGATGTGTTAAAAACACAGTCATTTCATAGGGGTACATCTTAATTTACTTTCTATACCTAAGACTCAAAAGAATCCACAGAAAGCAAAGAAATACAGTCAGAAATACAGACTTATATTTCTACAGACAATACACTCAATTCAGGAAAAAAAAAAAAGATTATAGAATAATTCCTCAAGTACAGTTACAAACATTTATATTGTTTTCCTTCTCTGTAAGAGAGATGTTTCCTTATTTACATTAAAATGGGAGACATAATACGGATAGACTAGAGATTTTCTCAGAACATATAATGAACCTTTTAATCTTGCTGTCACAGAAGATCTTGAGGCAAGTGGTAATTAGACTGAGCAAAGCTTTGACAGCACAAAGTTAGATTCATGGTGAAAGCATACTGCCAACTAAAATGGAAGAAGTCCTACTGATTTTAATCATATAGTCTAATGATCTTAGGATCAGAATGAAACAGAATTTCCCAGAAACAGGGGAGATTACCTAATTTTTGGATTTCTGATAGATAAGACTATTATATGCCTACCCTCATGCTCTCTGTAAATTATTTTTTTTTAATTTTTCCATCTCTGGAAGAGCTCATCCTTCTGTCACATCTGTGCTATGAGGTGAGGCAGGGCACCCGCTAGCTTTACCATCCTCTACCCCCCTGGGACTAAATACAGCAAGTCTGTATCTGGGGGGAAAAGGACAGAGCCCACTGCTTTCCCTTCTTAAAACTGTCATTTGTTTGTATTGGAGCACCAGTGATAAGATCTTTAAGTCATCAGCCCATATATATATGATATATTTCATAGCATTTTATATTACATATTACACATGCATTATCTTATACTACCATGTGACATGTATATCCATTTTTTTAAATCAAATATATTGTTGTCTTTTATAGTGCTAACAGTTCATGTAAGCCAACCACAGTGTTCAAGTTTCTAGAAGTAAGCTCTGTTTAGATTTCACTGAAAGCTTTAGTCTGGACTAAAACTCACAACTTTAAAGTCTGAGGTAACCTGACAAAAGCTTAGAAACGCTTTTGTAGAACTCTGACTTATGAATGGCTTATTAGAAATGCCTTATTAGATAAATCATCAGACTTTCAGAAGAAATAGGAAAATGCTTGCTGAGAAGTCCTTCACCAATCTGTCCAGGGAGAGATGAAACACTAATTTAAAGATTTGCAAAGTGACATTATCAGGCTTGTGTTACACCTCACATCACCTGTTCTTAACAAAGCAAGCTGTACTTCTATAGAAAACTGAGTAGTACCTTCATAAAAACAAGCTGTATAACCTGTCACATCTCTCTAAGTATGCTGAGACTGATGTAATTCACAAATGTAGAATTATTTATTAGTAATTTTCTTTGCACAGCCTGATATTCTCCCTCCTAACCCTTAAGTAACCATGTGTCATACTCATTAGTGCTTCTGAGACTACCGCTTCGGACCTTCACCTGAATTTATGCTGCAAGGCTTTTATGAAAGGTCTGGATTTGCAGGTGTCCCCAAGAGGTGCTGCTCATTACAGGTCCTGTAAAAGTAAGTGTGCCAGTTAATAACTCACTTTTCTTCCATTCTCCTTGCTTCTTAGTATTATACATTTTCCCTAATATTATGCTACAGGAAGAAAAAGCAGATTGTCTTTTTTTGGAAACCACTGATTGTTCAGGTGCCTACTGGTTTGTAACACCACGTAACAGGTGTTAAGAGCATGATGTGTGCATTCAGTCCTTCCATTTTCCAGCTGAATAAGGACATGCGCCTTCTTTGTTCTCAGATCCTTAGGAAACAAAGACTACATCCAACTCCTCCCACTTTGTGTGCTGGGGAAAGGTAAGCCAATCAATACTAATAAATTTTTGGAATCTGGTTTACAGTAATTTGTTGTCCAGCTATGACCAACATTCTACAATACCAACACATAAATGAGATGGCTGATCTGAGCACAGCAAATGCAAAATCTATGCAGCACAAGACCATGTGCAGCACAAATGAATTTCTGAATTAAAAACTTAGCATAGTGCTAATCACTTTAGCCATTTAACCAATTTACTCCTTCTGTCAAAAAATACTATTATCTCCTCAGCAAAAGAAAATTTAAAGTTTTCCATTGTAAAGAGTAAGCCTGAAAAGCAAATAACCTCTGGGAGAATCACCTACCATGAAACTCATCACTAATCCTGTATCTGAACAGGTTACTCTCCTAAGGGTTTTATGCACTTATCCCTGCCACATTAAGTATGATGGAGTGAGGTTGTCAACACAGTAGTTTTCAACAGACAAGTGTGTAACATGTCTCATTATGCTTTGAGGAACAGATTGAGCTTCTCACAAGGAGTCATGAGTCATTAAGGGCTGACCTTTCTCACCTCTTTGACCTGCTTGCACTAACACAGTTCTTACCCAGCAGCTCTATACAACTAACAAGGATTTCCACTTGCCACATTTTGGGTACACCTGAACAAACTGGAACAGACTTCTCTGTAGAGAAAACCTATCAAAAGCCAAAGCTAAAGAAGTATATTTATACTCAGGTTTCAGTTAGATGTGGCACAAGCTTCCAGGAAAGAAATGGGACTTTTCATAAAGATAGGATTTGGGTCATTTCTATAAACACAGCCTGCTTGAAGAAGTCAGAGAGTTCATGAAATTGTGCTTTTCTTACCAATTCATAAGGTGGGATCACAGTTTCTAAGGACTTCAATTACTATCTCTCACATTGTTAGAGAAAGGTAATGCCTGCTTATCCAGTGTTTCAGTTACATGGTGAAATACAGGAATCTTTCTTGAATTTTTCATATAGCTTTGTAATTAAACAATGCCAGTCTGACTTGGTTAGGCTCACTCTTCTACCATCAGCAGACAAGAGTGAGCCTGTAAATATTTCACTCTGTTTATTGCTACAGAAAACAACACCTGAAATCCCTGGAGATGTGCTGCTATTAAACCAATGTGAGTGAGGCAAAATATACATATTCTCCAAAATCTGTTAAAAGACCTGCAATATACATGAAACCCCAGTTCCAAATATATAATCCTTGGGTCAAATTTGCACTTGTTTCTGTGTGGATTCACTGTCCCCTAAAATTACACTGTTCTAAATGTGCGATTCCTCACCAGCTACAGAGTAAGGGGTTTGTCTCATTTTATCTCCCTGTGGGCAAGTGGCATTTTCTGCAGAGCAAATCTCTTGGAATTCTTCCACAGAATCATTTAAAGATTTAACATATTTCCTGGAAGTCGTGCTTACTGTGGCAGGTACAGCAGGGAGCAGGGCACAGGCAGTGAGCATCCCGACAGATAGGTGTATGTGAAAAAAAGGTCAGTGAAAAGCTATTTGGATAATAAAAAAAGAATTGCAAGTCTAGGTAGTAGTGAAAGTTATTATTGTTCAAAGGTGTCATGATTATTTATTTTTTTTACGTTGACTTGAAATTTTTTACTTTTAGGTTTTTGGGCAACTGCTTATTTAAAAATGCCGCACAACAAAGAAATTACTATGTATGGAGGCTAGGGTAAGAGATGTCTCCCTTCCAGTAACATGTACTTAATCTTTACAGAGCTTCTTTCAATAGAAACCGGAGTGCGTGAGTACAGCCATTGTAAAAGCACCATAATAATCAGCACTGTTGAAGAAATGAAAGTAATATTGTCTATTACTATGTATTTTTAAAAATAACTTTCTACTTAAATGTTAGCTTAAAGTGACCTTATTAAATAAAAAATCAGTTTCATGCACAGTGTTGGGCACATGCATAAAAAAAAAATTACAGTGTTCAGTACCTAAAATCCCAAACCTAACAACATAAAATTGCCACTAGGCCATTGAGTATCCCTCTTTGCAAAAAAATCCTGAAAAAAACAGCACAGACAATAATATACTTTGATGTATGTACTGTAGTCCAGAATATTTGGACTTTCCCAAGAGTTATGCAGCACAGATTTTTTCATCCCAGTTCATGAAAGTCATCCACCCTGGGTCACTGTGTGATTAACTACATGGCTTCAGATTAAACACCTTCGCACCTCTGAGCAATCGTGACACAAAAAGGAAAAAGACCATTCAGCAGAAGTTCTCCTTTTAATTCAAATTAATTAAATAGCCATTACACTGAGTTAAGTGCACAACTGTAAATCTTAGTCTAGACATACCAGAAACATTTGTGGATTACTCTTGATAATCAATTAGGTCCAACTAAAATAGACCAGCAGTGTAGGCATATCCTTTATGATTTAATATACACATTATGTAAATTACCTCAAAAGAATTATTATTTTTTTAATTAAACTTTACCCTTAATTGCTACACAAGAGCTTTGGATAAAGTAATTCTACTGTTTTGCAGAAGTTTTTCAACCGTGGAACATATTTCTCTCAGTTCAGTTTGCAAGACAATGATCATCATAATATGCAAGAGGTGTAAATATAAATCACCATAACAAGGCTCATGATGGATTTCATGGGCTAATCAATATTTCTGATGGGGACGAATGTCCCGCAATAATGAAAACAAAAGAAAGGGAGTGAAGAAACCCAAGTTCACTTCCCAGGAACTCTTCCTTTCCCATGTGTTACTAGAAAAACTCTCTGAACTTAAAAATCAGAGAAGACAGACTGGAAAAGATGCCAAGAAAGCATTTATACCTCTCCCTCAAATTCCCTCTTCCCCTGGTATTCTCATACTGCAATGTCCCCTGCCCTGCTTAGAACCAATTCTATCTAGATAAACAGTTCATAGCAGATGCTTTTCTCATCATCTGACTTCTCTCCCTTTAACCATGCTTTGTTTCACATCACAGGGCAATCTCGGAGCACACAAACTGGAGTCCTGCACAGTGAAACTAAACTTCTCCAGGAGAACAGCTGATGCATTTCAGCAGCAGTTTTCTCTCATCTATGGGACCAGACTGCTGCTGGTCTGAAATAAAATGTCCCTGTAAGCAGACAGGGTGGAAGCTGGTCTCAGCATCAGCTGATTCACTTTGTAGATATTTCTTCTACAGGCTTGAACTACTTACAGAGAGCCTAAATCAATAATTTCTTGCCATCTCAATCCTAGAAAGAAAGAGTTTATAAATCTTCCTCTCTTCAACTACCATTTCATTTCTTCAGTGCTATGCCTTAATTTCCTCATGACAGACCTGGGATAGCGCTTGTGCTTCTTATTGATAAAGAACCTGAGTATCAATGCAGGAAAATGTGCTATCAAGATGATCCATATCATTTAGTTAATCATTTCCATGGTTCAAGAAATAAGAGACTCCTGGTCTCCTCCATTTAGCCTGGAGAAGAAGAGGCTGAGGGGAGACCTTATTGCTCTCTACAAATACCTAAAAGGAGGTTGTAGAGAGAGCTGGGTTAGTCTCTTCTCACTGATGACAGAACAAGGGGCAATGGCCTCAAGTTGCACCAGGGCTAGTTCATGTTGGATATCAGGAAAAAACTTCTTTACAAAAAGGGTTGTTAAGTACTGGAACAGGCTTCCCAGGGAAGTGGTTGAGTCACCATCCCTGAATGTGTTTAAAAATCACTTGGATGTGGTGCTCGGGAACATGGTTTAGCAGTGGGTTGTTAGTGAGGGTAGCAGAGGTAGGCTGAGGTTGGATTCGATGATCTTGAAGGTCTTTTCCAACCTGAGCAATTCTGTGATTCTGTGGTCCAAGGAAGCAGCTCTTTTTGCACTGATGCACAAGGAGAAACTTCACCCTTCTGCTAGGTAATGACTTAATTCACAAAAACTTAATTCACAGCAGTCTTTTTTTTTTGTGTGTGTGTGTGAAAATACGCATCATAACACCCAAGTGCTCTTCAAAGATTAGGGATCATAGGAGCATATGGCACTCAATGAAGAACCAGAGATTTACATCATGTTCCACTCTTCATTTAAGGCAAAGTCTTAATTTACATGCACAGGAAAAAAAGGCTGGCCTATCTCCAAACTCAGGTAGGACGGTCAATTTTGTAGAAGAAAAGTAAATTATTTCTGATATGTTATCGTTCTAGTATACTCATAAACACAGGTAGCGATCTGGATTTCTTACACACAAAAAAAAATAAATAAATGTTTTAAGGTTAATCAAGCATTGTATCTGTAGGGAAACAGGTATATAAGAAAGTAATTCATATATTATAAGTAACTTATCAAATTTGTCTTAATGAAGGTTAGAAAACAAGCTTTGACAGCTTGTTCTCATTTTAAATAAAAGCATTTTATTCCATTCTCCAGTTGTGTTGAAGCACAATAAAAGCAAGAAACTCAGAGACCTCGCAGACCAAACTATATCCTGTTAGTGCAGTTGATATATCATAACCAAATAACAAGCCAGAAATTTGTAGTTAGGGCTGACAACTCATCTGTTTCAGCAGAACTCATGCCACTGAGATGGTCTTTTTCCATTTCACAGCTGCTTTAAAACAAGACAAAATGTCATATTTAACTCTCAGTTTCTTCCCTTTGTCATTTCCTATCACAGCTCTAATTTTATTTAGCATCCTCCTCTATTGCGATTACATCTCTCAATTTGTTGCAATACAAATTATGAAGATACATCCCAGCCTTTACCGTTATCAGCACAGTTTCCTCATTACATTTTGATTAATTGTTCATTATAACAGATGAAACAATAGAATTTACATTGTGAGAGCACCTTTTGTTTGCATTATGGAAAAAAAAATCTAAGACCCCACAGAGACTTGCTCTTTTGCCATTATCATAATTACATGTTTTCAAACAAAATTATCATATCAGCACATTCACACTGCTGTGGTGAAGGATGCCAGGATTTTCATCATCACTCCTGTAGTCAGGTAAGAGCCAGGCTTGAGCCAGTAAGAGAAAATACTTCTCTCACAAAACTCAATACACAAGTATAAAAATAAAAGACATCTCTCTGAAAGTAGAAAATATGTGTACTGTACTGGATAATGAGAAACAGGGGATAAAAAGAAACAATATCCATAAATGGAGTTCAACATGTCAGAAAAAGACAAAACATCTAATTCAAAACTGTAGTCCTCAGTATTAGAATAAACAAGTGGAATTAATTAAATAATGAAGCATCGTAATTTCAGCCTAAACTCTCTTTAGCAAACTCTGGTATTGTAGAAGAATTCAGAACTAAATATAAAGTCTGCATAAGTAACAGCTGACATACAAAATACTGTGGTTCCAGATATATAATGTAAGGAAGAAAATCCTCAGTCCTGATAATTGTTTCAGCCAGAGGTTTTGGTTACTCATGGAGATTACTCCGGTGGCTTCTTGCAATTGCATTTCAACAGACTGAGGATTTTGCCCTTGTAGAAAAAATTGACTTTGCAGCCTGGCAGATGCATAATCCTTATGCCCACATCTGTCTTTGGTGACTTCTCATTCACCTGCTTGTAGCTGTTGTATTAAAAAAAGATCATGTAGAGCATGTAGGAAACTATGCACCAAGTTACTCTCTCCTGTGTGACTGGCAACTTTCTTGCTCCATGCACTTCACTTCAGGAAAGCATGAAGTATCTGTCCCATCTAACCTTAGCTGTGCACTGTTTCACTGAGGCTGCTCCTAGAGACTTCTAGAATAACAGCCTTTCTGTCTGCCCCTTTCACATCAGCATAGGTAGTGCCTTCTCTTCTAGCTGTCAGACTGAATTCTGACAACCTCTGGGTAGTCTGAATTCATGAATTCTGTTCTTCTGCTTAATAGAAGCTGCACTCAAACAACTCTAACAGATAGAAGTGAAATGTTAATGTGTATTCTCCACCAAATGGAAGTCCAAGAAGAAACATATGGGTTTTTTCTTTTTCTCCTTCCACTCTCTTGCACATTTTAGAGTTGTGGGTTTGGTGTGGTTTGATTTGAAGTTGCTATGGGTTATACATCAAAGCCTTTTCTCTTTCTCTCACCAAGCAGACAATCTTCTTTCTTGTCTGCATCTCTTTGTACAGCATCTTGTCTATTCTATATTCTGGACTTGACAGAACATAAACATGCTCCCTCTTTCTGGTAGATACTCTAGATGGTGCATTTGCAACCAACAAAGGAGCAAAAAAGACCTCTGAGCACTCAACTCCAACTTGTGGCAAAGCTGAGCTGCAAATTTTACATTGTGGGTGAACAAGAATAAACACAACAAGTATCGTTACATATCAGTCTTACTCAGGTCTGAGATCCATGACTCAAAAGTTGGGATGTAATTTATATTCCTCCACTTCCAAATAATCTCTGCGGTTGACAGGGAGATTTCAAACCTACAGTGGATTTGTTAGATGCTTGGGTGACTCTAAAGTTCATGCATCTTTTGATAAAGAGAAGCTACTTTTGATAAAAATAAATAATTAGGTATTTTTTGTTAAGCTGATTAATCTTTTTTCAATTTGTTCTGATCTGCTACATTTACCTATCTGTCTAAAGAGCAAATTGCTTAACTGCTTTTAGTTTCCAGATGAACCTATTGCATCTGCATTCACCTTCAATATGAGTGACTACTACCAACAATTCATCCTTGCTTTATACAAAGCAATCCAGCCTTTTCTCAAGTGCTGTTTCATCTTTGCAATCAGATTTGAAGCACAGGATCCAGGGACAATTTATCTGTTTTCTGATGTGCACTGGTCTCTGCTCACAACAGGAAAATTAAAGAAAGGCACAAGGAACACAGCTCACTCATCTGTCTCAACTTCAGTCAGATAAAACTTGATCTGAGGTTAACCTTGGAATTGATAACTTAATGGAACAGTTATTCAGCTGTCAGCTAAAGGTAAACAGGGATAAAAAGGGACCAACAGAAGGTAGGCTAGGTATCTAAGAACTAGATGTGAGATGACTTTAACTATCGATATGTCAAAATGTAATTTCAACTAAACACGATACTAGTATTTACAAGATTTCATGAAAATATGTCACTCAACGTCAAAGCATTCACAGAAGGAGAGGGAACAAGATAGAAATTCAGAAAAAAACATTTCAACACCAAAGAATCTCTGCTTTCAATAACATCTCACATTTTCTTTAAAGTGTTATAATTAATTGGAGTGCAGACTCTTCAAAGCGTAAATGCATAACTCCCATTAGCACTAATGGAAGTTAGACACACTCATCAAAGGAGGAATATACTTCTATCTTTACAAAAGTAATCAGTGTGTCACAAAGCTGTATTTTTCTGAAGTTATCACTTGCATGCTAGACAAGCTGAGTACAAAGGTTTGCATTAATTTAAATTCAAATTATGCACTTAGAAAAGATTTTTCCTCCATAGGAAGGACTGAATGCAGGAAATCAGTTTGCTATTATGTTAAAAAAAATACATCACAAAATGCAATAAAAATAATTACTCTGATAATTAAAGGTTGTCATTGTAAAATGCTTTTAAAAATCCCATTATTGAAAGAACTTTTCATTGCTATTCTGGTAGATGTAATCAGGTGATTCCTGTCTATGGCCCTTTATTTCATAGTCTCCCAAGAATCGTTACGATTTTGTCCACCAGGAAACTGTTGGTTTGGTATATTGAGATTATCTGTCTGGAAACAGACTTTTGAGGAAGTCCCATTGAGACAGGGCAAGGGGTGATGCTTTTTACTAAAAAAGGGAAGATTCAGACAAGATATAAGGAAGAAATTTTTTACAATGAGGATGTTGAAACACTAGAACATGTTGCCCAGAGAGGTGTTAGATGTCCCATCCGAGGAAACATTCCAGGTTAGGATGGACAGGGCTCTGAGTGGAAGAGTTGGAAATTTCATGGTTTTCAACACATGGAGTGTCTTTGACATGGTGCTCAGGAATTCCCACAAACCAGCCAGGAAACAGATGACTCGTTATACTGTTTTCTTACTCTCATTTCTGGGAAGTCTTACTCTAGGATAAAAATAAGCTAAATTTGAAATACAGTTTTATTTCCTCCGAGTTCAGCCTTACCTAATCCAAAACCCCACCAGGCAGTCACACAAACAAGTGCCATTTATCAAACACTCAGACTTGTCAGTTTTTGTAACAAGGAACAGAAAGAAAGAGACTGTTCATTCAGAGTATATTTTCATTTTTTGGTAAGGCAATCAATGGCTCTGTACTGTAGTACTCAGGACTACATTTCAGCATCTTCACTTTGAGCTCTCTTTCAATACTCTGCCCTCAGACATCAGTTCAGTAGCTAAAAATACTTTAAGTTAACTTTATAACTTCTACAGGAATAATACGGTAGAACTGTTGTTACTGTTTCCATTATAGTAACATGCATGGGCTAATCAAGGTCACCAAAACCAGAGTTTTGAGGCCAAATTGTTTTCAGCTAACAATTTACCACAACAGGAGCTCACGAAATAGCTGGAAAAGAGCAGAGTATTAAACCAGAGAGGAACATTTATGTAACACTTTATGAGATCATTTAAATTGCCAAAAAAAGAAAGGACTAACTTGATAGAACAGTAAGTCCTTGCCTCTAGGAGGACAAGGTACAACACTGGGTATGAAAATGGAAAAAAAGTAGAATTCGTAACTTACATAGATTTCATTACACCTGCAGTTACCCAGAAAGCAAAGAACTAGTGTCTACCTTTGAAACATCTCATAACAGGAACACATTTACATATCTCTATACACCTGGAATCTATTAGAAATCGATGAAAATGCTGCAGGTTATAACATCAGCTGTACAATTGATTTCCATGAATGGAATATGACATCACAGTTTGGGCAATTTATAAAGTGGTTCAGAGATGTAACTGAATCACAGAATAGAATCACAGAATAGTCATGGTTGGAAAGGACCTCCTAGATCACTGAGTCAAACAATACTTATAACAAAAAAAAA
>VWZY01004708.1:728961-771538 GCA_013399075.1 Chloroceryle aenea
CCCAGGTCCTTTTCTTTAACCCGACAAGATCTCTGTACTGCTCCCAGGTTGCCTGGCCCTTCTTCCTAATATCTAGGGATGGTAACCCCTCCTTTTCTTCCTACGTCCCATCAAAAGCTCCCTATTCAGCCAGGCTGGCCATTTTCCCCACCCTTTAATCTTACAGCACATGGAGATAGCCCTCTCCTGGGGCTTTAAGATTTCCTTCTTGAAGAGCATTCAACCTTCCTGGACCCCTTTGCCCTTCAGGACTGTCTCCTAAGGGACTCTCTCAACTGGTGTTCTGAACAGTCCAAAGTCTGCTCTCCAAAAGTCCATTGTGGAGGTTCTACTCACCACCCTCTTTACATCACTAAGAATCAAGAACTGTGAACATATGGCTTAGAGCCTCTTCTCTAAATTGCCCATAGAACTAACTAGAAAACAAAATATTGGAGAGCACAAGCACTTTCATTTAAAATTAGAGTAAATTGAAAATCTTATCTTTTTTTTTTTTTAAGAAAAGATTTCTCAGAATTTCAAACAGAACCTATTGAAATACTTGTTTTAACATGTTGAACTGTTCACTCGAAAAATACCAATACAGTATTTTTGCATTAATAGTGTGCACAAGTAATACAAAATATATTAAAATAACACAGAAATCTAAACCCAAAATGATACTAAAGAGACTTCAACAACAAAAAAATCACATTATTCAAAATGTGAGAAATCTAAAGTGAACTATTTAAACCTTTTTCACAAAGCAAAGCTTCTACAGAAGGACTCTTTCATAAAAAAATTCTCAAGTGAAGATTAAAAACAGAAAAGAAATTGCCAGAAAACTTTTCTCTCAAAAATATCTTCAGCCAACTATAACTGTCACTCTGAATCTAACTCATGCCAGTAGTACCTGAAAAGTTACCATCACCTGACAGCTGCTTAGTGACCTTTACAGATGAGCTGTCTCAGTCAAGATCCTGATAACAAAGACATACCCATGTGAATCACTGTAACTGAATTAACAGACCCATTTTGGCAGACAATCTTAGCATTCAACTCCAGGCCTAAGGAAAAAAGAAGCTACCTTTGTATCCTAGAGATGGCTACAATAAGATGGGGTCAATAACTATTATTTTGAAGCTACTACAACTAATTCTCATGTAGTGCCTGTCCTGCAATAAAACAGATTTAGCTTACATTCTTGATGTTTATTTTGCTCTAAACTCCTGGGTTTTCATGGCTGCATTTTTAAAGTTTCAAGTACTTTCATTTTTCACTTTCAAATTGCAATTCATGGATCTGCAGTGAACTTTAAGCTTCCAAGTAGCGTTGGCAGAAGAAATTTTGTCAGCCATATGCATAAAATACACTGCAAATACAAAATCATGCTCTACATTTCCCTTTGAAGCACTTCTCAGTGTCAACTACCAAGTTCTCAAATACCAGATAAAAATAATGGAAAAATCTCAGCAAAAGCTAGGTTAAAGTTGAATTGCTGTCAGCATGGGAGGCAATATCTAAATTTTGTCAAAAACGGATTGTTTCTTCCAGACCCATGTTTTAGTAACTTTATTTTAACAAAGTGTCCAGAATTTCATTATCTCACTGAAGAGTCTATGGGTTTGTATAGCCTATTAATGGATAAAGATCTCTCTCAATGGATTTATCAAAATGATACATGGTTCCTATGCTTAGATGATTACTATCTGGCAAATATTAAGTTGCCTCTGGTTCATCTCAACTCTTTAGTTTTGCACAGCCAGTATGGGGGGCACATATGATTTCTGCAACAGTAAATTAAAAATTTAATTAAATCATGTTTTCAAAAATATAATAATTTAAAATTTACAGGACTTTTGTTCTCACTGCACTTCACACATCCCCAAGTAAAGACATAGTTACAATTGTAAAGCACAACTTTTGGACAGATGAAAAGGCAGGCAGGTTGTGCAACCATATACTGTGTCAACAGGGTTAGGGCAATAGTACGGCTCTGGTCCAGTTTTGGGGCTTACTGCATGAGTGTCACATCACTTGAGTGCCTTTAGCACCAGCCTCATGCCTCCTGCTCATCACCAGGGCCAGCTCTCGTCTCTCAAAGATCAGAAATACCACGATTAAGTGGAAATTCTCACCACCTACATGTATTCTCCTAGAAGCTGTCTGGAGTTACAGAATAAGGTGATGCCCTTAATGGGAAACGCAGATGTCCTGTGGCACTGATGCAATGCTAACATAGGGTTTTGTGCTCTCAACTGGACTGTCGCCTCATTTCTCCCTCCTGCCTCCTCTTTCTCTGTACCCAGTTGTTTTCATTTTTTCTCATTATGTTCTTGTTAGTTGGTTTACACTTTTACATGACAGACTTCTCCCTCCAGTGCCTTTCCCCTCTACTCCTGATGTACATAAAAGGAATAGGTCCGAACTGCAACAGGATGAAGATTAGCTCAAATCCGTGTAACACTTGTGCCATCGCCTCCTGCTCAACACAAACACTTCATGGCATTATTTAACAGAACTGATGCACTGAATAGACCCTTGAAAGAATGCTAAATATATGACCTGCATTCTAAACCTAGAAGTCCTTTTGCATCACACTGAAAGAGATAACAAGCAAAATTGTTCAAGTACCAACCACATTTTCCTATGAAGAATAACCTTGGCCTGTTACCCGTTTCTGTGTGTCTGAACTGCCTTGCCACGCTGGAGGTAAGGGATCAGTTCATTAAGAAACAGAATATAGGGCACAGAAAGCAAAATAGACCAGGGAAACAGATGGATGGATGGATGAATAAATGGCAAATATGAGTCAGTGTCTCTGAAATCTGGCATTGAATGGGAGAAGAAAAAGCAGTGAATATGCAATGGAATCAACTAAAGAGAGCAAAGGAAAAAAAAAAAGACTAAAGGAGAAAAATCCTTGCATAGATGTCCATAGATACATATATGTTTTAAAAATGCAATTTTTATGGATCTATTATGTAAGGATTTCAGCAAAACAGAATGATATACAAAGCACTGTTTTTATGCCTCTTAATTTGAGAAAAACAAACAAACAACAGAGAACAAAACCTAAGGATTAGAAATGGAAAACTTTTGGTTTTAAAGATAACTACTTTAGAAGCTGTACAGCTTACTAATCTGTCATAAACCACAACTGAGTCTTTGTTAAAGGACTGTCTATTGAGATAAATATGTAATAAAATGAAGAAAATTATAGGCAAATGGAAACAAGGCAGAAATAGCCAACAGTGCTGCTGCACACAGCTATGACTGAAGGTATATCCCCCCTCCTTCACAGCACTCCTTTGAAGAGAACAGAATTGCTGATGAGCAAATTAGAGCTGGCTTAAAGGAGCCTGTAAGAAGGACCTTAAAAAGAGCTGCCTGTATAAACAGCAGCTTCCAAAGGCAAAGTTAACAGCTCAAATCCAACTACAAATCCAACCTATGGGTAAAGGACTACAGCTCCAGCAGGGAAACAGGTACCCTTCTGAGCAGAAACAGTGATGATAAGTGGGGAGAAAAGAGTAAGACGGCACAGGATGAAAAAAATACACTTCACACATATATAAACCTGCTGATGCATGAACACATACAGCTCTGAAGTCTTTCTGTATAACAGAAAAAAAATCATGGCATTTTGGATAGAACACTCAAATCTGTTGCATAGCACTCACAGTCTATCATCATTCCAAAATTCTTAATCCACTGATAAGGTTTACTCATGTAGTAAAACTGTTTGTCTCAGAGAGCAGCATCCTAAGAGTAATGATGTAGCATATCCAGTTTATACTTGTTCATCATACTACGGATTGCTCTCTTAGTCAAAAAAATATTACTAAGAAAAGGTCTCTTTCTTTCATGGACATTGCTATGGTAACTGGAATAGTAACCTTAACATGTACACTGCACTCAGGAGACTATTGCTTTAACAAATGTGGAAAACTAAGATTTATTAAGTGTCTGGACCATTTTCCTAGGGGTTCACATACAGAATTACTGTACTTAACCCTTCAACATTAGGTTACTATCTATAAATATTGCTTGGAAAATGTAAACCTTTCTGTTAATCTCTTTCAAAATACAATACCTTGTACAACAGATACACTCTGCCTGTGCAAATATTTTCTAAGTAAGCATATTGATCTCTTTGTTAAATTCTTAATGCTTTGGGTTGTGGAATAAGTCAAAAATCAATACAGACATAAATTTTAAGAAGAACTGTAATGATTAGCCGGGTATTTTTGCAAAAGGTGGAAGAAGGCAGTTTGATCGTCCACTAGTTGGAAGATTTGATTTCATTTTTCCTAACTTATATCCCAATCTGTGGATTTTGTCCCATATTTATAGATGCCAACGAGCACAGAACCAGTCTACATCTTAATGAGTACAACTAGAAGTAAGTTGTTAAAGACTCTAAAATTTCAAGTACTCAGTGGAGGAAGTATAAGATATCCAGTGAAAAAAACCCAACCAACCAACACCAACAAACCCAAAATAAAAACAAAGGGTAAGAAAACAAATGTCAAGGAAAAAACTTTTACAGGCAATAATGGTAATGGTCAAGTGAGGAAGAGAGCTACAAGACTGTGCAGAGGTCGTGACTAATGCAATGTTGTATTAATGTACAAAGAATACTGGTGAAGAGAGATTTCTAAAGAGGTGTCTCAAGAAGTCATTTACAAAATACAGTGGTGACAAGTTAATGGCCCTGAATACATAGCACTGTTTAATGCTTGTTAACAGTCATTAACACTGGCACCAGTATCAATGTACCAATGGTGCTTAACATAGTTGATCTGAGCAGAAATTACCCAAGATCTAAGGAAGCAAGTCATGTGGCACCTTAGAGACATCAATAATACAAGAGCAGAAAGAAGCACAGTGCATGCAGCAGACCTGATAGTGTGGCTATGCAGGATCAGTTAAAATAGCCACTAAGTAACATTATTTAAAGATTAGTCTGCATACAGTCCAAGGGAAAAAATAACAGAGGAAAAAACTCTATTGTTGTTGCAACCAGGGAAACAAATTTTCAAGATGAGGACAAAGTACCTTCCTGAGCAATAGGCTATACAACTGCCCATCCTCAAGGTGGAGAATCAAAGGATGAAAGTAACACTCTGGCCTTCTGTCTACACAGGAGAGCTCTGCTGCCATTCTGGTAAATGTCCCACAGCTGAAGAGCCACATCTAAACAGGATAGATCCACTCACAAGGAAGGACAAGTCTCTGAATCTAGAGCACAAAAGCATCTCTGCTTCATTGAATAAAATTATGTGATAATGACTATCGAAGATTTTTTTTTTTTTTCCTGATAAATGCCTACAGGAGTGTAATCTCCACTTCCACGCAGAGAAGAGTACAGGATATTCCCCATTCTAGTTTTTAAAGGAGCATGCTATCTTCAAGCACAGCAGCAGCCCCAATAATCTCAAGCTTTTTTTATTAGCAATCTTACTTGCAATACTGCATAAAAACATTTGTTTCAGTTTCTATTTCCTGTTTATACACTTCTGTAGCTTTAGACACATCACATGATCTATCTCCTGCTTTACATGCATTCTTCCTGTGCAATAGTTAAGAATAAATTATTTTTTAACAGAAACATAGGAAAAAAAAAACAAAACCTACTGAACCTAAACTTAAAAAAACCCCAAACAATCAAAGCCCAAAACCAAACCAAACCAAACAAATAACAAACAAAACACACACACACACACAAACACTCCCCAAAAGATCAAACAAACAAGAAAATCCAAATTCTTCCTAACACAAGATTGGTCATTGAGAACCCACAATTGCTGCATCACAAGGGACACACAACAACAAAACCTCCACTACCCTCCTACAGCTGACTTGTAGGGAAGTCTTCAGCATCAGCACAAATACAGCCCCAAGCTACTCCATTCAGATTCCTAATGAGAGAATTGATTCATTCGATCCATTTCACAACAACCTTGTTTAAATTCTTTTGTTTAACAAGTTAATTCAATAATTCATTGGAATGATATAAATCCAAAATTTATTCCCCTCTTTAGCCAGCCTGGAGACACTGTGTCTTCTCAAATGTTTTGTGGATTTTTCAAAACTTTGTCTTTAGACTTGGCAAAAACTGGGTTTGTAATCTCCACATTTTTTGCACATCTCCAAAAGTTGGAGCATTATGAAGGATTTTTTTACTTGCTCTTCTATGTACTGCTTTTGCCTGTGTGGGGAATCAAAGTCCAATCACCCTCTGCCACATTTCAGAAATAAACCCTTAGCAGTGAAAATCAGGCAACAAAACAACTCCCTGGCCTGGATTCCAGCTTCAGCCTCTGCACAGTCACATTCAGATAAATAATGAAAGCTATATGCAGAGCTGGCGAGAACACCACTGTACATACCTCTCTCCACTTCTGCCCAAGTCCCTGACAGAATATTAATGCATCATATCACAGCTTAAATATCCGAGTGCCAAACACAGCCCCTGCTACACTGAAAATGCACTTGTGCAGAGTGGCTGCGTTCCAGCCTGGCCACAGCAGACTCTATTCTCACTTATGGGAGAGGGAAAAAAAATAATGTAAGACTTCACTCTTAATATCCATCAAAAATTACAAGAGTAATACCAACATATGTAGATATGCAGTTCTAATACAGATATTTGTCTGTTTATTGATTCCTATTCAGCAGCAAATTGCTGGAGCAGAATCTGTTTTCTTTTCTTGCTCAGTGATGGACTGATTTCTTGCACTTGACCCATATCTACTGGAAAACATCATAACATGCTCATCTATGATAAAGTTCGTATTTGCCTCTTCTCTGCAGGAAGGGATTCCTTTAGAAAGTACCAAATGTTTCAGAATCATAGCTTCCTGCACAAAGCTGGCACAGGTGGTACTGTGGAATCTGTGTGCTGTGCTACCCAAACCACTTCCATTTTTATTACTCACAATTTTTTAAAGCAGTTTCAACCATCTTCATTCCACGTTTTCCAGACTCATGTTTTATTTAGTTTTTTAGGATAGACAAGAGCCAACAGAGAGTCAATCAAAGCACAAGCTCAAGCAAGGGCCACAATCTATATACTTCACTCCCCAGGTGATAAAGGCATGAGAAAGATTCTTATGACAACCACAAATAAATCTATGGGAAGCCACTGTCTCATTTGTTCTTTAAAGAAACCAAACATGTTATAATAATAAAATAAATATTATATATAATAATACTTCTTCAGACAGGTAATATCTTTCCATACTAACTTTATTATGCATTCTACAAAATAGTGCAGTGAAGTTGCTGTTCACCTGTAGAGCAAAATTGTTGTAATATTTTTGAAATTTTTATTCAAAGAATAGAAAAAGAGACTCTACTAAACACAATAAATGTTTACAAAATAAAAAGTGAAGGAAACAGGAATTTCCTCCATATAACAGTCCCTTGGTTTCACTGATGTTCAAAAGTGTTGGCATCACCCATTCTTTTTCTCTTCATGCTGATAAAATAGATGTACAAAACTAAATAAAGACGCTCAAATCAGAACTAGTAAATATTACTCAGGGAATGAAAGCAGTCAAAATGCACGCATGAAAATGGTGCATCAATAGTCACCCTGTTTAGTCAAAGAAAAGAACTGTTCTCACCAATGTGACAACAAGGGACAAACCTACCCCCTACTATTTTAGAGTTTCTGTATCATCTGCAGCAGAAGAAATTAGCTCCAACTGTCTCCATTCTGCACAAGCACAGAGTCCTGTTTTAGCAGGGAGCTGTGGCTCCTCCACAGGGGATGGGACAGGACAGTGGCCACACATCTCCAGCAGCAGTGACCAGTTTGGCAGATGGCAGCACAGTGGTTTGCCAGGGAGTGCAGTCTGCCCTGGCAGCCACCTGCTCAAGGAACAGAGGGTGGATTAGAAGCTCCTGTCTGACAAGGCACAGGATTTTACAAGGTCTAAAGGCAGGGAGAAGATCCATCTCCATGGAGCTACTTCCCAGCAGGTCTACCCCTAACNCGATGTTATGGAAGACAGTATCAAGAGCCTTGCTGAAGTCAAGGTAGACACCATCCACTGCTCTCCCTGCATCTACCCATTCAGTCACACCATCACAGAAGGCTATCAGATTAGTGAGACATAACTTCCCTTTAGTAAATCCATGCTGGCTACTCTTGATAACCTTCTTTTCTACCATGTGCTGAGATATGATCTGCAGAACAAGAAGCTCCATCATCTTTCCAGCGATGGAGGTGAGGCTGACTGGTCTGTAATTACCAAGATCTTCCTTCTTGCCATTTTTGAAGACTGAAGTGACACTGGCTTTCCTCCAGTCCTCAGGCACCTCACCTGTCCTCCATTATCTTTAAAAAGTGATGGTAAATGGTAGAGCAACAACATCAGCCAGATCCCTCAGCACTCATGGGTGCAGCCCATCAGGGCAAGGTATTCTGTCAGATATACCTCTCTGACAGAATACAAGGAAGGAGTCAATGCACTCTATCACAAGCAAGCAACCCCATATTCAGAGAAGAAATACAGGCAAAAAAATCTGAATGTCATTAACAGCCAGAGTCCCTGATAATAAAATATGTAGGTGTACCACCAAAGATCTAGGGATTAGACTGCAAAACTTGTGAGCCCTCAGTATTTTTCCCAGGCCAGCTTATATACTTCTAAGTAATTTAAAAGAAATAAAGAAAATATCATGAGAAGATTATTCAGTACAATTCAAAGATCCAGCTGCAGGCTACTGATATTGCCAAATAAAACATGATTTATATATTGGTTTATGAACAACTAATGGAGTAATGATACAGTTGTTGTCACTGATACACCTAGTTTAGAACTATGCCCTAATACATCACAGATCATGACCTTGCATTAAGTGTACTGCACCAGCACCCAGGAGACATGTTCCTAAAGCTAACTATGGTCATGAAATGGGATATTATACCTGACCTGAAGGAAAGACTGGTCCCTGTTGCAAAATAGTCAGAATCCAAGACAGAAGCAATGACAAATACATTAAGTCTCCTAACAAGTTTTTTTTTGGCAAGGGAAGGCATAGGGGAAGTTATAACTGCTTTCTTCAATTTATTTAGTCTGCTTATTTTAAACTACATTGCAGTTCTGTATTTGGACTTAAGTAAACCAAGCCATTTTTTTCTTCTAATGCAAAGCCCTTATCAATAGCAACGTGCTGTCAGATTTAAGTATTTTTATTATTACACTGGTAGCAGTTTAAATTCCCACTTGCTATTCAAAAACCTGATGATTAATAATGCTAAGGGAAGATGTACTGTCACTTAACATCATCAAAATCATGCCAAGCAACTGGAAGGTTTTCTGAAATCAAATGTTCTTTCAGATAAAACAGATTCATCTGATAGATGTTTGTGTATACTCTCCACCATGTCCTGTTAAATACAGTCAAAGTGATGAGAATTTCAACTGAAAAAGCTTAGTAAACTACTAAGTTAATATTGTCAAGAAAAATACTAGCCACTTTCCACATTTTCTCTCTCTTTCCTTTGTTAATTCTTACAAAAACTGATGAAAATCCAAGTCAAAACAAACAAACAATTAAAAAAGGAAGAAATCTGAAAGATACCTGCATTGATACATCTTCAAGTTACATTAAAAGTGAATATATTTTGTCACTTTTAAAACTATCTCAAAATTTTTCTTTTATCTTCTTTCCAACACCTGATTATCTCAGATAAAGAACATTTCTTCTGAAGTTTTAAACATCTGCATAATTAATAACATTGCTGGCAAGCACATAAAATTGTGGACTCGGTTTCATGCAGAAAAGGAAATGGACTGTAAAAACTTCTGTATCTAAGAGTATTTCTTACTAAAAAGTAGAATAGAAATAACTATGTGGGGATGATTTTTGTATGAAGGAACTTGCAAAGAAGGAAAAAAGAACTTTGTGTTTGGAAGACTACACTAGATAAATTCTTTTTTTTTTTTCTACAAAACATGCTCCAGACCCTGCAGAAGCTGCTTACAGCAGGAATCACTTTTTCAATCAAAATTCTTGTCCCATTTCTGGAGGTCAAGATGATAAAACTTTCAGATGGATACAAATTAGTCTATCCCAAGAGGAGCAAAAACTAGTAGTAAGTAGCTACTTATTTTCCACTAAAGATTTTGAGTAGCAAGTGTAGTGTATAGAACAAGCATAAGGATCTTCTTCCATTACGTACTTACCTGTTTTTAGTGACCACTTTACTTGACAATAGTGGGTCTGTAATAACGTTATTTGACAATTAAGAACAGTTGTTTCAAGTAAGGTGGGATCAAAGGCACTTACTTGGTGAATTTAACAGATAACAACAAAGTAATCAAAAACTGTCACAAGTTTTCATTAGCCAATCAATCTTAACTTGAAAAAAGTTACACTAGANTTAATAATGCTAAGGGAAGATGTACTGTCACTTAACATCTTCAAAATCATGCCAAGCAACTGGAAGGTTTTCTGAAATCAAATGTTCTTTCAGATAAAACAGATTCATCTGATAGATGTTTGTGTATACTCTCCACCATGTCCTGTTAAATACAGTCAAAGTGATGAGAATTTCAACTGAAAAAGCTTAGTAAACTACTAAGTTAATATTGTCAAGAAAAATACTAGCCACTTTCCACATTTTCTCTCTCTTTCCTTTGTTAACTCTTACAAAAACTGATGAAAATCCAAGTCAAAACAAACAAACAATTAAAAAAGGAAGAAATCTGAAAGATACCTGCATTGATACATCTTCAAGTTACATTAAAAGTGAATATATTTTGTCACTTTTAAAACTATCTCAAAATTTTTCTTTTATCTTCTTTCCAACACCTGATTATCTCAGATAAAGAACATTTCTTCTGAAGTTTTAAACATCTGCATAATTAATAACATTGCTGGCAAGCACATAAAATTGTGGACTCGGTTTCATGCAGAAAAGGAAATGGACTGTAAAAACTTCTGTATCTAAGAGTATTTCTTACTAAAAAGTAGAATAGAAATAACTATGTGGGGATGATTTTTGTATGAAGGAACTTGCAAAGAAGGAAAAAAGAACTTTGTGTTTGGAAGACTACACTAGATAAATTCTTTTTTTTTTTCTACAAAACATGCTCCAGACCCTGCAGAAGCTGCTTACAGCAGGAATCACTTTTTCAATCAAAATTCTTGTCCCATTTCTGGAGGTCAAGATGATAAAACTTTCAGATGGATACAAATTAGTCTATCCCAAGAGGAGCAAAAACTAGTAGTAAGTAGCTACTTATTTTCCACTAAAGATTTTGAGTAGCAAGTGTAGTGTATAGAACAAGCATAAGGATCTTCTTCCATTACATACTTACCTGTTTTTAGTGACCACTTTACTTGACAATAGTGGGTCTGTAATAACGTTATTTGACAATTAAGAACAGTTGTTTCAAGTAAGGTGGGATCAAAGGCACTTACTTGGTGAATTTAACAGATAACAACAAAGTAATCAAAAACTGTCACAAGTTTTCATTAGCCAATCAATCTTAACTTGAAAAAAGTTACACTAGAAATTTTTCATCTTGGCAACTGCACTGTCTGGCCTTACCCAGTACCAAAGCTTTTGGCACTGCCTGCAGACAGAAACCAGTCCAGAGAAGACATTAAGGGTATCTCAGCAACTGTAGGGTCATTGCAACGGCTTGAAGGAAAGGAAGTGGCAGAAAACTAAAAGGAGCCTCCCCTCTATTACCCATAAACTTCTGGAAAACAAATAATTTTTGAAATGCACTTATCCTTGTTATGTCCACTTCATTCTTTAGTCTATACCATAAAGCAACAATAAAATTCCATCATATAGCTTCCTACAAATGAAAATCAGATCTAGCTATTACTGAATGTCACAGTTCATTAATATAATTGAATCATTATTTTCCATGAGAAGCTTTTCCGAATTTACAGTCACTGGACTTCCAGACTCCTACCTTCCATGGAGCACACCTTAACAATACTTTATTTTGCACAAAGCCTATTGTTATCCCTTTGGTTATATTACTTGAAGCAATACACAGATACAACTATGACAACAGGAAACAGATGGTCACTACTGTGTTAATTGTACATTTCTTGTAAACAGAAAGAATGTGAACAACCTATGCAATCAGGAGAAAAGTATTTCAATGAGTTCCTAAAAACAGTTTGAGTTTGTTTTCTTTTTCACATTAACACTGCATAGTTCTTTGGGAATCTGCATACCATTTATAAACCATTTAATAAAGCAGAATATTAAGTACAACTTCTAGACAACAGAAAATTACTAAGAGCTCTACAAGTTTATTGAAATATTTAGGAATCTATTTCAGATGTCAAGAGTTAGAATCAGTTCTCAAATTGAAAGTTCAGATATTAACAGAAAAATTAAATTTTCTGAATTGATCTATATGTGAATCCATAAATAAGATTCATTTCTTAAAAACAATTCTTCATCATTGCCTGCAACTGAGGCAGTAGCATAAACCAAAAATTTTTGTGGGTTTCTGCTAGATGAAGTTTTAAAATTAGAAAGGCACCTTAAAAATTCATGTAACAGACATGATTCAGAACAATAAGGAAAACTGGGACACTGGCCAATTTCAAGTGAGTTTGAAATTTTAACTGATCATTTCTCAGTGCCTGGATAGTCATATCATTTAATACTCAAAATTATTACCTAGTTTCAAATTATGTGAGAGATTATACACTTACCATTAATCCATTTGGCTTCTGGATTATGAACGATGAACTCTTTTCTGAAGAGGTCTTCCAAGGACAATCTGGTTTCTGATGAATTAGCAAGTTCATCTAAAATAAACATAACAAGATCATTTTAGACAGTTATTAAAAACAATATATTCTGTGTCATTTGTAAAACATTGACATTACAGGACCAGAATACAGAGTTCAAAGATCCTGTTGAAATTAATAACAATACTTTGCTCTTATATTTTTTCACTACAAGAAAATGTTTATTTTTTTCTTCAGTAAACAAATCATTGGTACTTTATGGACAGGACAACTGAAGGATGTAGTGCTTGGCTATTTATTTTACTGGGACAGTAGCTGCAAAACTCCTTCACTTCACAGCCCTACACCCACCATAAGTCTGACTACAAACCAATACAAAAATTTCCTAACAGACAGAGGACATAAGCCATATTGATCATCTTATACAGACTGAAACTAAGTAAAATATTCAAATATGCTTATAAGTAAACTTGGAACCAATGTCACCTACTCTACAAATTGAAAAGTAAACAAAAAAGTAAAATTCTATATGCACATTTTATAGTCTGTAATTGCTCTCTAGTGATAATCACAACATAACATTTGGCTAACAGCCTTGTGGTTTTCCTCAAACAAGATAGACCCCAGGAAAATTGTGCTTTTGAACATTAGCCAACAATGATTTAAAAAAAAAATAAATTAGTTGCCAGCTCCTAAAATCATCTCCGTGCTTCAGAAAAGAAAAAAGCATCTCTGCTAACTTCTACTTTTCTTGCACTGCAGGTTAAACAAATAATAAGTAGCAGAGATTCAATAGTGAACTGTCACACTAACAGATGAAATCAGAGGTACTATTAAAGCTAAAGTTTTGCTGTCAAAACACCAAGTTTCCAATCAATACTCACTGACAGCAGCTATGCACTTCACCTAACTACTTTAGGCTAGGAGAACAGCAGCTGCCAGAAGCTGTGGTTACACATTGTCTGAGCACTAGCAAAAATATGCACCTATGCACTTCCTACACTATCAACTAGACAGATGCCCAGTCTGGTCTTTTAATCATTTTATCATTATTGGGCAGGTTTGCAGTATTTCTTTGCTCTCTGAGCTTTTCCTTACAGCATGTCAGGCATTTACCTGCTCTACAAGAGTATCTTTTTGTCAGATTTTGTCCTTACAGATTGCTGATATTAAACAAAGCCACTGATGACAGACACATAGAAAAAGGGTATCTAGAATAACAGCAGTCAAGGAGCAGTCTTGCTATCCTGATGTCAACCCGATATGTTACAAGCATAATTTTAAGAAATAAATGTGCTTTGTAAAGGTCATATCCTGTAATACATTTCAGACCAAAATATGACCCCTTCACAGTGAATAAAGTCAACCACAGTTTTGTTATTAGTCTTTATTCAGCCAAGGTTCTCAATTAGAGCCCCCACTGAAAGCTTACTGGAATCAACAACAATATAATTTTTTTTGCCTTTAAATGTCAACACTGCCTGCTGCAGTCACTTCAGTTAATATTAATAAGGTGCATCCTTGCTGTATTGAAGAGAGAATCCTTTTTAAGGCACATAATCATTTCAAGACAGACACAAGGCCATCAGAGCTGCTCAATCCACAGTGATGCTGCATTTTGCACGTGCCTCCCTCCCAGGTCTTATCAGGGCCCCAGTAAGCACTTCCTCACCGTAATCAACTCTTCTTACACTTGATGTCTTATAAGGCTAAGCATGCAGAGCTGTTCAAATCCTCTCTCGTAAAACAAATGTTCTAATCCTTAAATAAGCTTTTTGCCCTCTCCCTACCTTCCAGGGATCAAAATAGCCTATTTGGGTTTTTTTTGTAGTCTCCAAGTCCAGCATGGGACACAATATTCCACTTGTAGTCTTACTGGAGCTTTACAGCAGAGTAACATTATCTCTCTTGATTTATACCTAATCCCTCTGTTTACACATCATGGGACCTTGTTAGCTCTCACTCCTGCCACACACCGAGTTTCTATCTTTAAAGTAAGCGCATGTTGAGTAGACTCAGCTCCACAAATACATTCCCAGTCTTCAAAACACTCCTTCTAACTTAACAGTATCAAATCTTCATATGCCCATTTTCCCCTTTCTCCACAACCACGCTGACTATCTGCCCTCAACAAGCTGTTTTCCATCACCTATTTTGATTGAACACACCCTGGTCCTGATGCTCTTTGTGATCCCAAGAGGATTCCCTTTCTAACCTTTCTTGAGTCTGTTTCTATTTACTGTGGTTCTTTATACCCTGCCAGTCTGCCAACTATCAATCAAGCCCACACAAGCTGTTATAATGCAAAAGATTGTCTTACCCAAGACAGTTTAGTTTTCACAGATTTATTTATTTTTATTAACTGCTTTAATAAAAATCACTAAAACAATACATCAACTAAATACATGAACTGTGTGCAGAAAGGCTATCCGAGAAGAAAAATACACTGGTTCTGCTCTCTTTTTTCTAATTCACATGCCTGCCAAATAAAGTCAATACAAACTGGATTTTAAAGTAACTTTTTAATTTACTGTTAGTGTTTCTAAACTGAAAAAAAAAAAAGCATCTTAAAGCAACTTGACTAGATGTTTGAAAAGTCATTTTTTTGATTGTTACGTCAAAATAGCGTCTTGCTTGTAATCACTGATACTAGCTTTCCACTCTGTCAATATCTCATGTTGTGTAATTTTTAAGGAAAATGTTGATTTGACATTAAAAGACCCTAAAATAATAATTAAAGTTTCCAAAATGCCTAATTCATATATATAGAGAGATTAATTTATACAACATGTAAAGTGTCAAAACATTATACTGTGTTAATCCTGGAATCACAGATTGGTTTGGGTTGAAAGCCTTAAAGATCATCTAATTCAACCTTGCCCTGCCATGGGCAGGGACACCTTCCACTAGACCAGGTTCTTCAAAGCTCCATCCAGCCTGGCCTTGAACACTTCCAGGGAGTGGACATCCACAGATTTGCAGGTTTAAAGTAGTCTAAACACCTCATAAAATTTACCTATCTTAGTAAATATGATGTAGTGTGTGATATTATTAACTCAAACTCCCTACTGACTTTCCTGTGGGGTAAAAAAAAAAAAAAAAAAAAAAAAGGTTTAACACTAGAAATTAGGATAAAGGTTTGCTGTTAAGTGCCATCTGAAAAGTGGAAAAACACCACTAGTAAAGTGTATGCAAGCTAAGAGATTTATCAATAACTGGGAATTAGTGTAGTTCACATTACATTTGCATGAGAAAGGAAAAGAAACTCGCCAGAATGTAATTAGATGTCAAAATTTGTTTGCCAATTTACAGTAGTTACAGGGAGTCTAACAACATTGAATGAAACTGGAATCTGCCAGTAATGCATCTCTACTGCAGTAAAAATAATTTTCAGTTTGCTTTCTACTCATTTAAGAGTAGTATGAGAGATGATGTGGATAGGTATGTCCCAATCCTGTTCTAAATAGAATATTTATCTATGGGATATAATCCAAATGGATCCTCTTCCTAGAGCTTGATTTTACTCATAACAATTTTCAAAAAAGCTTTTTCAATCAAGAGATAGCCAAGCAAACTCCTGAGTTTGCTTTGAGTCTATGATTAGAGTTACATGCCATGTTGCTCAACAGAAATTACCATCTACCAGCGTGCATGGCTGAAATGCTAACATCTATGTATCAGGAGTCCCACAGGCACCGTTCAAGTTTGTCACAACTTCAGAGAGTATAAGTTAACATGAAGGTAGAATGACTGTCATTCCCAAAATGAAAAACAGCTTTAAATGTTGTGGCAAAACAACTGTACAAGGGTGGCAATGTCTGTACAACTCTTAGTCTGTTCTTTGGTGCTTTTTCATAGAAAAGCTTTCATCTGCTAATACTTCCAATTGAGTATGACTCAGTTTTGAAATATAGATCAACAGTGGTCGCTCAGATTGGTCTTCAGATACTTCCTATGATGTGGAACATACTGTCATGATGGAAAGTATAAAACTATGCTGATTTATAGACAGGTGTGAGGCACTGATCCCAGAAAATCTACCTATGAATAGTTCCATATGTGCAGG
Source organism: Chloroceryle aenea (assembly GCA_013399075.1). Lineage (NCBI taxonomy): Eukaryota > Metazoa > Chordata > Aves > Coraciiformes > Cerylidae > Chloroceryle > Chloroceryle aenea. The sequence continues at coordinate 745,757 of VWZY01004708.1, forward strand.
TATATGATGAAGCTTCAAAAACATGAAATGGAATAAAAGCAGAACAAGAAAGATACCCGTGTTATGTTTATACTGACACACAAACCAAATGATGATATCTTGTAAAAAGCTATCTCTGTCTCTGCACTGGTCATTAATTCCCAATATAAAAAAAAAAAAAAAAAAAGTTATACTATTATTCCCAAGGTATTTTCTTCCTTTGTTCTTGCATAAATACTTCTCCAGTAATCATCTCCAAATATGATACAAAAATCACTAATTGCATAACACAGGACAGACTCCTATTCTGATACTCCCAAGTTTTTCCACACTCCAGTCCCTTACCAAGAGTAACCTCATTCTTTGGTATCTCCATGCACTTTCTTTATCATTGCACTTTCCTTGTGAAGAAAACTAGCTGGGATACTGGCCTGCAAGCCTTCTACTCTTTACTACAGAGAAGCATGGCAATTCGTACTCAGTGGGCACAATGGGGCTCCTTAGTCCACAGAGGTTCACAAAGGTCCAACAAGAGCTTACTGGAATGGAAGTCCATTCTGACTCTACTACTAATCTCTCACAATACTGAATGGTCTGGTCTTCGATTTTTCCATAAAATTGTTAAGAAAACTAAGACACTTATAACATTTCTGAGTATTAGCATAGATGAAAAGCAAATATAATGGAGACTAAAATTTTATTAATGTTGTTGCCACAACAACAATGCAATGCACTCTGAACTATCCCAAAGTAATATAGGACAAAATTCTCACTGTTGCACTGAATATCTTAACTTGGATCTATTATATAAGAAGAATTTTCAAAACCAATTATTTATAATAACATTTTGGTAGCATCTTAGAACTGAGCACCTCACAATAGTCAGATCTGAGAGTGTCCACGTTTTTTCTCCCCTTCAATGCTAGACATCCCAAAATGATCTTGCATATCTTCAAGACCAGAATATTCAGCACAGTGCTTAGCACCATCAAATCAGCAGAGTATCAAAATAGTTTCTTCCAAAATAATAATGAAAGTAAAGGAGAAACAGCACTGGTTAGGATCCAACTAGGGAAAGTAGCTGTCCTACAATGTAGCTCTAAAAATTTCTTTGGTAAGAATTTCCAGCCTTCAAGAAACCACATTTTTACAGACCCAGATGATTCTGGGTTTTTATTTTTATCAAGCTCTACAATCTCTATGGGATATGTTAAGAGCATCTGAGCTGACAGAACCAGTTTACAATTGCATGACTTGAACTGAAATGTAGGTCCCATCTTACATCAGGTTTTCAAGCAAACTCTCTGGATTTTTAAACAGTCTCAGAGATGTCATAATTCACTGAGCTTTTTTAATGTATTAAAAAAATATTAATATTTCTCTAGGTTGCCTGTTCTTTTTTCCACTAGTGTCTTCAAAGATTTCAATTTATGTTTTTATATCATTAATAATTCTATATAGAAATAAGAGCCAGAACTAATGTTTATTATTGTGAATTCCAGCATAATGCTTTTGAGATTTTACAAGCTTAAAAAAATGTTAGATCTCCTTGAAACAAAAAGCAGTCTTCTGTCTTAAAGTGTACCATCATATGATACATCATCATGGATACATCACCATTTGCACTTAATGTCTGTTTTTTATTAGCCCCTGAAGAAATTGAGACTACAGCAGCACAAGTTTGTTTTTGTGTTTTTCTCAAAATGTTCTAAGTGGAAATAAGTAAACAGTCATTTTTTTACCATTCCTTAGACAGCACCACGCATATGCAGTTGATCTTTATACAAAACAGGGGAAGCAGAATGGTCTGCAGTATTCCTACACACTCTCTCCAGCTGTCTTGTTCTCTCTGACAAGCAAAGTTTTTTGATCCTTTTACATTCAGTCTCACCACCTGCCTTTCAAGAAGCATCAGCCTACTACTGTACTTGCTCATGCACAGACCTACTCAGCTTCCCTTGATGATTTCATCCAGCGGCCAAATTGTTTGGAACCATTATTTAACTAAAAAGCATTTCATTAATGTTTTGATTGACACAAGCTGGGCACTTGCATGACAGGACATCTGCAGACCAATATTTAGTATCTAGGAATGCCATCCAAATCAGGCTCTTTATAGTGTAACTTTAAATGTGACAAAAAGAATTCAAAGATATTGTTTCTTTGAAAGTTGTGTGGTGTTTTCTTCTCTTAGGTTCCTAGGCATAGTGAAATGGTTGCTGCCACAGCAGGAAAAAAAAATTCTTTAGAAAAATAAATCAAATTAGAAACAGAGAAAAAAAAAAACAAAACAAAACAAAAAAACCATAATTATTTTACATTTGTGCCTGATTTTTTGTCAACTACTTCCCCTCCCCTCTCTTTTTTTTTTTTTTTTGTGCAAATGAATTGTTAAGTAATTTCCTCTCTGTTTTTGAGGGGAAATAAAAGGGAAAAGCTTGTACATGTACATATGAAAGATAGATGCTTCTGATTCAGTCAGAAGTGTCATTCTCAGCATTAGTTTTCCATGACATGAAGCTTCCTCTTAGCTCACCTGTGGTTTGGAAATTACACTAAGACACAAGTGACAAACTCAAGTCAGCTCACACCTGCTGAGGTTAATGAGGATTGCTTGTAGCTGTCTCAAGGCTGACACAATCCTAAGGACCTACTGCCAAAGCCAATGCTTCTGCTTCACCAGGCCTCTAGTAACTCTCGAGTCCCTCCAGGCTCTGAATTTACAGTAGCCAGAAGTTAGAAATACTTAAGGGCAAGAGATACTTCAACATTTATATGTCATTTTAATAACTGCATTACAAATGATACACCTTCAGTAATATAAAATAAAGAAGTAGGTTACCTGGGGTTAAAAGAATGACAGACATAGTGATGAGTGAACAAACAACTAGAATCACCAGCAGCGCAATAGCAATTCCCTTCCAGTTCCTCTGCGGAGGGCTGTTACTTCCAAGTTCCTACAGGAATGGAAAAAAATAAAATAAAAGGAAAAGACCATGTTTCATAATCGTATATTTCTGGAACAATTTAGTGATAGGAAAATTCCTCTGTGCATACTCATAATCACAGCATGGGAGGTGACCATGATCCATCCCCTCTTAATAGTATACACAGTCATCCAAAGATGTGTAAGTCTTATGCTTTTTTAATAGACATCTCTCTTTTTTTTTTTTTTAAATATGTATGCAATTTTATACCCCTAAGAGATAATCAAATGAGCTTATGCAAGCTGTCCAAAGTATGACTGGTGTTAAAATGTGCTGAAGATAAACTTCAAGACAATATCAACCAGCAGTTTGTAAGATAATTACAGAAATGAAATGTTGCAATTTACTGTAATTCCACCTAACATGGTATGGGCCATAAAGGTTTAAATACACATCCTTTTGAAATGTACACTATTAAACTTATTTGTAATAGAAAACATTTACAAAACTGCCTGAGGCTCCAAGTATACCATCCAGAGCCACACAGCTCTTCTTTTCTATACAGTAGTTGAACTGTAAACCGGTCCCCCATTACTCATAAAAAAACAACAGTAGCTTTTAACAAATGTTAAATGAATGCTTCTGTATCTAGTATTACACTTAAGCCTACATTCTCTGTGGTTACATGTTTAACTCTTATTAACTCCAGACAGATGCCATTTAGGTTGTCAGTAGTAGCTATACATTGCCTATGTTCATGGTACAGTCTAATACCAAACAACACATTAACATCTAGGAATGGAATTACAAAAAAAGTATTATAATTGTTTCATACAAACCTCTCACTTTCTCTCACACAAAACAGTATTTTTTCTACCTATAGCATAAATGTTTCTCTGCCACCATTACCCAAACCTTTACCATCTCAAAATTAAATTGCTGCAGTAAAACTCTGTGAAAAGAAACCCAGGAGGGAGTTCTCAGATCGTACTTCATCCGACTTGCAAAGTTGAGTTACACTGCACAAGTGTTTCACAGCCTGTCCAACCTTCCACTAAGCTCCAACTAAATACCAGGTGGGGTAAAAAATGTAGGCTTTAGTGCACACTTGCCTTCAAAGATACCACCACATAAAAGCCTCTCTCCCCTTCCCCAGGACCTGCTACCTTGACGTGCTTCAGCAGAGCCCTTCACAGCCACCTCTTTACTGAACGCATAGGGAGGGACTCAAAAGATGAGAGATTACTCAGAGCCTCTCTTAGTTGATTTGTGATCCTGGGTTTGTTAATCTTGCAAGTACATAGCAAGAATTTTCTTTTATCTTTCCCCTTTCTGCCAGATAAAATGGAAGAAGGATGGGGGCAACTCTGACACCTTGGCCATCTTGTTCTACAGGGAGGACTAAGGCAGAGGAAGGCACCTCCTGCTATGTTTTATAAATTTCCAAAGGCATATTAATACTTTTTCCCATACGAGTTATTTCATTTTGTTTTTTCTGAATTACAAATGAGTGAGAAATGGAGATGTTTTAACTACATAAATGCGGTTATTATGCCTTCTGAGCTGCTGTATACCATACCTCAACACTACCCAGAACAGCATCCCTAACTGGGCCTTTAATTAGTTTGTTTTTTTTAATCCCTCACCTGATCATTTCCACTTGTAAAAGACAGGCTCTCTCCAGGAAACATAAGAGGAATTCCCCCGTGAAATCTCTAAGCAAGTCTGAAAGTGTCACAGAAGTCCACAGACTGTCACAACTCCCGAGAATGGGAGCCCCAGCTGCTGGGCCCCATTCTCCTGCGTGACCCAGGCTCGGCTGAGCTTGCCCAGTTTAGAGATTTTTCAGCCTCACTGGAGGGGAAAAGCAACCCCTCTGTCTACTCAGTTTAAACTCTAAGCAACAGCTGGTCTTCATGGGATCACCTGACAGTTCCCCTCCCCAAAGCTACAGCAAGCCCAGGCTAAGTGGTAAATGGCCACCAGCCAGCCCAGGCTACTCCCAGTCCTGCCCTCCCAGTGGATGGAAGAGGAATTGTACATTTTTATTATTACACAAGTCTCCTCTTTGATGTTAATACTGACTGAAAGGCAAATAACAGATGATGTTCAATTATAGCACATAGGGGAAATTACTGAGCACAGTTGCAGCACAGCATTAGTGGGTGGTCCTTCTCAGACTGAACTCTGTGTAGCTTTCCTGGGGATCCCTATGCTGGAAAAGCCTAATTACTACAACCAACAATGTATCTTTGATGCCTGTATTCTTTTTTTCACTGAAGTTCAGGACTCCTGTCTTCCACACACATGGGGAAAAACATAGTGTAAGCAGGAACTCCTAGCATGTATCCATCGTAGATGATGGCTCTCACTGTCCCCGTTTCCCAACCTCTTGAAAACCTGCCTGCTCCTCTTGTTTTCTTCATCTCCTGATTCACCCCCACCTCATTAAATACTGATTACCACAGCAACTTCCTGACTAGCCTTAAAGATGGTTGGTCTTCAAGACCTGCATAACAGCTTCACAAAACCCTTTTGTGATCCCTATGATATGAGGTTCAATCTTTCTGGACAGCCGTGGCCAGATGACATTACAAGGATCCCCAGCCTTTCCACAGAAATATAAAACTTTTACATTCTGCATTTAAACTCAGATCCAAGCTATTATTTTCCTTGAAGTCAGAATTATTTTAAGGTTAATAGCATAGTCTAAGAAATACAAACTTATTCTATGACACTTAACAGAGTACAATTTTAATAAGAGAGCTAGCAGCTCGCACAAGCAAGTGGCAGTGAGCAAACAGTAGGTACAGAGAATTGTGAAACTCCAGTCCAAAACCAACAGGAAGCTGGACAATTTGATAAATATATCAAAGTCCCTAAAGAAATCATATAATCATAGAAATGTCTGGGTTGGAAGGGACCTCTAGAGGTCATCTAGTCCAACCCCCCTGATGAGAGCAGGGACATCCTCAACTAGAGCAGGTTGCTCAGGTTCTTGTCAAGCCTGACTTTGAATGTCCCCAGGGATGGGGCCTCAACCACCTCCCTGGGAAACCTGTTCCAGNTGAACCTGGGCTCATCCCTCCAGCTTGTCCAGGTCCTTCTGCATGACATCCCAACCCTCTGGTGTATCAACAGCACCACTCAGCTCGGTGTCAACTGCAGACTTGCTGGTGGTGCACTCAAGTCCTCATTTTTCAGAAGCTTCTTCTTTGCAGACCTGAATATTATTCAGTTCCTAGAAATAAAGCTTCATTCTAAATACTTCTGCAAACTTTTGCAAGAAGAATATTGAATGGATAAATCCAATATTGAGCATACAAAACTTACTGGTACACGCAGTAAGAAAGAAGAGGGGCTTCCATCTAGCTGGAGATCTTGAAGACTAACATAAATAAGAGGACTTAATCTCTAAGAATAAAATACTTGGATTTAATTTTGACAAAATGTATGAGTTGTTACAGATTGTTAGATAAGAAGTTATTAAAAGGTCATGATGATGTTTCAGTTTTGAGTGCCAACATTCTGGTAAGATATTTGTGAAGTTAATGTACACTAACAAAAAAGATTTGATGATATATTAGAAAAAATACTATAATATGGTGAATTCATAGTGCAAACAATATCAAGGACATCTCCAATGAGCTTTATTCATGTTAATCAATGCAACTCCTGGGCCTACGAAGTTTTAAAATAGAGTAAGCTGCTGTTATTCAACAATAAAATATTTTTAGCCTTGCACTGCTTTTCAAAACGATCATAAGCAAAAGGCAGTTAAATAGATTTTTAGACTGTGTATTACTGGCAAAACAGAAGCTGTCATTTTTTTAGTATGACAAGAAGATAAGAGGCATTCAAGAGGAAACATCATAGAGAGCCATACAATGAGAAGCTTGTAACATCGTATAGTTTCCCCATAACTAACTGCTAACTGGAACAGAACAAAAATGAACACACAGATGCAGATTAGAGGATCTAATCTGCTAAACAGACTCTTATATTAATGTAGTTTGAAAAAATATCAACTTTTGAATTTGATGTTTTATATAAAATAACTATCTATAACACTATTACAGATTTTACAATCTAACTCTAATGAATCAGAAAATGGCTGCTCAAACCATAATACAGTTGCAAGTTTTCTTATTATTTAATGTACCTTTTTCACATATCATTTAATTGCACTGTTGCCAAAAACAATCCTTAGGTAATATATATCTCTGAATGTAACTTGTGAATGAGTAATGCCTTACTAAAACCCAGCTACAAAGTGAAAAATTCATTATACTGCATACACAAAAAGAGGTACAGCAATGTTACAGAATTTAATGCTTTTGGCCTATTTCTGACAAATGCTGAAGGCCACAATTTACCATGAGATTTTTTAATCACTACCATCAGTAAACTCAACAAATGCAACTGAAAGGGGGTTCTAGTCTGAGAGCCTACACTTTCTGCTCTATGATTGTCTCCCATTTCATCTCTGTTGAAAAGACCCCTAAAAGAAAAGGTGTAACATGCTGCCAGACTAGTTCTATAAAAACAGGCCTTATATGGCATTACAGAGGTTGCAAACAGTGTCATTGAGTTATCACACCAAAGTTTTGTAATAGCAACTAAAAGAAAGGCTAAAGCAAAAATCTGCAGAGACTGGATGTGAGAGGGGTGACAGGTTGAGACTGTCAAAGGGAAGCATGAGTCATTGCAACCCATCAGCATCCCTCTATGCTAAATCCCACTTCCCACTGCAAAAAAAGATATTTCAGAGGGAAATGCTGAAAAACTATAACCAGTGAATATACAAAGCATATATAAATCAAATATGCTGAAGCATATTTCATTCTCCTTTTCTAGGCAGATTTCTAAATATAAGCTCCCTCTGCAAACACAATTTACTGACTAATGATGAACTGATTTACTACAAGGATGAAAATCTCTCAGGTAGTAGCAGGACATGGCTTTGAATTTCACAATCTATGGCATGTAGCCTGATCCAGTAGTTCTGTGTTGCTCTTTATTTTAGAACAAAAACAAAAACAAAAACAACTATAAAATTACCTCCATAACAGCTATTGCACCTGAATGTAACACGAAGATACAACCCAAGCTCCTATTACAATAGAAATAACAACATGAAACTAATTTCCATTAAATTTATTGCATATAGAAATACTTTTTATTATCCCTTGACAAAGAAATGCAAGTGCTTATAATTTAAGAGTGCTGTTTCCTTTTAAGTAGTATTGTGACTATTGATTTGGGAAAAAGAATTACTTAAAATTAATAGGTGAAGTGCCTTAAAAAAAAACAACAACAAAAAAAAAAAAAAACAACAAAAAATACCCCCCAAATATTTCCATACTTTTATCTGAAACTTACAATCTTTCTTGAAAGCAGCATAAACAGAAAAAAAACAATCACAGCTTCCTTCCTAAAGTTTATCGAGTTGCACAGTTTTATTTTTAATCCATGAGGATAAAACACCTTTAAGACATAATTTTTCTACAAAGCATGTAAAACTGAGGAGACAACAAAAGGTCAGACAACATTGCTGTAACGTGCTGCATTAATGTCAGGTTTTTTTAATTATCTTAATAGCACTTGCCTGATTTCTTGGAAAACTACTTATGTAAGCCACAATACAATTTCTACCATGGAAATAATGACAGAAGCAGTACGAGACTACCTGCTGCAAGTAGGCTTGCTGAAGAACACTGGTTAATGCCTAGGGACTAAAGAGTGCCTCTGCTAGCCTTCTCCAGAAGAGGCAGGTTAGTTCAAATGCAGCATCATCTTTGGGAGAAGAAATGAAAAACAAACTTGTAGAGACAAGCTAACCCTGAGAGCTAGTGTTTAACTAAACTGCTTTTTCTCATAGAGCTACCACTTGTCCATGCTGCTGCAATTGACCTAGCTGATAAATGGTGCAATATGCTAAATATAAAAACCATGTATTTCCTTAGAAAAAATAAGAACAAGAATTGCACCAGTTTTAACTATTTCTGCTGCATACAGCTGGGTACAGCTCAAATTGGAGATTCTGACATTATTTCTGCAGTCTGGAGTGAACTTTTTCAGGCACACATGCTCAGTGGTACAGGTGTGCAGATGCACATTGGTATTTACCCCTAAACTGTGCATATCTGAAACAGAAAACCCACCCAAAGCAGAAAATCTGCAGCAGTGGCTGGTGGTTGGCTGGTTTTGTGTAGAGACACTAAAGGCAGAGGAAGGATCTTAACTAGCTTGAGGTGGCAGCCGTTTCTGCCAGCAGAGCACTTTTTATGATGCACAACAGCTTTTATGGTGAGTTTAGTCTGGTGAAGAGAAGGCTGAGAGGGGATCTTATGAATGTCTACAAGTATCTGAAGGTTGGGTATCAAGTAGAAGGAGCCAGACTCTTTTCACTGGTGCCCTGTGATAGGACGAGGGGGCTATCACAGGCACAAACAGGAACACAGGAAGTTCCAACTAAGCATGAAGAAAAACTTCTTTCCTGTGAGTGTGATGGAGCACTGGAACAGACTGCTCAAAGAAGTTGAGGAGCCTCCTTCTCTAGAGACTTTCAAAACCCACCTGGCCATGTCCCTGTGTGGCCTGCCCTGGGTGGTCTGCCTCTGGAAGGGGTGTTGGACTCAATGATCTCCAGAGGTCCCTTCCAACCCTGACCATTCTATGATTGTATGATCTTCTGAAGCTTTGCCTGAGTAGTATACTGTCACCAGAACAAGACCTACAGAGGAAAGCTCTAAGAATTACAGCCTCACATTATTTTGACATGAATTTCAGGGGCGAAGTGCATTAGAGTAGGAAAAGCAAATGTAATTTGCTTTCATTAAGAATGAGAATGAGTCTCACTCTGTAGCTTAGCTGTAATCATGACAATATCACTTAATGACTCCTCCAGCATCTACTTCATTAAACTCTACCATTTGCATTCCCCAAATATAAAGAAAAGGTGATAAACATAAAAAGACAACACGAAACTGCATCTCAGGTACTTTAAAAGACAGACCCAGGATACTTTTAATAAAAAGATTACAGTCTTTCCAGAGTTCTTTATATAGCTGGTCCTGCAACTGATATTAAATACTACCTGCCTTGATTTTGCAGTGTGCTATTTGCAGGAAAATTACCACAGCAAGTATTTAGAATTTGTGATGAAATGATTGCATCCATTCCTTCCCAGCTGTTTTTGACTAATCCCATGGCCTAGATAGCAAGAGAGACTAAAAGGCAGATCCACAAAGGGGCACAGGATAGTTATAAGCCATTTGCATAAGTACCTATCATTTTCATCACTCATGCTCCCTTTACAATTCACCATGTTATAAGATCCTATTGCTCCAGTTCTTGTCTAAATGATTATGGTCAGACAATTACTTTCCCTGGTCAATATCTTTATTCATCAAAACGTTGGCAATTATCTTCCGAGATGCCACTTTCACAGGAATGCACGACTCCCCATCAGCTCTGTGGGTAAGAGGCATTTTAAAGAGAGCAGTTTGTTAGCAATTACTGGGCTTAGAACAGGTGTGGGATTTGGATATGGGAACGATCCATCTTTGTATTTCTATTTCTCTGGGCTGCACTGGTAAGAGAAACCCCTCCCTTTGCAGAGCCAAACTGGAAAAACACCCAAACCAGTCCAATCCAAAACAAATACACAACAAAGCAAAACCTAACCCTTTCTCAGTAAAAATGAACTAAAAGAATAAATGCTCACATATAAGTCATTCTGAGTGTTAATCAACCACAATGGTTATATATTTTCTTAACTTTGCAAAATATTCTGTGCTTTTTTTCACCCTTCGTCATTTTTGTTCTAAACGGAGATATTTTACTCCTGGACCTGCAAGTGCCCATTCACAAACTGAATTTTGGTCAGTTTTGGTATTTTGACATACCTCTGTCAACACCCTTAGTTCTGACTACTCACAAACAGAAAAAAAAAACCAAAAAGCACACAAAACAAAACAAAAAAATCAGAAACACTTATAGAATTTATTGATGTATTAAGACATTAAGAATGCATTTCACATCTTCCAGATCATTTTGCAGTGTACCTTGTAACATTTATCCAAACACAATGAGCTTGCTATTACACTAGACAAACAAGTAAAAGACTAACTTCTAAAGCATTTTACTGAAATCCCTGTTCAAGGTCTAATCACAGTAGATGAGTTCAGAATTTTTGTCATTACTTATACATGCAATACATACAAAAGCAGGGAGAAAATGGGGTCAGCAGAACTGATCAAAACAGCATGGCACAAGCACAAGTTAAAATCTGTGGCCATCCACTTTTTATTTTGTGAACACAACAGTATTCACATTTGCAGCATAGGAAAGCAAGGGGAATAAAGCAAACTATCATGGTGCACAATATTAAAAAAACTATGTAAAATACTGGTCATGGAAAATACTGCTGTAAGGACTGTTGAGTAGCTCGGGCAGAGGGAGACTTGGCTAAAATAACAATGGATGACAAAATTAGTTAATATTTTAATAAAAACCATTCATGATGTAGAAGCAAGTTACAGCAGGCAAGGGAATTCCTTTTGCTTGTGGGAACACACATGAATAGCATGATGCCACGCAGAGTTATTGCGGCATCAGAAACAACTTCATCGAGACTCAGCATTTCAAAGTTGTTATCCCTTTTCATCTTGTGTTCACAATCTTTTACAGTTTGTTTCTAACAAAGTTTCAGAAGTAAAAATACTGTAGTATTTTTCTAATCCAGTAGAGATACTGGGAAAATTAAGGAGAATATTTTCTGTCAAGAAATGACAAAGTATCTTGAGACTCCGAAGTACTTCTGTACATGAAACCTACAGATACCCACCTACAGGGATTTTTACAAGTTCCTAAGTAGAACAGCTGCCTTATTAAATACACCTATTTGCAACTCTCATCCAATCTCCCCTGCAAATCTCACCTCCTCATGGTTGTCAAGAGGAGTCACACACCCTTTTGGGGGTGTGAGGCTCACTGCTAGCCTGGTGTGATTCCAGTTTATGTTCCCCACATCCTCAAAGGGCCAAAGCTCCAATATCCACCCTGTGCTACATCTCTTACACAAGACTCATCTCAAAGCTAATGAGATTTTTGTCTGAATATGAAAAGCTATCTCTGCAGCTTGAAGACTGCCTGCACGATTACATGGCAATAAAGCATGCAGCTCATTTCTAGTAAGCCCATGCATCATTAGTATCTAGAGGAAATTAACAATTCCTATGTCATAATTAAAGAAAATTCTTAATTTATTTTACTAAAGCAAGTAATGTTAAGGATAGAAAAAAAATGGCAAAGCAGCAGTCATAAACATGACTTCAAGCAGGTTGATATAATGTAAAGGAAGAAGTCTATATGAATACTGGCACAAACATTCATGGCCCGAAAGGTATTTTCACATATTCCTATTGATCCAAATTTTAATGAAATGTCATATGATAGTAGCTTATTTCTTCCATCCTTATTATTTTGAAGAAAAATCTTCTAATCAAGTAAAATAAAATACCCCCCCCAAAAAAGACATAAAAAATAGATTAATATGGGCTACATACAGCCCATATCTACAGATCTTCCTACAGATGTAAGAAAGTTGCTAGAATTTGTCATTTTCATTACTCAGAAACTAAATTATACTGTGCCTGATCTGCTTTAAAAAAAATAAATCTGCAAGATCCTGTAAGAGATGATTTTTTAAGCTGACAGAGTCAATCCGCGTTAAAGAGCAGATCTGTTTGACAACATAACATTACACTTCACTGAAGAGTAGAAAGCCAGGAAGGTTACTATACTGTAGTAATGTCACACAAGTCCCATTCAGGTTTATGCCACATAATTTTACAACATAAATTTGAATACAGTGTCCCTATATTTAGTGGTGTAGCACCAAGCTCTGCACTGGAGTATAACTGTAAAGCAAGACCACCGTTAGATTAGAAGAACCAAATTTGCCTTTTGGATTTGTTTGTTGTTCAGAAATTTGTACATGCACTTAATTTTATGCCATTTAAGAGTCCTGGAGAATGGATTTGACAAAAACTTTTTTTTTTTTTTTGGATGAGGGATGTTAAATCAGTAGTTGTCCAAGTATAGAACAAATTTCTAAAGGCTATTTTGCAAATCTACATCTGTTTTTTTCTGTTTGTTTCCACGTTTACACGGAAGTTACTTGCAAATAAAAAAAAGTCATTTAAATCCAAATCTGCCTTAATAAAACTATATATACACATATCACTGAATATATATAGAAATAAATATTTAATGCAACATTCCTATAAATAAATTAACATGTAAATAAGCCAAAGGGTGACAGTACCAGGAAAGAGAACACTGTAATCTCTACCTTTATGGGTATATCTGAGGTAGTAGAGAGTTAGATGAGTTTTCCGAGGTCAAGTGAGAACAGTAAACCACCATCTCTGTATGTGAATACTTGTGAAGTAAACTGTAGCAAATAGAATTGTTTGAACAGTATCACTGGGCTCTGATAAGGAATTTAGCATTTAGTTTTTCACAGTCCTCTTCATGATTAAGTTACCTGCTCTTCCAAAAAAATGAAATTTTATTTGAAGCAGAGGAATACTGTGATTCATCAGAAATAAAGATATGGTTTTCTCCTGAACTTTGTTTGGGGAAAAAGACCAGAGAGATGATCAGGAAGTTCGTAGATTGGGTACTTTATATTATGTTATATAGAGATAATATATAAAATATCTCTGCGGAACAAAGATCACAGTTCACTTAAAAATAACACAAATCCTCACAGAGCTAACATTACATTTTATACACACACAAAGAGATTATAAAAAAAGCATTTGTAGAAAAGACCATAAGTCACGAAATCATCTCCTTACTTCTACTCCACTCAATTAAAAAGCAAATGCAGTAGTAGGAGAAAAAAATAAGAAGAAATCAGGATTTTTTTTGTCTGTTTTACAGGTTTCATTGATTTCAAAAGTGTACATCAAGATAATGTACCTTAATGGGAAATCCTACCTACCTAAATGTCTTCAATAGCCCTCTGTTCATCATGTATCATGGGGAAATGTGCACCACCCAAAAACTGTAGTAGCTCTTGACTGATCTATGCCAAACTGGAATGCACCTTGGTGGAGCAGAGCACTCTCTTCTTCTCAGGGTGTTAAAGACAGTTCTGCCATGGGCATGCACATAAGCACCAGGCCTAAGGCAAACTTCATCGAAGGAAATGAAGAAAAACACACCTTGGTATCTTTAAATATTAATTTTGGCTCAAGTATGTTAAAATAATCCATCACTTCAGATTTTATCCCTCATTTCATCAACATTTTCCACCTGGTTAGCATGTGATTTCTCTCAGTATTGACTCAGATCTCATTTGCTTCAGTCAAAAGATTCTGAAGGGTTGGAAAGTGATCCTGCTAGGTTCACCTCTTCTGCCAGTTTGTTAATTCATGGAGGAGGACTTTCAGACCCTACTGTACTGGCTCTGACTGTGCTGGATGGAGTTAAAGTGCTCTATAGCAGCCTTTATGGTGTTGTGGTTTAGATTTGTGGCTAAAACAATGTTGATAACAAACCAGCGTTTTGGATATTGCTGAACAGTGCTTGCACAGCATCAAAACTTTCTCTTGTTTTTTTTTTTTCATCTCACAACAGGTACACTGCAGGGACAACAGAAATTGGGAGGTGACATAGCTGAATCAGATGAAATTAACTTGCCAAAGAGATACTCCATACTGTGTAACGCCACACTCAGCGATCAGACTGGAGGCAGAGGATGAAGGAGTGTCTTCCAAGGGCCACTGCTCAGTGACTGGCTGGGCATGGGTTTGCTTGTGGGAGGTGGTAACTGATGGTAACTGTCTGCGCATCATTTCTTTTGTTTTTTCTTTCTTCAAATTATCAAACTGTCTTTATCTGGACCTCTGAGTTTTCTTGCTTTTGCTCTTCCTGTTCTCTCCCTGGTGCCACTGCAGGGAGAACAAACAAGCAGCTGTGCAGTGTTCAGCTGCTAGACAGGTCAACCCACCACAGGCACGTGGCCTCCTTTCACAAAGCTCTCTTGCATTTACGTTTAGTGACTGCACTGCACATTCGCTGTTATTTCCTTTCAGTGAGACTCCATCATGTCAACCCTCAGTATAGCAGGAAATGACACTCTAAGACAGAGTGGATTAAGAGTCAAGGTGCTCCTAATGGCAAACTTTTCCAGCTGCCGTTTTTACTGAAAGCCAAAAAAATAGGTAGATATATTAAGGTCTGCTCTAGCAAAGCTCAGCTATTCTGAGAAACAACTCAAGTAAACCTGATTGTAGTGATAAATAATCCCTTGTGACCTTTTGACAGTTAAAGCTCCTATTGCTGCAATAGCTGGAAGGGTCCAGCCCCAAAAGGGACATAGAGGACTAACCACAGAAGGTGCCTAGATCTGGTATTTGTGGAGTTAATGAAGCAGGATGGAGAGGAAAAACAGAGGATGACTGAGAAATAGACATTTAGTTACTCTACATGGAGTTCCTACTTTACACTTAGCAGTTTGTTTAGCATGGCAGCATAAACAATACATAAGAGCAATTAACTGCATGACTGCAATTTATGGAAGGGTGCCCAAAACCTTTACTGTCTGGAGATAAGGTACTACCATTTGAAGTAGTATGAAATAGCAATAGTTTAGTTATTTCTTGTAGCTACTTTACGCTTTTTGTTCAATCAAGTATACATCTGCACAGCACAAAAAGAGAAAGTAATAATCCACTTGTGTTTCACCAGCTTTTTTGGGAGATAAGATTAGATTATTAGATATAGATTATTAGAACAGGCAAAACAAGTATGGAGCTAGTAATTGCTGTAGCAATCACAGCTTCCTCTGAAGTGTAGTTATTTTTTAACCAAAGTTACATATACTGTAAAATAACATATAACATACTCATTTCTCACTGACCCATGCAAGTGCTATGACTGCCAGAAAAAAAAACATTTCTGAGACAGTATGGGAATGACAAGCAGAAACAACAGAAATCAGAGAAACCATGTTTAGTGTATTTTGTTAAATAAACATTACAGAAGAGCACTGTGATTAAGAGGGAGACTGGGCAGTACTAAACAAATATTTGTAGGGGCTCTTTAACTAGAGAATTATAAATAGTGCCATGAAAAGCAATGATACTGTCACAGACTCTTTGCATGCTCATATTAATAAAGGTGAGAGCATATCACTGAATATCTTTAGAAATTTTGGCAGGAATCCATCCAAACCAGGAGTTCTGACTTAGAGCAAAGAAATAATGACAACTTTCATTATCACCAGAGTAATGTCTTCTCATGAAAAATAAGGATAATTTTTATAACAAGTATTATCTATCTTCCTTTTGGTTTCCTGCCATTTTGAGAGTTAGAAGAATTATAATTAGAAGTCAGTTAAACAGAGACAGAGAAGTAAGACAAAGACCTTACCAATGTAGAGGTGGGTACCTGGCTGTTGGCAGAGCTGTTACACTAAACTGGATGAAAGTTACTGCACTGAATGCAATTTGCTTTCTACAGGTCCAGTACTCACCACAGATCCTCAGTTCAAAATCTCTGCTTGGCTCTGAGCTTTAATGTAAGAGCCAAATAATTCCTTCAGATCCACTTCAACAACTCCTGCTGATATGTCTAGAGGCAGAGGACAATATTTGATTCAAATGAAGGTGCTAGCCTATGAGACAGGCTATAATACTGTGGCTCTCTTATATGTACTTAGAGATATACTGTAGGTTATAAAGGAAATGGATTCTTGGGGTACTCCATGATTCCACAGATTAATAAATAAAGCAGTGTCAACCTTTATTTTCTTTTTCTAAATACTTGTCAGGAGTTCTTTATTTTTCAATGATACTAAATGAACTGTCGTCAAAAATAAGCTGCTAGAAGTTAGAATCCAGACCTACATTAACAACTAATCTGAAAAACTTAATTAATAAGCTACAGAAGGAGAGTTTTTCCAGATTCACGCCATGCAAAAATGGGCTTATTGGTAATCTTGAATGTTCATAAAATACAAACCACTTTCAGAGAAGAGACAGAAAAAAATCCACACTAAACCAAACAAACCACCTACAGAACATAAGTGTGAATTTCTTCACAGATAAGTGATGATGATTAGCAAATGTCTTCTCAAATTTGTTGAAACCTGCCAAGAATTAATTTTTAGCTAATTCACAAAATGGGAATGTTATCAAAAGTGCTGGTGTGGTTAATATCTGACTTTATCAGGAAAAATTCCCTTCTTCACATTTTCTGTTGATTCTACACCTGCGTGGTTTCTTCCTGTGTTCTACAGCTCATAGTACTATATGCTCCTTATTCCTTGTTGAATAACTGAATAATCCTTTATATCCTTATCTCCTTTGTGTAAACTATTTATTAAATTTTGTGGGAGCAGCTATATTACAACTGGCGAGGTTACAACTGTAGGCAGCTCCAACTGCTGCCACAGAATCAAAATATTGAGTAATGTTAATAGCAATGCAAAGATCCTTGAAACTGATCTGCCACACACCAACTAACAAAGTGAGCAGCTGGCTACATGCTGCATCCACGGTAAAGTGGCCCTTGGAGGAAGCAATTCCTTGAGTCAAAGGCTGAGGAGACATGAAGCAAAATCCCCCACAGCTCTCTGCTGGCACAGAAATTCAAATTCCAGAGACTGAATTAAATTCTTTCTAGCTTCCCCGACAAAACAGTCAAAAGACGGGAAAATAAAACAAAACAAACACACAAGAAAAAACCCAATCCAAAACAAAAACCGTAAAAAAACCAACAAACAAACCCAAAACCACAGGGGCAAAACAAACCAAAAAACTCTGTTGGACCAGCAAGTTCAAAGCTTGAAATTTCCTCCCCTCTGCCCCCAGTTGGATCAGTCATCACAAGACTCACAAATAACCCCATCAGACCTCTTAGTGACAGAACACCTAAAGGCATTTTTCTGTGCATAGTCTTCTCACCTAGACTATCTTGGGGGTGAATGGGGACAAATCACAGTGAATATTTTTTCATGAGTGAATGGGGACAAATCACAGTGAATTTTTTTCATTAAAACTAGTGCAAGTAAAAAAGCTCAGCTTCTAAAATCAAATCAGTCAGTAACCTGGAGTCCTGTTTCCTTTAAGGTTTTCTACAGAAGTCTTTGAGGACAAAAAGCATGGCTTATCAGACTTTGAAAGTGAAACAAAAGTATTAATCCCATCAGTTCATCAAGACTACCTGTCTACAACAGAATCATTTGCTGAACAATTTATTTTAATAGCATGATGTTTCAACACGATGCAGCAAAAGAAACTGAAGCAATACATCTTACAAGAAAACTATTAAAAATTTCTAATCCAGTATAACAACAACTGCTCATCTATATTGCTGATGTTATTCTTAATTAAAATATACCAAAATGGCTGCTTATGTAACATCATTGGAGTGTAGTGAGCTGGGGCAATTTTATAAGTGTCATATTTCTGACCTAGCAAAACACATGTTGGTGGTAATTATTCCATTATTTCCCCTAGAATAGGAGTATATGTACATTATTTTATGTTGGACTAGATGATCTTTCAAGGCGCCTTCCAGCCCCTGACATTCTGTGATTATTTTAGTTATACTTCATATGATTATAATACAACCTGAAAGCATACTGCAAACAGAACTTGCAACAAAATTAACTAGGTCATTTTGACTTGGTAATTTTATGACTTGAGTATTTTTATCCTATGCAGTTATAAAGAGTATTAACATCTTACTACAAGCAGAAAGCTAGACTGTACTTAAAAAATTAAAAAATAAGACACACAAAAACATCCACGTACAACTGCATCAACAGTAGTTGTATATGTGAGCTTCTGAAACAAGAATCTACTAAAAATGTATACATCAATTCTTCTGGACGCCTCTCGCAGAGGCAATCAAAAATTGCAGTTTAACCAGAAGCTGTCTATAAGGCACTCATCATCTACCAGGAAATGCACCTCCCCTACCCTTAACTTCCTCTCTCTGAATAGATCTGTACCAGTAGTCAAAGCACACTGCAAGACACCTCAAAAAGAAAGTTTTATTTTCTGTTTTCTATGCATTCCCTGAGGTTATCAGTTGCATATTTAGGTAACCCTGCCAGTGAGCAATGAAAGAAACCCTTGGTGCTTTTGTTATTTTAAAACTGCTACTTCAAATATTTAAGCATACCAAGGGAGAAAAGGCCATAAACAGCTTAAAAAAAATGAGACCCATTCTTGTTCTGTAATATGCCAGCCTCCCAATAATTACTGCATTAATACGAAGGTAACAAAGAAAAGAAAGACGTATGATTGAGTTTACAAGTCAGGCTATTGTTATGGGACAAAGGAGAAGAATCAAATCAATGCCTTAACTATCGCCACTTTATTAGGAAGTGCCCACAAACAATACTCTGCGGTTTCCTACATGTCCACACATTAAGGCTGCAGATCTTCACTAGTCCTCCACTTGCGCTCTAAATTGAAAGTGCAATTACTTGTGCTCTGACTGCAGCCAAGCTGATTTGCAAGCTCCATCAGGTAATTAGGCACATGAATGGAAGAAATCATTGGTACAACTAATTGTGGCTCAAATGTAGAAGACAGCTTCTGAAAATCCTTGTCAGATAGGAACTGACAGGCATAAGGAGAAGCAAGTGGAAAAGCAAGTGGAAATTCACTCGGCTCAAACAGCACAAGCAACCATGTGTGGCTGTACCTCCCCAGCAGTGCCTTCCTCTGTGACTGGGTTTCCAAAAGACTCATTCTTACGAGAAAAATAAATTATAATAAGGTCACCCTCATCTCAGAGGAGAGTATCTTCATGACCCTCATCTATCCTGATACCTCTACCTGAACAGCCAGTTAATGACAGCCTAATTAAGGGCAGATGTAGGTATTGCCAGATAGCACTCATACAGAACTGTGTATATAAAGAAAAAGCGATCACATTTTCAATTATATACCTGATTTTCAATCATACAGCTTTTATGGGTCACTGTCTTCTGAGGCTACAACAGTAATTTTTATATCTAGTTCAGACTGATAATCATAGGATATGTAAAACTTCATTAAGTACTGTAAATGGTGGCACATTCTACAAAACACTAAGAATATTTTGCTTATGCTAACTCAAAACAGGAACTCAGGTGCTAGCCACAGTCAAAATACCAGATCTGCTCTATTCCCCCTCAGTTTATTTTACCTTCTACCAAAATCACTTCCTAACTTGCCAAAATTGAATGATTTTATCCATAATAAGGGGTTCTAAGCCTCACCGCAGTTTAGGATACCCAGTAACATAGATGATACAAGGTCAAAGGAAAATAAAATATTGCTCAGAATGCATATGGAAATTTTCCATTACTGAAACTGCATAATTATCTAAACCTGAAGAGCTGCCTAAAATGTTACTATGTAGTGCATTTCCACTCACCCCTCCCTTCCCTTCCCCCCNGGACAAAACATAAATTCAGAAATTCAATAGTTTTTAAGGCTGGCAAATCTATCTGCTTAAAGCTTCATGAAAGCATAGCATTCAGCATAGTTATATTAAGGTAATTAGAAAATTGTAGTAAACTTAGAAAAAATATATAATTATTATACAACTACTTAATATCAGTGAAGTTTTCAGAACAGTGAGAACAGCAACATCCTTGTAGCATATTTCAGAGTTCTGCAAGATATTTATTTGTACATGGAGGCCTTGTCCATTTCAGGAGAATAAAAACAATGGAATAAAATTCATTAGACAGTATTCTAAGCTTTTTTTTTGTTTTTTGACTCATTTCTTAAGTGTTCAGAAGGCTTCTCATTTTGTCACTGTGCCACAGAAGAAATCATCTGGCTGAAGGACTTAGGAAAATCAAACCCCTCGTCTACTCATTCATTCACAAATGAGATGTTAAAAATGACCACCTGAGGTGCAAGTTCTTCGAGTAGTCTGTAATAATTTTTGGATTCATACCATCTGGCTTGACGCTTTACAATACAGTAGCCAAATTCAGTTTTTCAGTTTATCTACTCAAACCTTTTGAACTTTCTCACCAGTGTTTTAAGACTTCTCCTAAAACTACTAAAATCCTTGTTAACACTCGATTCATTCAGAAAAACTTTGTACTTATTCTGTTTGGTAAAACTGGAAATACAAGCAGAGAACAGTTGCTGTAGCAGGTGACTGAAATCTCATTTCCCTTCCCATTTAGCCTATTATTGTACTCTTACTCTTGTTTTTGTTACCCTTAACACTGACAGAAGAGAGTTTAAATTACCTCCATTTCTTCAAAAGCTCTCCACTCCCTCTCATCTTTGCCTTTCCAGTTTTCAAATACCGTATCACTCTATCTTTTCCTTTCCACAATTCTCATTTTCTTTACATCACAGTTGTACTGTCTAGAAGTGTAAGTAGTCCTGTTATCTACAGAGACCATTAAGAATGTGAAAGGTAAAGTCAAAACTCTGCTTTATGGAACGTTCATGGTCGTAACTTCTAACATTTTTAATGCATGTAAATACATAGGGCTTCCTTTGAAAAGAAAAATATTAAATAAGATTTAAGTAAAAACTCCATTTATGAGCCATGTTGCATTGTGAAGATAATTCATGGTCAAGTAACTATATTTTATCAAAAAAATCTTTAAAACTAATATCTAGGCAACATTTTAATGATCTTCAAAGTTATAATGCCTATGAATCTGGTAAACTTGTTCCAACTGCTCTGACTGAGAAGCTAGGCTGACTTTTAACCTCTGTGGTCCCTGTGAATGTTGGCACACGTGCAAGGGAACCCCACAGTCAGTTCACTAGTGAGGTGTCTGCAGCACTCCCTGCATGAATTAATCTGAATTCTTATACAGTCTTCAGTAGCAACTTTATTTCTGCAGTGCTTTCAGCATACCATGCACAATGCAAAGACAATTTACCTTCTCTCCAAACATCTGGTAATCTCCAGGATTTAATGCTGCAATATTTATTAGCTCACATCAAAAAGGATTTGTCAAAAATAAGTAGCACTGCCAATCAAATAAAAGCCACGCAATTCTTTGCTGCTGTAGACCAAAACCTTTTCTGTCAATTCTTTCTTTTCAGCTAACATTGTATTTTTGAATGAAAGTAGCACATTACATGTCTGTGCAGTATTTACAAGGAAATACTGCATTACACTAAAACTTTATGCATAAGCAACAAACCTAAAAGGACAGTGCTCCTACACCCTCCCATAGCAGCAAACAAAACTTCAAAATGCTAGAAATGAAAATGAGGAACACAAAAATATATAAATTGATAGTGGTTCAACCTTGAGCATATGCCATAGGTACAAATCAAAGGTATAAATTACACATGAATACAAGTCATAGATTTCTGAAAATAAATGAATTTTGAATATCAGGTTTGGGTGTGGACTCTGCTCTAATCCACTCATGTAACCTATGATTTTATAAATTTGAGATTTCTTTTTGAGAGGTAGATGGAAGGAAGAATTGTATTGTTATGCCAGTTCTGAGTTAGAGTGAGAAAAAATGTACTTTTTTCTAAATTAAGACTTTACATTGGAGGGTTAATAAAAAAAATTCTCCCCCCAAAATGAGAGCTTCACAGAAATTTCAGAGTGATTTCATTTTATAATCATAAGAGAGGAGATAGAACAATTCATATTTATAGACAATGAGCTCCTTTTTTTTTTTTTTTAATGTGAATTACTGATTTTACTCAGTAATTGTATTTGGACTGTACATACTTTGTAAGGCTTCTGCACTTCTGTAAGTACAGATTGATCTCAGACCTGATCTAAAGTCCTCAGGGTCAGCACCTAAATTAAGTCTCTTTATTTCAATGGAGATGACTGACTTTACCTCAGTACAAACAGTTCCATTAAAGTCCTAATCAAGTTCAAGCACCATGAAAAGCACTACATTTTAATTTTCCCTGTATGTATTTAGGCATAGCAGCATGCAAACCTACCCTATATCACCCAGACACTCTGCCTTCAAAAACAAAGAAAAGCACAAATTAATGTAAGTATCAGTTTAAAATTCATTTTGAGCTAGATTACTAATTTCTGGTTTTATTATCCCAGTGTATAATCAGAGAAAATCTGTCTACCTGGCTAGAATCATTCCTTATTTACTGTCTCAGCTAAGCTTTGTAAAGAGGATCAGTCATTCCGTGTATCTGGAAATCAGTAATTAAATCACAGTGCAGAAAAATTGGGAGACAATCTCTCAACTGGGAAACTCACAGGGCCCCAAAGCAGTCAGCAAGAGTGTTCTCTGCCCGTGATGAAGGAATACTGATTTGTCCTGAAAACGGGCTCATACAATGAACAGCAACCTGCTTCCCCTGGTGTAAAGTTACCCAAATAGATCATTCCTTCCACCACAGAAAATATATTTTGTTATTAAATGAATATAATTTTATGGACATATAAATACTTTTTGCATATCAAATAGAAGTATGTATCATGAATTCCCAGGAAAAAAGAAAGAAAACACCCCACCTTAAAACTGTGTGTAAAAGTATTGAAACAAAATAAATTTAGCAAGGATGCCATTTTGCCAAGAGGCTTGAGTCCAGAGTTTTAACATCTATAGCATCTTAATCAGTAAACATTTTTCAAAGGCAAAATCAATTATAGAGTCTGTGTCTTCAGAATGATGTTTCTACTCCTTGCACATGAATTTCCAGCATACAGGCATCCTGGTTTTAGGTATGATAATTTTATTTGAGTGGAGTGGTTGGAGGCAATCTGAGCCTACTCAGCAGGGAATTCTCTAACTCCAGAAAGAAAGAAGTACCAGAGTTGCTTCCATCAATGTATGCACTCTAGCAAGGCCATTTTGAGGACAAAATCTAATTATCATTTTGACATAGTTTTACCTTCAAAATCAAACATGAAAGTAATAGTATAATATGCCTCACTTCCCTTGTCTATTTTATTTTAATTTTCTAATTTTAATGAACAAAGGCACTCCAAAAGCAGATCTGTTACGCTCAAAAATAGACTTCAGTCTTCAAATATGACCTTTTAATTAAAATATAACAGATCATTAAAAATAAAAATTTCAACAGTTGAGAATGCTGAAAATACAATTCTCTTGCTTCTCTGTAAAACACTTTAATTCTCACGAGAAAACTATAACTGTTTGCAAAGTGAGTGGAGGACACAGTATATCACAGTATAACATCGATTCATTTTGTGCTGAATTTAGGTACGGAGATGCACAAGTGTAAGTGATAGAAGAACATCCAGTTTCCATCAGCACAAAACCACATGCATATTTAGGCTCCATTCATGAAACAGCTTTTAATGACTTTTGAAATGAGGACTACAGTCAGGAAACATGGTGCCTCTGAAGAGAGGCTGCAGCCACAGGGGAGGAGAAGCATGAAGGCTCATCCTTCACCCACGGAGCTGCCTGGCTCCTGCACAAACAAACACAGGCTGTGTAGTCTTGGATGAAACAAGAGCGTGTGCCTCTTCACCAGTGCTGGATCCTTTGCAAATAACAGTATCCTGGAAACTTCACTATTTCTGCACTCTTCCCAGCTGAAGTACCAACTAGCAAGAAAAAAAAAAAACAAAACCAGAACAAAACAGCAGCAGCTACAGGATGATACAAGAGATGAGCTCTGTTCCCTTGTAGTCACCGAACTGTAGTTAGTCATTATAGTCAGGACCAGACAACTGGATGGGAAAGGAGAAAACTCTGCTTTTCTAGCAGATGGTGAGGTGCACACACTACCTCCTGAATAGTCTTGCAGAAAACTTGCACACCAGAAGCTCTTTCCTTTGATGTTCACCCAGAGTTGGGGCAATTTCCATCCTCTCCCCACAGTGAGGCCACTTCCAGTCCTAAACCTGTGTATGTACTGAGCAGTCTACCAGGAAGAATGATGCTTCATCTTCCCCAGAAGTTTCTACTAGAAAGTCTTTATTCTTCCTTCTGCTCTTGATGGCAGCAGTGGAAGAGACAATTTGCAACTACAAATGCTCTTCTACAGCTAAACCAGGAAAATTATCTACCTCATATCATGCCCGTGTGCACATCACTGAAGACAGTGTAATAAAACTCAGCCCTCTCAAACCTTTCTTCCACTAGGAAGCTCTTTTCGTAAATATCTCTTTAACTACAGTTTAACAAGAGATATTATTACTCACCACACATCCATCATGACATATGTATCCTGAACAGATATTTTTATTAATGTTGTTCTCCATTAGTTGTTATCTAAAAGAAATATATTTCTGGGACTGTTGGTGATAGAGATAATATTCAGAGAATGGTTATGTATTGCTTTCCAAACATTCTGAATTGGTGACTTTCAAGACAACTTTCTGGGTGCCCCCCCCAGCTATGGCTTCCATGTGCCCAAGAGTGCTGTCTTGCCAGTGTGCACAGCACGTGTTAAAATTAAATATTTTTTGTATTTGCACACTCTCTCTTCAGCCTGCCACATTCATGGTTTTTATTATTAAGCAGAGGGTAAAAGTTCACATGTCATTTCAGGTTTCAGAGTTTGTTTGGTGCCTCACTCTGCTACTCAGAAGAGCTCTGATCTCTGCACTTCAGGTGCCAACATGGATCAGAGCCAGCCTTAAAAGCATGTAAATGTGAGCTGCCAGAGAAGCAATGATTAATTAAAGACAGAGGAAGTTGATTCAAAAACTGGTTTAGGTAACATTATTTTAAAAACTGTCTCGATTAGTCTTCCACACACATGCCTAAGATTTTATATATTGCCAAACATTAAGAAGACGACGACTTTTGAGAAAGATTATGAACAGTGTGAGCTCTCACAACAGTCTCTTCCATTTTCTGACTGCAGAAAATGAGATATGTGAGGCTTCTTTTCTT